>LT934117.1:716544102-716557554 GCA_900231445.1 Triticum turgidum subsp. durum | reverse complement strand
CTTTTTTGTTCATATATATATATATATATATATATATATATATATATATATATATAATGTGTATGTGTATATGTATGTGGCTATGGGTATGCAGATGTTCAAAATGTAAAAAAAAAATTCTTCAGAGCATGTTTTTCTTCATATATGTATTTTGTGTTCATATGTGTATTAATGTTTTCATATATGCAAAAGATAGATTTTTAGAAAAGTTAGGTTCTTTTTTCGGTTCATAGATTTTTTTGGTGATATTAATTATTGTAGAATATGCAAATGTTCATATATTCATATGAACAATGCATTAGGCAAAACCTTTATTTTTTTCGAAATTTTCTATTTGAACATTTTTTTTAAAACAAGCAATACTAAAAGAATGAGAGGAAAAAGGAAAATAAGAAGAGGAAGAAAGGAGAAGAAGAGGAGAGGAAGAAGAGGAGAAATAAATAAGAAGAGGAAATAACAAGAAAAAGAAGAGGAGAAGAATAAAGGAATAGAGGAGAAGAAGAAAAATAGAATTTTCTATTTTTCTTCTTCTCCTCTATTCCTTTATTCTTCTCCTCTTTTTTTTCTTCTTTTTTTTCTTCTTCCTTCTTCCTCTTTTCTTCCTTTTCCTTATTTTCCTTTCTCGAGGGAGAAGAAGAAAAAGAAGAGTAGAAGAAGAAGAAAGGAATAGAGGAGAAAGAAGAAACTTCAACACGAGGGGGGGGGGGTACCGATACCCCCTCCCCGATAACATTATTTTCCCATGTATATGTATGTCGCGTCGTTGTTGATATAACCCCCTCGAGATAACTTCGACATGAGGGGCGGTCGATATATATACCCCCTCTCGACCGTGATAACTTATACAACGGCAGCACCCCCCTCGGCCCTCTCGCTCGACCAAAACTCTCGAGGACACCCAAACCCTAGAGAGAAAACGATGTTGGTCTCCTACCCCCTCCCGCCGCGCCCCTACCCGACAAACTAACTCTCTCGAGGCCACCCATTAATGCTGGTACAAGAAGAGGACTATGTTCATGATGGCTCCGGTGACACAATGGAGGTATAAGAAGGAGACCGTGCTGACTGCTCCGGTGACCGAACCGAGTCCGGCCAGGTATATATATATTAGTTAAGCCCGTGCTGACTAGTTAATTGATGCATCCATTGTTTTGGTATATGTACACATATTAATTACTCTCGTCTTTCTTCCTTATAATTTCTAGCCCTCTGGATCGAGCACAACTTCGGTAAGGAGACGAGGCCCGAAGAAAAAGTTGAGCTCGGATGAAAAGTTTGATATCATAGAACTCACGCCCGACGGCGAACCGATTGAACCCATCCGGACAAGGAAGGCATTTTCTGCTCAGTGCGGGGTTCTTGTTAGGGACAAGATCTCGATCAGCATCCACCAATGGTATAACCTAAGGAGGAAGACCCTGAGGTGTCTTATGTCAATGATATGTAGAAAGAAGATCTTTGGACTCAGCTGAAGGCAAATTTCACCCTACCGCCAGAGGAGGATCCGGAGAAGCCTGTTAAAGAGCAATTAATCAAGTCTTGTGCTCTTAAGAAGATGGCAACCCTAATGAGGAGGTGGAGGAAAGAGCTGAACCAGTTTGTCGAGAAAGAAAAGACACCAGAATTCATCGGCAAATATGAGAAGATCAAAGATCACTGGCCCGCATTTGTGGCCCACAAGACATCGGAAAAGAGTAAGAAGATGTCGGCAACAAACAAGCAAAATGCTGCGAAGAAGAAGCTTCACCATCGCACGGGGTCAGGTGGCTACCTCAAAGCCCGGCCTAAGTGGTCCAAGGCTGAGAATGATCTGCTTGAAAAAGGGATCGAACCAGAGACAATGTACTGGCCAGACCGTTGCCGGACTTGGTTCATCGAGGCTAGCGGAACCTTGGACCCTGTAACAGGGTAGTGCCGGTGGACGGACGAGCAGCTGGAAATACCAGTCAAGAACCTTCGACACTATATCGATGCAGCGCAGCGAGGGACATTCCTTCCAAACAGGGAGAAGGACGAGCTCACAATGGCCCTTGGGAATCCTGAGCACCCAGGACGGACACGAGGCACGCCAGGCTCCATTCCGTGGAAGGTTGGTTTTCCGGACGCAGGGGGTTACAAAACCCACGAGAGGAGGAAGAAACTGGAGCAGGACCAACTGCAGGCGCTGCACGAAACGGTAATGGGGCTAGAGGAACGAGAAGTGGAACGAGAAGCAGCAGATCGTAGCAAACGACCTGCCGAAGCTTCCCCCGAAGCTACCCCGCCATCTCAGCGGAGAAGTAGCGTGGCTTCCACCGAGCTGCTTCAGCCGGAGCATGTCTTGAAGTCTCCTGCCAGCTATCCCGTGGATGGTATCACGGAGTCTCAAAGTTGCCACATTATGGCGCGATGGATGAATTTGAAGGTCAAGGCGGCTGTTGGCCAAGTTTATCCTAGTGGACCCGGCACAATTTATCACTGCCAGCCGATTCCAGAAGGATATGCTAAGGTGATGGTGGATGAAATAACGGAGGGATTTGAGGACCTCCTGCTTGACCACCCTACCGGTGAAGGGGAGACTAGGCTGGGTTCTGCTCTGAAGACTCCATGCCTATGGCGGAAGGAGCTCATCAACGTTCCGAACTGGACGCCTCCGCCTCCTCCTCCTCCTCCGGTGAGTCAGCGCACTCCGACTCCTCCACCGCCTCCTCCTCCGGCGAGTGATGATTAGGGCACGCGTGGCGGCACTCCACCTCCTTCTCCGGTGCGTGGCGGCACTCCGCATCCTTCTCCGCCTGCGCCGCGCGCCCGAGCAGCCAGCCTCCTCCTTCTCCGCCTCATCAGCAAGGGCGGAAGAGACCCGCTGCCGCTCCGGCTGCTCCGGCGCGTCGTAGTCCTTCTCCTCCGCCTCGTAAGCAAGCAAAGAAGACATCCGCTCCGTCTACTCTGCCGGCGTCTAACAGTACAGCCAAAGGTGGGAGGAGATACAGATTCGGTCCTTCTCTGAAGACTCCAGAGAAGTTACCTTACGAGAGGTCCGAGGAGGAAAATGCAAAGATCGCGCAGACCGAAGTGGATGACTGGTTTGCAGGGTTGAAAGCAAAGAGGCATCCACCTCCGGAGGAGAAGGTAGATCCGGTGAAAGCGAAGCGCACTCTGGCTGCCCTGAGGAAACCGGCAAAGTCTCCGCCGAGAACCAACTATGAGCGCATTACTGAACAGACATATCTCCAAGCGGAGCGGTCAGGAAGTACTGCCAGATATCAAAGAGCAAAAGAACGAGCAGCAAAAGAACGAGCAGCTGCGAAAAAAATTGACCAGCTCGGCGAACAAGCAAACCAATCGTGCCCCCCGCTCAATGTGTCTAGCGGCAACATCGTCGCTAATGTTCCGGGGATGGTGGCCGGTTATGGCAATCTACAAGACTACCTGCCTGACGATGCACTTCCTGAATACATGAAGGTGGAAGAACACAGATACGAGTACGGGAAGCCTCTCGTCAAAGATGAAAAATCTCTAACAACGATGATGCGAAGATTCCATACTTGGTACATGAAAACCTGCAGAGAGTCTGGGGGGACGAATAGTTTGTATCTGCACATTAAAGAGCAGCACGACCTCGTTGGAACTGATCTGTTGTGTGTTCCATTTGAGGAGTTCTTCGCGTTCTTCAATCAAAAGGCCCTCGATAAATTAACGGTCTTTTGCTACTGCCTGTAAGTACTATTTCTGTCATTAAGTCTCTATATATAGCTCGGCTCTTTCATTGCATGTATTTATAATTAATTATCCTCAATATATTATGCAGATTGAAGATCGTCGAGTGCAAAAAAAATGAAATCTATGATATTGGGTTCATTAACACAAATATCATAGATGTATTTCTGGTTGAAAAGGACGTCAAAGAGGCTGAGGACAACTTGCTACAATCGTTGATCAAAAATCAAAACAAAGATACCATACTCTTTTCTTACAACGGCAAGTGAGTGTTACTGATCGTTTGCACATTCGGTTTCCTTTATTACTCGAGCGAGGTTATAGTAATGTAATTGATGAGTTATGCATGCGTGCGCAGGTTCCTTTATATTCTTCTGGAGATTAAGCTTGAGCGTGGACTAGTAACCGTCTTAGACTCGAGATGGAAAGATCCCAGCACCTATGCGGACATTACTGAAATGCTCAGCAAGTAAGTTCAATCGATTATTATCGCAACATAGCGGCAACTTTTTGTTCATTTCATGATATCTCAAGTAATAATAATTATTTTCTTTGTCTTGCAGGGTTTGGAAACAGTTCACCGCAATAGCTCCGGGACTGCCGAAGGAGCTGCGATATATATACCCGAAAGTAAGTACTACTGGCTAGCTAGTTGTGCGCATCTCCCGTTGATTCTATAGCTATACTTCCATCAATGCCATTTATAATGCTTCATTATCAGTTTGATTGACCTCTATTTCTCGTAAAGTGCTTGTGGCAGGAATAAGGGAATGCTTTCTGTGGATACTACGTGTGCGAGTTCATCTACAACGCAACTTTGAAAAATAAGCGGGGCTACTCTCAAAGACAATATGAAGTGCCTAAGCAATTATTAATATTCACAATTTCATTTTATTACACCATCATTTCTGTTGAGTTTCATTCATATATATGTATTAATTAACCCCCTTCTTCAAATTAGACGTGGCAGATGCAGAATGAACTCCTAGAACTAGATCGCATGAAATCAATTCAAGAGGAATTGGCGGGATTCTTTCTTGACCACGTCATCAATAAAGCCAGAGAATACCATGTGGAAGTTGATTTCAAATGCTAGGGGACTGTAATTGAGAGATCTTATATATTGTACATGTATGTAGCCAGTAGCGTCGGACGTACATGATACGAAAACTTCTTGTTCGACCAATCTCTCGGAGAAGGAGAGGTCGATCGATCATTTCTCTTGGTATGCATGACGAACTTCTGTACTCGATGGTTCCCTTCATTTTCTTACTAGCTAGCGTGTCGAGGGCTATATGTATATAGTACGTAACGTCGACCAAGCACGGACATAAGAGAGGACACTTCTCTCTATTAATTAGCTAGCTAACACAATATATGAAACACCTAAATTAACCCCCAAAACCCCCAACCCCCCCCCCCCTTCAAAAAAAACAAAAACCCCAGCCATTGGAATGCTGACGCGTGGATGCCTTTGGTCCCGGTTGGAGCCACCAACCGGGAACAAAGGCCCCCCTGCCTGGGCTCGGCGCACCGGCCACCTGGAGGACCATCTGTCCCGGTTCGTGTTAGAACCGGGACAAAAGGGGGGAGGTATTAGTAACGACCCATATTAGTCCCGGTTCACGAACCGGGACTAAATGCCCTTACGAACCGGGACTAATAGGTGTTTTTCTACTAGTGATGTTCTCATTATTAAACTACTAAAATTCTAGCCCGCACATCGAGCGGGCCACTTTGCTAGTTTAGCTAAAAGCAAAATATTCTGCTTGTGAAGATCTTTAACACCTAGACCTCCTTTGTTTCTGGAACGGCACACCTGAGTCCACTTAACCAGGTAATACCGCTTCCTGCCCATCCCTCCACACCAAAAGAATTTACGACGATATTTGTCTAATCTTTCAATAAAAGTTTTAGACAGCAAGAACATCGACATATAGTAATATGCGACGCTTGAAAGGGAAGAATTTAGGAAGGTCAATATCCCCCCAGACGAGGCAGAGTTACCAATCCATGAGTCACAACATTTGAGGTACCAAACAGCAACATATTCCCAATCAGAGTTCCTTAAAGAAGAATAACTAACGGGCACTCCCAAGTATTTCATAGGGAAATGCCCTATTTGATATCCAAACAAGTCAACATATTTCTGGAGAACAGAATCATCTCCACCCACACATAGCACCTCACTTTTGAGAAATTTGATTTTTAGGCCAGACATAAGCTCAAACAGATATAACAAAAGCTTAAGGTTAGCTACTGTTTCAATATCATCTTCTATGCACAGGGTTCCGCAAGATTGTGCGTCTTCCGCTTCGCATCTGGGCGTCAACCGTGTCTCGAGAGCGATGGAACTACATCGACATGCTGATGACTGCCGGACGAGACACCTCCAGCGGCCGGCAAATGTGGCTACTCGCATGGACTGACGGACATCTGGAATCAACAGGAGGCAGTTGTTCGTCTTGGAGCAGCTGGGCGGGCTGCACCCGGTGCTCAGGACGGCGGCCGGTAGTCAGACTGGCGGCGCCAGTGCTCCAGACGGTGGGTGGCTTAGCGGCTAACGTCCCCGCGGGGTCTTTGCCTATGGCCGTACACGATTTTGATGATGCTTCGGTGGCGGTGATTGGTGCTACAACGATATACGGAGATTATACGTACAGAGGTTCTTTGTCCTGCGGCCACGGAGATAACTGGAACTATGGCTGTGGCCGTCGTTTCCGTGCGCCGTATGGCGCATTCGTCGAAGGATCTTGTGGTCCGCGTCATGTTGCGGCTTGGGTGCCTAGATCTGGTCACCGGGGAGCGGACCATGACGGTCGGACTGGACGGGGACGAAGTCGCAACCCTCCGACTCGACCCGTCCCAGTGGTCATGCCTCACACAGTGGTGGTGCTGGCCCCGATGGGGCCTACTGCTCCACAAGTGGGGTTTCTTGCTGTAGCAGTCGTACGGCCGGCTGTTGCGCAGCTAGCATCCGCTGCCGTGGCGGCGGTTGTAGCGTTGGCGGTTGTGCCCGATGGAAGGTCTGGTCGCGCTGGCTATTGTTCAGGGCACATCTAGGTAGCCAGTCAAGCCAGATTACATCGGAAAAAATCCAATGAAGAAGAGAAATTTTATTGCTTTCAATGCTGCGAAGGCAGTCATTTTGCGGACATGGATTCTTAAAGCTCAGGCTTTCAGACACCTCTGATCCATAAAGTTCAATGTTGCTTTGAGATCTGTGCTACACAACTAAGTACATGAAATTTTCTACTTTTTGTTTCTTCAAAACAAGACAACATATGAACTTCCAACTTTCCAGGACAACAAAACATTCTAACTTAGAATGTGGTAAAAAACTTTCAGATTTTTTCATCCGATATAAAAACTCTTTTATATCGGACGAAAAAATCGGAAAGTTTTTTCCAGCATTCCAGTAAGAATATTTTGTTGTCCTGCAAAGTTCGAAGTTCACATGTTCTTTTATTTGAAAGAAACCAAAAAGAGAAAAGTTCTTGCATGAATCGCGATGTAGAAATGGATGGCAAGGTAAGGAGCTGTACCAAAGCCTATGCCTTCTTAAAGGTTAACTGTCATTTTGCGGTGGATTGCATTTTGGGATTATTTGGATTATGATGTATTAGAACGGGCTGCTGATAATTTAATGGGTGATTTTCCGCAACATATGTTGCAGCGTCTTCAATGGCATGCTCTTACTACATCTCTCCCTTAATAACTCATCAATTTTGTGGTTTCCGAAGCCCTGTTTCTTCGGGGAACAGAGCAGAGAAGAATCCTTCATTTTTGTTTCATAATAAAGCTATGCTTTATCTCGGTGGCGGGATTTAGCGAGCGTCATTTTCTTCCAGAAAGTGTTGTTGTTGGAGAACCCACCTTGTTTTGCTTGAGATGTGTGTGTGTGCGCACGCGCATGTCCGTCTGTGTGTGGTTGCGCTTGTGTAGAATGTGAGTTGCACGATTCTAGAACATCTTTGATAATTGTTTTCATTGCTTTGGAGTTTTTTTTTAATTTGTCTCCACCATGGCATAGTTGCATTCCTATATAACTTCATTATGTGCCGATATGACTTTTCGGGTGTGTCTATTCATGTTGACACTGTGCATACTAACTATGTATAAACCAGATGTGCGCTCATTCATAGCCCCGATGTTTCATAATCCTCTTTTTGCATTGTTTTTTTATAGTTTCACACATGAGAGAAATGTCTTAATTCCACTATTTTGAATGAGCATATGGATGGAAGACCTTACTTAGTGATCTCACGGATTGTGTTGTTAACGTGCTCCCAAATGCCAAGTCACGGGGGCATACTATAAGTTTTTTGTATAAACCTAGCCACCAAGAAATAAAGAGAAAATGCTACCATGAATAGTAGCATATAGACCATGGTTTGATCACAAGTCATGTCAGGATTTATCCTTTTTCTTTCCTGTAGTTTAGGGCATCTCCAAAGCTGACCCAGAAATAACTACGGTATATGTCCATTTTTCTATCCGTGCGCGGCCAGCGGACATGATGCCGTAGGGAGCCATCCATAGATATTCACAAATTAATCCTGTTAGGAGAGAGAGAGTAGAGGGGGCCATGCATGTGATGTGATTTTTAGTGTGGTGTCTATTTGCGAGAAGTGAGAGGAGAGGGGCACCATGCATGTGAGAAAAAGAGCGGAGGACAACGTGGTTACTTTTGGTTGGTCAATTGGATGTCCGGACTCCAGTATAACTCGCCCGTGTTTGTCTCGGATTTGCCAAAAAACGGAGGTCCGGACCACTTCACGGACTGATCGTGCTCCCCATGGCATTACAAAAGTTGATACAAAGGGTTCGGTCACCACAATACAGACTTACACCAGAGTTTTGAGGGTCTCTTTTCGAGATGCCCTTACAAGACATTACAACAACTTATCATTCGTGCACAAACTTAGAACACCTACATCTGGACCATCATTCCCACCCCCAAAGCCCAGGACGGCCTACTTGGTTACTACTTGAACGCAAAAACGCACCAAACCGGGCTCCCCACAGCTAGCCCAAATGGCCAGACTGTCCACCCCCATATCCAACACATATGTGAGGCAGATATAGGGAGCCCCGGATGCACCCGGACATGGCCGCCACATCGGACCAGCCTGCTATCACCGATGCCACCCTCACCATCATCCCCACAAAACCACATCCAGACTAAAAGCCCCAGTCAAACCCTCTCCACTACCATCCGTCTCTACCCCTTCCTCTCCCAATCTCTTTGTCTCTACCGTCATGGCTAAGTCTGTCCTGACTCCGACAGCGAGACCGATCCCATTGACTGGGACAGCTACGTGAAGGAGGTTTTCGGCTCCAGCTGGAACGAGGAGCTCGCGCTCCATATAGCCATCCCACAGTTGTAGGTTGTAGCTGGACAGCGGCGGGAGCTGCAGGTCCGTGGCGTCTGCCTCTAGCTCCTCTAGGCGCCGTGGTCGCAATATGGCCCATGCTCTCGCTCGTCCCGCTCTGCACCATTCCAGATCCAGGGTAGGGCGCCCCCCTCCTCTTCCCCTTCAGCGCAAGCACCGCCATGGCAGTGCCAGGTTCCTGTACCTGATGCTCTCGTGCGGGTGTGCATGGTGGAGTCGGAGGGTAAGGCGGCGCGCCACGAGCAGCAGCGGGCCACGGCAGGGGCGGAACCCGGCTGTTCCTACAAATGCGCATGCTCCATCCCCGTCGACCTGCAGGAGGCCCTCATCCGCAAGGTCATGCGGCATTCACTGACCATAGCGGAGTCCGACGGTATGCGTCTCCGGGGCAAAAACGCGAAGGCGCTCCGGATCAGGCTCGAAACTTCGAGCGTGTCGCAAGGGAGGAGTTCGCCAAAGGCTTTGCCGGCACGCCACAAGAAGGATCAGCAGCGCCCATCCATCGCCTTTTTGGCTACATCTGCTCAGTGTCGGAGAGCGGCACCAGCACGGAAGCATACACGGAGGAGATGGACTGCTGCGCCATGGGCTGCAAGGGCAAGGGCCTACCCAAGAAGTAGTGATCTCACCCTCTCTGCATCGTCTATGTTTATTTTATTTGTAGTATAATCCAGTGCACAAAGTCTTTTCGGTCTGATTCAGTCTATCCAATGAACTATGCCCTACCTTGGATTTATTGGAATCACCTGAGGATTCAGTGTCTCATTGGATTTATATCTACGTTGTTTTGTTAACCTTGTTGCATGCATTGTACTCCCTCCGTTCCTAAATATTTGTCTTTCTAGCCATCTCAAATGAACTACAACATACGGATGTATGTAGACATGTTTTAAATTGTAGATTCACTCATTTTGCTCCGTATGTAGTCATTTGTTGAAATCTCTAGAAAGACAATTATTTAGGAACGGAGGGAGTATGTATTTGGTGCGGGCATATGGCGGGGACTACGGTTGTGGAAAATGAAAAATGGGCATTGTCCGGTGACTGCCAGCAGGTGTGTCTAGATGCGTCCACGTGTATATCGGGACTCATATTAGGCAACTATGGTTGTAAATGCTCTTAGATGCCACTCTAGCTCCACCAGTGGAGGGTGATCGATCAAGCCTACAGTATCCTCAGGTGATTCCAAGAATTTTCTATATCCGATGTATCCGATGTGGCCACCATCAAGACCGTGTGGTAGCTGACGCATTTGGGCCTTTCACCTGGTGTAAGCCAGCTAACCAGCCATTGTTAGCTGCGCTCGAACCAATTTTCCAACATGGGCAGGCCTAGCCTTGTTCGGCCGATGATTTCACAAGCTGAACCAAGCCGAGTCTCTAGCTGTATCAGCTCGCCTCATTTTCACTCCTAGTTCCAGCCTTTCCAGTGTCTCCCATTCTCACTCTTTGTTTTTCTTTCTTGCAAATATTCGTTATGCGTTAAAACTCAAGGACACTCGATCAGTTGACATGTATGGTGTACCCCATGACTTAGTCTAGCATTTTCCTTGTGTGGCATATATTTGATAGGAAAAGAAAATAGTGTGTCGAGCTTTAGATAGTTACTTATGTTACTTGCGTGAGCACGGATCAGTAGTCTATATATATGCTCAGCCTCTACACTATATGGTATTGGGCATGTGTACTGCTAGTCCGCTACGCATTAAGTTTGTCTCGTGACCTGGTATCATTTTTGTGGCACGGTATCGACTTTATTTTGATGGTTGAATTGGCAATGCCTTTTGCTAGGTGGAGTACAGAATATGCATGTCGTGTATGTGACATTATTTGCTCCTTATTTGAAGGAATAATACATGTTGAGTTTCCAATATTTTATAATCATTGCAATATAAATATCTTCTCTTTCTATGATGAGAAGTTATGTTTTGCATTGTGTGTTTATTTTTCGTCAACCATTTTCAATAGTTTCAGGGGCCATGTTGTGTAATTCGACCTAAGTGAACCAAGATGGGGCTCAAGGCTAGACCAGCTTTGATTTAATAAAGCCATCAACCGGCCAGGATTACAAACACACGCCCTCAGGAAACGAAAGGAAATACACGGTGAAAGGTATAGGAACGAAGAACAAGATGAAACTATGCCTCACACACTACTGAAACTAAAGAAAAACAATATGGGATGAAGCCATAGTCGCCGAGGTCCTCAACCGAGAATGTAGCACCAGGATCAAGAGCACACAGGCTGAAAGGAGAGAGGGACCGGCACCAACGGGGCATGCCGTCACCATGCACCAACGGACCCCGGCATGGCACATCCAACACCCATCTTTGAAAGAGGCCACTACCACTAGTAGAAAAACGACCTTCCGTTCACCTCTTTAGTTCCGGTTCGATTATGACACAATACTAATGTGATCGTTAGTCCCGGTTCGATTATGACATCATTAGTCCCGGTTCGCGGTGTACCTATAGTCCCCGTTTGTGTCACAAACCGGGACTAAAGGGGTGGTGGTAGGCTGGCGTCAGGCCGGGGCCCCACGAGCACCTTTAATCCCGGTCTGTGACACAAACCGGGACTATAGGTTAGACATTTAGTCCGGGTTGGAGCCACCAACCGGGACTAAAGGGGTCTAACCTTTTTGTCCCGGTTGGTGGCTCCAACCTGGACTAAAGTTTTTCTGCAATTTTCAAACTCTACCCCTTCCCCACCCCCATATCGCCTTTTTCAGTTTAAAAAACAAAAGAAAATGATAAAACCATTAAAATTATAATCCTACGAGATGTAGTTATGTTACTACATCTACTAGTTAGGAAAGTTTAAAAACATAATTTTTGACAAGTTTTGCAAAAAAGTGTTATGAAAAAATAAAACGACTATAACTTTTGCATAAGATGTCAAAAAAACGTATAATATATCAAAATGTTCAACATGAAAAGCCGGTTCCGATTTCGTCCGCCGTAGGGCGTTTTGCAAATTTTAGAGTGCTCAAATTCTGAAAGGAAAAAAATTTATCCTCAAATTTAAGTTTTTTTGAATTGTGGTCAAACTATGGTCAAACTACTTATTCACGAAATATTAGTGTTAATAAATAATAATTATTTTTTAGAATAATAGTTAACTCAAACCGTGAAACGTGTGACTTCATGCTCAAGCTAAACTCCTAGGGGTTAATAGGATTGACAGCTTACTATAGTCACGAAGTCAACAAGTGCAGGCTTGGAAACTAGGGGGAAATAAAACTCGAAAGTTAAGCGTGCTCAGGGTGACCGGCTGGGAAGTTAGGCCATTTGGAATGAGTGCTCCAAACTTGAGAAGTGATGAGGGGTGATTAGAGATTAAATTGTCAAATAATTGAGAAATTTGAAAATCGGAAAAAAGTTAAATAAAAAAATTCAAAAAATTCCTTTAGTCGTTGTTGGTGTTACCAACTGGAACTAATGGTCCCCCAGCCCCTGGCGCGGGCTCGTGCCATGTGGTGGGCCTTTGGTCCAGGGTCATGTTGAACCGGGACTAAGGGGGGACCTTTAGTCCCCACCCTTTCAGTGCCGGTTGTAGAACCGGGACCAAAGCCCGATTCTGCACTAGTGTACCTCCTCACCTAGATCGAAGGCGTTGCACCATCGCAAGTTGGTATGGATGTCGTCGGAGTGACCACATAGAGATGGTCAGCGCATCCCAGGACACCAGAGGCTCTACTTGAGTGGAACAAGGCTGCAACACACATCTAGCCCCCGGCGCTGGCTCGTGCCATGTGGTTGGCCTTTGGTCCCGGACCGTGTTGAACCGGGACTAAGGGGGGACCTTTAGTCCCCACCCTTTAGTGCCGGTTGTAGAACCGGGACTAAAGCCCGGTTATGCAAAGGCGGCGGCTTCAACAAGGGAACAACACTGGGAGAACCGCCGCCACCCAACAGAGTTAGGGCTTTCGCCCGGAGACCTAGGGGAAGAGGAAGTGGTGGGGATAGTCCATACCGACACCTCCAAGGAGGGGAACGGCACCCTCAAGCGTTGCCGTTAGCTCGACGCAGCCAGCCATGGCCGGCCAGAGATTTCGCCCAGACAGCCCCAACGCCGCCAGCCAAACCCCCTGTCTAGGAACCAACGACCAAAGGAGGCACAGCCCGGCCAGAGGGGCCCGCACGCCAAACATGCAAGGGGAGAATGACATCGATGCAACCACCAGCCGCCCGCCGCACACGCGGCCAGGGACCGGCGATGCCTCACCATAGGAGTCACAGCTCCGGTTCCATGAACCCTCGCGCGAGGGCAGGACAGCCGAAGGCCCCGCCGCCACCACCCTTGGCAGCTGCCTCAGGCATCGGCGAAGTGGGTTGGGGAAAGGGGATGGCCAGGGGCGG
>LT934117.1:716507869-716530180 GCA_900231445.1 Triticum turgidum subsp. durum | reverse complement strand
TGGGCCTATTCTCCTCCGTGTGGGCCTGCAACTTGCGCAAATGACTGTGCATTGATAAGAGAGCATCGAGCGCTAGCCTAGGAGTCGAGAAATCGAAGCTTTGCTCACTGCACAACTCGGCAGGCTTAGCACAATGATGGTAGAGCATCTGGTTGTTGCGGGGAAAGGGGGCATTCCCAGCTCGATTCCACACAATGTCACTCAATTTGAGTGGAGGTGAGAGGGGTAGCGGGCTCTTAAAGGATGGGGAAGGCCTCTTATAGCCTGGCGACACGGTCTGATAAGCTCGGGGTATGACAACCATAGCCCCAACCATAAATTGGACATGGTTGTAGCTCGGGGAGTCCATGGTGAGAAACAAGAGCTCGAGGGAATGGTCTAGGCTAATGCAATGTGTGCCTAGCTCGACATTGATTAACCAGATTAACCAGATGTTCAACAAGTTCGACCTGGCTAAGGCAATGGTCTAGGCTAACGCAATGTGTGCCACATACTATTTTTTTCACGTTGGGCAATAATAAATTGATTATTATCATCGAGCTGCAACCAACGAAAGAATCTGGCATGAATAATAATAATAAATGTTTTCCATGCAATGTTCCTTATAAAAAAATCAAAAGTTTATTATTGCTTCCACGATAATAACCAATAATAAACATTTGCCTTTTTTTCAAAATCGATGAACTTTTTTACCAAACCTTTGAACTTTTTTCAATTTTCATAAAGTTTTTAAATTTATCGATCTTTTTGTGAAATTCATGAACTTATTTTTAATTTCATGAACTTTTTCAAATTTGCGCAAGTGTTTTTAAATTGGTGAAGTTTTTTCAGATTCGCAATTTTTTTTTCAAATCCACGAAATTTTCAAGTTCATGAAATTTCTTGAAGTTCATCATTTTATAAATCCATGAACTTTTTGAAGATCCACGAGCTCTTTTCAAGCCCATGAATTTTCTAAAATTCACAAACCATTTTTAAACCCATATTACTTTTTTGTTTGATTTCACAGTTTTTTAAATCCGTAAATTCTAAAGTGAAGGGAGCAGAAATATTTAGCAAAAAAGAAAAACATGTGTAAACCGCCTACGTGCGAGCGACAGAAAACCTGACAGAGCAATGGGAGCACTAAATGGGCCATGGCCGAAAAACATTTGTAGTGTTTGCTAACATGGTGTTAGCACTTCCAGGCTAAACACGCGCTAAAGAGGAGATCAACACACATGTACATGGGCGCTGATATGTCTCGCTTGAGGCGAGATGAGAGTAAGTCTGGCTGAAAGGTGGCGCTGTTCCAGGACGTGGTTTCTATAAGGACATTCAAAAACCAACATGTACAACACGTATATTGTCCTCAGGACACCAAATCTAAGCATGGTTCCAGCTAGATGTGTGAGGTATGCACATGTGCGGGAGCTGATTTGGATGAAGCTACAAGGGAAAAAAATTCGTATGCAGCACTGAAAGCGTACTATGACACCGAGAACAAGTTGCGCGTACTAGCAGCCAACTTCGCCGTCTCGTACCCCTCTCCCTATTCTCCCCTATGTTCTCGGATCGGCAACGCCACCGACCAAGCTAGCCGATGTGCTGTCCCGACCAAGTTCTAGCGCATCATCATTGCCATGCCAGTGGGCACACACTGCGTTAGCCTAGACCATTCCCTAGAGCTCTTGTTTCTCACCATGGACGCCCCGAGCATTGACCATGTCCAATTTATGGTTGTGGCTATGGTTGTCGTACCCGAGCTTATCGGCCCGCGTCGCCGGGCTATAAGAAGCCATCCCCGTCCGTTAAGAGCCGGGAAAGCCCCTTTCCGTGCGTCAACGAGATGCTCTGTCGTCATGGTGCTGAGCCTACCGAGTTGTGCAGTGAGCAAAGCTTTGATTCCTCACATCCCTGACTTGCACTTGATGCTCTCTTGTTAACGCACGGTCATTTGCACAAGTAGCGGGCCCACATGGAGGAGAACGAGCTCATCCTGCAGTCATCGTTACCAAAGAAGACAACGTCGTCGCAAGCGACCTCGCCTTCGTCCATGTGCAGCATCCGCACCCCCCACCGTTTTCCAAGAAACCTCCCGAGCAGCTCAACATCTTTGCAAGGATTCGGTGAGCCTCATTGCATCGCCAGGCTTGTGTGTGAGCGCTGCCACCGCATTGTTCCTCATGTTGGCACCAAAACGCCATTTCAAACGACTGCATATGGGTCCTGCCTATCAGTGGCACATCCTAACCAGACGAGACGATCTGCCCTTATCTTGAATACCGCTTTGATCACATCCAAGTTAGCAAACCACCTGAGCAATCACACACCGGATGATTCCTGAATGGTATTGTATAGTAAAATTGACTTTTTTTTCTTAAAGCTATAATTTTTGTGGATCGGCTGACGTGACATTCCGTGTCCAATCCAACATGATTTCTTAGAGATCGGATACTAAAATTTCAGGTGTCATAGTACAGTTCTAATTAAATTTAACCGAACAAATCACCTTGGCTTTTTACAGTCGCCTAAAAATTAGCACATTATATTGGAATTAATGTTATTACCTGGTCATATGCACTCTGTTCGAACTTTGAAGGTACACCCATGGTCATGTAATTCAAACGACAAGGCTGGGAATGGCAACAGGTTGAACACACCATAAAGGTTGGGCGTCTCCTGCCAGGGCAGCAGGGCGAACAAGATATCGAGCCAAGCCTCAGGGGTTAATATGTGTGTGGAATCTCTGCAATGTCTATTCGTGCGTGGCCCTGGTCATGCCGCCTGCCAGCCCACTTGCTTTTGAGAAAAGGGACAATTGGCAATAGATAAAGCACACATCTGGTAGGTGGATCTAGTTAAGCCAACTCGATCTTACTCACTTGATTGTCCTTTTGTCCAACCTCAGTTTGCTGTTTACTGTCATCATTTGGTCTCTGATGGGATACATGTGTGTGGCAATTGGTAGGGTCATTCTCACATTGAGATGCATAGTACAATACTGTCCTATGGTCCTTGATTAACCAACAGCTGACAGTCGTGCTTCAGATAATTGAATGCGTATAAACATCATTGGAGGTGTCTCTGCCCGTAGAGCTATGGTCTTCTTCTTCCCAATGCCTCCTATTCCCTAATTTCTTCTTCCTAACTTCTTGTTGCTTCACACAGTTCTTCATTTATCAGCTCATGAGCCACCAAAAGTAGAAAGCATTGCACAAATGAGTATGACTAGTAGAGCGCTGCTCAATCCTCTTATATATTGGTTACGAAGCAGCGGTATATATGCATAGATGGCAAACAATTAGTATTCAGGGTTGGAGATTTTTGGGTCATATTAATTCTGCATTAATTTCGTGTCGCACTCAAATATTTCTCATGTGTTTGGCCAAAATACCCTTAGCACATAACCTCTTTTAAACACTACAGCAGGCTATTTAAAACGATGGTTACACTTAACTCTTTATAAGGGTCAAGATTATATGCCTACGTCCTCCTTTTTAATTCTAAGCTTAAAGTGACAAGTTGAATAACCGCAAACTGATGCTAAGCTTGGATAGTAAGTCAAACCAAAGAAACCGAAGCCAAAACTAACACAAACATCAAACCTAAGGTTTATCAAGCCTCATAAGGCTTCATATTCTAGTTTACTCATGGAATCTCGAAGATATTCTACACTTTCAGTGAGGAAATGACACTAATGCAGTATAAATTTGGCTGTGTGCATCACGCTGATGCAGAGGCAGGGGTACTCCTCCTTAAAAAAAATATAGCACTACAGATGGGAAGAAAACCTATATACTGGCAGGCAGCACCTATGATTACGAATATGCCGTTCCCCTGAGATGCATATTACATCCTACGAATATGCCGTTCCACTGAGGTGCATATTACATCCACTGTAGGACGAGCTTGATCCATTGAGCACGAATGACTTCGAATATGCCGATCCACTGAGGTAAATGCATATTACATCACAAGAAATTTTATACACTTCTTATGGGACATGACCTTTTTGATTAATTAGGTCACTATAATTCACACTTTGCATTGATTGCTCAACTCTTCTGCTATTTACAAAAAAAAAAGATAGTGCATCTCAGTCCTCCATAGTGCCGCTATCGCTGGACTGAAAACTATGGCCAGATCATGGGTTATTAGCACGAAGTGGAGTCTGATTAAAGTTCATGCAATGCCAAGTCGGTCTTCACTGAATGCTCGATAAATATATCAATATATGTGACGTGAGTCTTCGGTTGAGCTCCGCCATGGCGTAGCCTCGTGGATACTTCATATCAGTGCAATATAGTGCACTGGGGCGGCATTTGGAACTTGGTGATATGAAGCTTACATTGTCCATGTTATCCACGAAAGTGGTAGCCCAACGCCTGGGCGTGCAGCAAGACTGGGTGTCTTGCATATTGAATTTGGTCTGAATTAGATGCCACTTTGATTCCAATCGAGCCCTTACTCATAACGACTCACAAGTAGGTCATGGACATCACCTCCCAAGCATGCCACAAACTTTATAGTGCAGATCGGGAAGTTGACCTGCGGTAGAAAAATAACAAGGTGTAGAAATATAATTGAGATTGTGTGCTCGCAAAGTTCCTTTGTAGCTCAGGCTACATGGAGCCTCTTATCCTCAACCCTCCAGCCTTGCTTTGAGATTCGTACTCTCCAATTAACTTACAACATGCAGATTTTCTTTTATGTTTCTCTAAAATGAAACAACATATGAACTTCAAACTTTGCAGATCGAACAAACATTAGAACATCAATGTGTGGAAAAACTTTCAGACTTTTTGGTCTGATATAAATATACAAAATGAGATTTTGTTTGACTAAAAATATTATTTTAAGTATTTAAACTGCATGAAAAATCTGAAAGTTTTTTCCCAGATTATAGTTAGAATGTATTGTTGTCCTGCAAAATTTGAAGTTTATATGTTGTGTCGTTTGAGAGAAACAAAAAAGACAAATGAGTTTGCACGGATCGCGATGCAGAAATGGATGGCAAAGACAAAGGATACCATATAGCCTGAGCTATAGAAAACCACAATCATGCTGTGTGCTGACGTTCAATTAATTGCACAGTACGTTATATGTCTAGGGATGTTGCTGTTGGCTAGACTGTGTGAACTTTGTTTTAACCGGGGCAGACAGTGTGGACATACCTGTAGCGGTCGGCCAGCAAATGGTGTTTTAAGAGCATGTCCAACAGCCGCGCTTCGCGCAGCACGCTAAAAACTAGTATGGTGCGCGCGCTTTGGCTGGTTTAGCGCGGCCGCCAGCGCTGGCTCCAGCAGTCGCGCTATAATGCAGCGCGCGCGCCGCTCCAGCAGTGCGCAAAAATACAGCACGCGCGGCACACACAAACCACATATACATTTCAAATAAAAGCAAAAATAATCAAACAAACAAAATAAATCAACAATAAATAGTTCAATTTCGTTATCATTACAACCCAAACATATAGTTTGTCGTTCAGTACAACAAATACTGCAATAAACACAACTAATAGTTCATGAACAATACAATGTCAAATACAGAAATCATGCTCTTTGTCGTCCATTCCATGCCCACCACTCTTCACTCAGATCATTCTGAAGTTCATTGTGCGTTGCAGGACGCCGAATGGCGTGATAGGAGGCAACAAAACGGGCTACCCTTTCAGCCCTCCGTCGCACTTGCACGGGATGTCCCAAGAGCTCATACTGTGAGTAGTCTAAATCTTGGCCACCCTCATTCTCGATGATCATGTTGTGCATGATCACACAAGCGTGCATGATGTACCAAAGCATTTTTTGATCCCAAAATCTAGCTGGTCCTCTCACAAAAGCAAATTGGGCTTGCAAAATCCCAAATGCTCTCTCCACATCTTTTCTAGCCGCCACCTGAGCATTGTGGAAATCAAGATTTTTCTTACCTTACGGCTTTTTCAATGGCTTCACGAAGGTTTGCCACTTTGGATAGATGCCATCCACTAGATAATAGCCATAGTTGTATGTACGGCCATTTGCTACAAACTACACCGGTGGCAACTCACCATTTGCAATCTTATTCATCAGTGGTGACCGGTTGACAACATTGATGTCATTCAAAGATCCAGGCATTCCAAAGAATGCATGCCAAATCCAAGTCTCTTGATCGGCCACCGCTTCAAGGATTATAATGAACCCTTTTTTTTGGCCGTGGAATTGCCCATGCCATGCCTTTGGACAATTCTTCCAACTCCAATGCATGCAATCTATTGAGCCAAGCATGCCAGGAAAGCCGTGAGCTTTGTTCATCGCCAATAGCCTTGCGACGTCTTCAGCATTGGGAGATCTCAGATACTCCTTGCCAAACACTTGCACAATTCCCACTGCAAAGCGCTTGACACACATGATGGCTTGGCCCTGACCCATAGCCAAGTGATCATCAACTAGATCAGCCGGGATACCGTATGCCAACATACGCAAAGCGGCAGTCACCTTCGGAAAGGTTCTATGCCCGAGCTCTCCGGCGGCATTCCTCCTTTGCTGAAAAAACCGGTCATGGCTCGCTAGTTTTTCTGCAATGCGCCTGAACAAGTCGGTGCTCATCCTAAACCGGCGACGAAAATACGACTCCGGGTACGTGGAATTCTCCGCGAAATAGTTCCTCATCAATCTGTTATGGGCATCAATCCTATCTCTCTAAATTTTCTCCCGACCCATAACCGAACCACCGTGCTTCGGTTTTTTATTGATATGCATAGCTAGGATCATTGCAAGATCCTCCTCCTATTCCATATCAAATTCTTCTTCGGAAGAATCATACGACGAACTCATCTACAATGTTCAATACTATACTATAAAAACTACAATTAAAAACATGCACCAAATTCATGAAGTTTGAGCAATACATACCTTGTAGGCGTTTTGCCGAACACCTTGCGGGGCGCGGCGCGGCAGCGAGCGCTCGGGCGCTGTTCCTCAGATGACGGGCGCGCGTAAGGGCCGGCGGGACTAGGAGGGGGGGAGCGCGGCGGCGCGGGGATAGGCGGGGGAAGCGCCGGAACGGTCGCCGGGGGGCGCGGGCGGCGGCGGCGGCGCGGCCGGATGGGGGTGGAACTGGGAGGGCAAGCGCGCGAGAGTCCAGCGCGCGGGAGCGGGCGCAACAAATAAGCAGCGCGCGATTGCGTTTCGGCCAGCGCTCTGCACTGCATATGCCGCGCGTGCTGTTTTTGCGCGCCCGCTGGAGCAACTACACCGGTTGCGCGCGCGCTAAAACGCTCACTTTTACGGCGCGGCGCTAGTTTGACGCGGCTGTTGGAGATGCTCTAACATCAGAAGAACACCTCGCTGTGTAGAGCACACCGCCAACCGCATCTCAAGGTTCACATGCAGAAGAGATTATATATGTGGCTGGATTGGAGCAAGAAATGGCTCAGACGTACATGCAGTCTCCAAACATCCAGTGGCCATGTAGACTGCACGGGATACCCCATTTCCTCTTGTCATTCGACTGGACTAATATTCTCGTACTATGCGCTAGACTGAAACTAAGGGTGCCCTTCCTGATGTCTCATATTCCTATTCTTGCATTCATATTGTGCTAAAATTTAGTACAAGAAAAAAGATGATAAATTCTTGAAATATGGGGTGACCACACACTCGGCGTGGTCTCTTTTATTTATGGATGGTGAATCATACATGCAGTGGTTGGTAGGAACAAATTTCTTGAGATGTTTGGTTTAAGGAAGATGTCCTCCATAAATGATGACAGTCTCCAATGCTATACATCAAGGACACACGACGACCACGACAAAGACAAGGACAAGGTGGACAGCATGGACGACTCCATCGACACAGAGGCTTGGAAGAAGCTGGGCTTCAAAGGAAAAGGCTGGCGGCTCTTCACAGGGGGCTGGCGCAATGGCGGTAGACTCGGTGACGCACTCCTCCAGCAGGCCTTCCGTGGTGCAGGGTTTTGACCAGCACGGTTCAAACATTGGCGCGCCTGCCCTGCCTCTGCTGCCTGCAGCTGAGCCGGTGACCTCTGTATTGAGGCGTCGTTGCTCCTTTGGAGGAGCGCGTGTGCATTGGTGCCTGCCATGCATGGGTGCCTGGGTGTGCGGGCCATGCCTCGTCAGGTGTTGATGGCGCCGCCTCTCCGGGGCTCCCTGGCTCGGGTTGTTGTGTATGGGCAGCGGCTCCATCTGAAGGTGCGCTGCGGGAGGTGGTGTTGAAGTGGGCGCCAATTTCTAAGGCCAACCTCTCCTAGGCGGTCACCGTAGCTCCGGTGCAGGCCAGTGTGCGGCCTAAGGGGGCGGAGGGGGACCTGAACTCTCTCAAGCGCACGCAAATGGATACGGCGGAGAAAAACTTCGAACTCTCAAGTAACCCGACCACCCGTTTTCACCATACTTGGTGCTTTCTTGGATGCTCATCTTCTTGGTGCTCTGGATGATTGTGGTGTTGATAGCTATTGTGCGGGATCAGCGGTGGAGATGTTATCTTTGATCGTGCTATAGAAATTGCGCAAGCGGCCTTAGCAGAGGGGGTACCTGCGCGCAAAACCGAGAGTGAGGAGGATAAGGGGCTTCTGCTAGTGTTGCCGTGCGGCTCGTTTGGTTGGGAATGATGGCAGAGGCTGTTGGCGCGTGTCCAAGGCGGTGTCCTCCAGGGGCATCAGTGGTCAAAATCAAATTCTTTAGATGCCCTATTTATTTTGTAATATCAGTGTGTTTGGTCACGTTGGGAAGCACACACAGCTACGAGACTATATGCGTACGGAAGGTATTGATGTGGTGGCACTCCAGGAAATGTTTATGTCCGAGTTTAGGCACAATTACCTGCTACCGATTGACCCCCTGGAGCGTTTAGTATGGCAGTGTGTCCAGGAAATGCGGTTGCGCATTCTGGGGGTTTGCTTCTAAGTTTTAAACAGGAGTCCAGTGAAGTGCTTGCTTGGTAGGCGGGCACATTTTTCATTTCTGGTCTTATTCGACACTGTGCTTCTCTTCGGGAATGGGCTGTCGTTGTTGTGTATAGTCCTCCAGATGATTCCTGTTCTGTTGAATTCTTGGGGGAACTTCTGGCCAAAGTCGCTGTCGTAGCAGCGGCCTCCCTCCCTATGGTGCTGGGCGGAGATTTCAATCTTATTCACTCAGGTGTGGACAAGAATAATGCGAACATAAACTGACCAAGGGTGTCTCATTTGAATAATCCGATTGCGTCGATGGCACTTAAGGTAGTTGCCAGATCCGTTGCATGTTACGCGTGGACAAACAAATAGTTGGCCCCTATTCGCTTTGTTTTAGATAGGGTTTTCGTTTCCTCCGAATGGGAAATGTTGTTCCTCTTTTGTTCGCTAGTTGTAGAGACTAGGATCGGATTAGATAAGATCCCATTAATCCTATCCTCGGGGGATGATCATCTTAGACGAAGCCGACATTTTTTCACCTCTTCCACGACAAATGGGTTGCTGCTGTAGTGGGTTTGGGTCCTCACTCCTCAGCGTGGCCCGATGGATCAGTGTATCGAGACAGGCCCCCGGTTGCATGCTGCTCTAAAAGGGTGGGGAGCTAACTAGGGGAGCGACGAGAAGATGCTTAGAGCGAGCTACGTGGCTGAACTTCCGGTCCTCGATGCGGATGCCGATTGTAGGGGCTTCTCCAATCAGGAATGGGCGCACTGGTATGCTCTTGGAAATTAGGTGTTGTCGCACCTTCGTTCTGAGGAGTATTGGTGGTAGCGCACCGGTTTAAAGTGGACGTTGATAGGAGATGCGAACACTAAGTACTTTCAGCCTTATGCGAATGGCCGTCTTCGCAAGTGTGCGATTATTAGGTTGATGTCGGAGCAGGGGCTGCTGTTGTACGAAGATGACATTGTGAATTACATCTACGATTTTTACATCCAGTTGATGGGCTCGGCAGAACCTAAGTTAGCTGCGCTACGTGTGGATTTGTGGAATCCTTGGCAATGAATCTCTGTCCAGGAGAATGTGGCTTTGTCTCTGGCTGTCATGCCAAAAAAGATTGATGATGCACTAGCCGCCATGAAAACAGATGGGTGACCGGTTGCTATGTTCAAATGTTTATGGCATGTGCTTAAGGAGCCCCATTTTACAATTTGCAACGATTTTGCGCTAGGGACTGTAGATATCTGTCACTTAAATTACGGCATCCTGTCTCTCATCCCCAAAGTTCAGGGCGCTAACGACATCCGTCAGTTTAAAGTAATATCGTTCCTTTCAAAATCTGTGCTAAGGCAGGTGCTACTAACATGTCGCTTATTGCGCATCAGAATATCTATGTATCTATCGTACTCAATGCACATTCATCGAGGGTCGTAACATTCTCGAGGGACCGCTAATTAAGCATTTAGTACGAAATAGCGCTACCCGACCATTTAGTATTTTTACACATATTTGTAATATAATTAAGTAGTTCTACAAACCATGGATATTTCAAACATAAAATATGCATAAAGTTAAACAATTCATGCAAAACAGGTTGCGCTGCCAATCGAGCAAGCTAATGGACAGAGGGACCGGCCTCGTGGCCTTCCCTAGTGGAGTTATGACACCCCTGCTGACCCTCCTCCTCACCCTCCCTCGCTGACACTCTCGTCGGCCATAGTCGCACATGGTAACCTCGGATTTGCACGCTCTCGTCGGCATAGTTGCACACACGCGGCAGTGGAGGTGCACACTCTCATATGTATAGTAGGTTACACACGACCGTGTGAGTTGAACAGGTGTGGCGGCAGTCACACACATAGGACCACCAAGTTGGACACTCTCTTCGGCGAAGTAGCTCACGCACAACCACGGAGCTACACACTCTTGTTGATATAGTCTCACATGAGTGGCAGCCGAGTTGCACATCTCGCTCTTAGGGGGGATAGTTTGGGTGGAGGTGCCATCAGCGAAAACTGAACAGCAATGAATAGAGAAAAATTTGCGCGTCGACTGTCAGATAGTTGCACATCAACTGCTTGATAGTTGCACAAAATAGGGAGTAAATTGAACACAGAAAACTTTGTTAAAACATGCTTGATACCTCCCCAATGTATCTATAATTTAAGAAGTATCCATACCATCTTTACAGTAATTTTATATGGTTTTGGTATGATGTGCACGGAACTAACCGGGACTGACGTTGTTTTCAGCAGAACTACCGTGGTGTTGTTTTTTCTGCAGAAATGAAGGTTCTCCAAACATGGTGAAACTTTTTGTGGATTTTTATTGGACCAGAAGAGAACCAGAGGGTCATGGCTGCACGTGGGAGGTGCCTTAAGGAGGGCAGCACCCACCAGGGCGCGCCAGGAGGCCAAGGCCCGCCCTGGTGGGTTGTGCCCACCTCGGTGGCCTCCCGTACCCCTTCTTCGTCCTATACATTCCCAAATATTCCGAAAACCCTCGGGGAGACCCTAGATCAGAAGTTCCGCCGCCTCAAGCCTCTGTAGCCACCGAAAACCAATCGGGACCCCATTCTGGCACCCTGCCGGAGGGGGGGGGGGTCATCTCCGGTGGCCATCTTCATCATCCCGGCGGCCACCGCGATGAGGAGGGAGTAGTCCACCCTCGGGGCTGAGGGTTTGTACCAGTAGCTACGTGTTTAATCTCTCTCTCGCGCGATCTTGAGATGTCACTATCTTGATCTATCATTGGCTTGTTAAGTAGATGGATCATATGAGGTTTCTCCCCTCTCTACACTTGTTGGGATGAATTGAGTCTTTACTCTTTGAAGTTTTGTCTTGTCGGATTGAATGGTCGGATCTGAGCATACATGATATATGTCTTGCATATGAATACCCGTGGTGACAATGGGGTATTATTTTGATTCACTTGATATATGTTATGGCACTCAACTTGCGGACTTCCGATGTGACTTTGGGGTAATCTATGCATAGGGGTTGATGCACGTTTTTATTATCTTTGCTCTAATAGAAACTTTGGGTGTCTCCTTGTAGTTCTTTGTGTTGATTGAGTATTATGAATCTGAATTTTTTTGATACATATCGTATAATTAACTCATGGGTACTCGCGGTGACATTGGGGTATCTAGGTGACATTAGTGTTGGTTGATATGCATCATGCGGTGTTATTTCAGTTCAAACACTTGATTAGATCGATCGGAAAGAATAGCTTGCTATTATTTTAGTATGAACTCTAGGATAGATTGATTGGAAAGAATAGCTTTGAGGTGGTTTCGTACCCTACATCCAATTTATATCTTTTGTTCTCCGCTAATAGGAACTCGTGAGTGATTCTTTATTGCACTTTGAGGGATAATCATATGATCCAACTATGTTAGCATTGTCCAGAGATTGCACTAGTGAAAGTATGCACCCTAGGCCTCATTTTCCATTATTGCAATACCGTTTGTGCTCCGTTTTACTATTTACTATATTGCTGTTTTTTATTGTTTGTACTACGAAAACTCATATCTACTACCCATACTACACTTTTATCACCATCTCTTCACCGGACTAGTGCACCTATACAATTTGTCATTGTATTGGGTGTGTTGGGAACGCAACAGATTTCTTGTATTTGATTGCAGGGTTGCTTGAGAGAGACTAACTTCATCCTACGCCTCCCACGGATGTATAAATCTTAGGTCATTTACTTGAGGGAAAGTTGCTACTGTTCTACAAAACTCTGCGCTTGGAGGTCCAACACGAGTCTACAAGAATGAAGTTGCGTAGTAGACATCAATGCTCATGCGGGACCTACTTTCGAAGAGCACGTTGTGAAGATTCATACAGTGAATGCGGATCTTAATTTCAATCTCTGGTTCAAAAGTTATGACTTTTTTTGAAAAACAAAAGCCGATTTGAATGCGTTCATACCTGTTCGCATCACTGAAAATTGAACGTCCACCAGTAGGGAGAAAGTTGCACATCGACGGCCATGTAGTTGCACATTGACCGCTACACAGTGGCAACAAACGGGGATTAAATTGCAAAAACCGAAGAGCATGTCACGAGGGTTTCAATGGTGAAAGCGAATCTTAATTTCGACGTGTGGTTCAGAAGTTATAACTTTTTGAATACTTTTTTTATGGGAATACTTTTTGAATTATTTTGAAATGCCATTATTTGCTTTGTGTTTTACTAATGTATAGCAAATTGGAAAAGAATGGACCTGTCTGAATGTGAGAAAAGTAGGTACTGGATGTTGCGTCTCTGCTTTCGTCTCGTCACACAACCGACAGATGGGGGAACATAGGACAATTCTTTTTCTAACTAGGACATGGGACATAATTTTCCTAATAGGGGTCGGCTGAGGAGAAGCGCTAGCTAGTAAACGCTTCCTCGCTAGACACGTCCTTCCCTTTATTAGTAGGTAATATATATAATTATTCAACACTGTGTATATTCACTAGCATCACTTTTCAACCGAAATAGCAGTCTGGAATTATATAGGGCCGCTTTATACTACAATAATGAGGGGATTTGACGTGCCGTTGATACTTCTATTCGACGAGTCTGCCGGTGGCAAGCGCTGCACCTCACACTTAGAGCATCTCCAGCCGTTGGCACCCCAAGAACACCATCGAACCAAAAAAGTTGTTGTCTTGAGGGTCATCCGGCGAAATTCGGCGAAATAAAGAGGGCATATTCCCAGTCACACCCCACCCCAAGCAAAAGTTTGTGAGGAGAATGATTAAGTGGGCCAAGAAAAAGGGCATGTGGTGAGACACGATTCGCCGAAATTTCCGCCGGCGCCCCCAAGAGCACCCCAGCGCGCCGGGTTTCGCTTGGGTTTCCCCGCGCTATTTTGACATCCTGGGGCGTTGTGGGCATGGCTGGGCCGTTTTTCGGCGAAAAGCGTCGTCCGAGCTTAAAACCAAGCCTAAAAAGGTGTCCTGAGAGCGGCTGGAGATGCTCTTATCGTGCAGTGCTGCTGCCATGGGGCGTCTACCTCTGACTTGTCGCTTGCCGGCTGCTGCACTAAAATTGCTGACAATAGCCTCGCCGAGTGGGATCTTACTGTTGCTGATCAATTAAAACTGGAAACAGTGCAGCAGAGCGCCGCCGCTCTCCCTGTGCGGGATTTGCCTCCATGGAATTCTGTAGTCCCGACTAACGAGGCCCAAAGGAGGAGGCCTAGAGGTCAGGCAGGAAGGGCACAGTAAGGAGTCTTATAGCATCTCTAGTAGACCCTTCAAAATGCGGACATGTAAACTTAGTTTACAGTTCGCTCGTTGCCTCAGATACGAGCCGAAAACGTCTAACAAAGAACATAAACCGCAAATAGAACTAAAAATTTTGTATTCAAGACTTCGAGGGAGAAATAGAATGATTTCATAGTTCTTGATCATCATGCATAGTTCATACATACACTAAATTACACTAAATAGCTAGGAGGGTGCGGTGGCGACGCAGTGGCGCCGGACATCCTCAGTCGTCGTCGTCGGAGACGAGGTCAACGTAGATGTCGTCCGGCGCCTTCTTCTCGCGGTGGCATGCATCTTGGTTGTCGACGAACTCCTTCCCCTTCGTGAGCCCCTCCTCGAGGAGGATGTCATCGAGGTCGGCAAGGGATTGCCGGCACTGCTCCACGTCCTCCTCACCCCGTGCACTGCGGGCGATTATGGCCAGCTCGAAGATGTCTGCCTCGACCGCGTGGAGGAAATCCTCCGGCCCGATGACGCCACCACCCAGCAGCACCATCTTCGCCTCCTCCTCCCGCTTCACCGCACGGATGGCAGGGAGATCCACTGGCTCCCTTTTCACCGGCGTGTGGGGACTCCACACCCCGTCCGATGAGCTTCCCGTACGGCGGTCGCACTCCTCCGTCTCTTGGTGGATGAGCGACTGCGATGGCTCCAGGCCGCGGTTGGTGTACTTCGTCGCCGCGCGCTTCCTCGCGGCGTCTGATCTAACACACCGCTGGTGCTCGGGGTCATCGCTACCGCCGAAGCTGCGGCCGAAGCTCCACATCCCGCCCCACATGATGGCGTGGGGCGGCAGACTGGACTCACCGGCAGCGAGAGATAGGAGAGGGGATTGAGGAATCGCGACGGCGGGGTAATAGGGTTTCGACCCGTATCGATGCCCTGAACCAGTAGATACACCCCGTGAGGGGGGGGGTGTGGTCTGCAGGCCACCGTAAATTATTTTAGGGGTCGGGCGACTGTACAGGCTCTATTATGGCCAAAAAATGGGCGGAGCCCGTATAGCCGCCGGAATTTTGCGGGTCCGCGCGTTTTACCGTGTTTGCTAGAGATGATCTTATGCAGGAAACTCAGCAAAAATTGGTGCCACTAGATTTTTTGGGACCTGTGCGAGCTCACAGCTCAGCCAGGCCCATGGGCAGCCTGCTTCGACCAACAACAAGCAGAGCACAGGGCCGGCCCTGATGGGGGGCAGAGGGGGCGACCGCCCCGGGCCCCCACATTCCAGGGGCCCCCTCCCGCTACGCAGCAGCCAGGCTAGCCCATGGCTCAATGGAAAAATAAGCTGGTCCATGGCCCAGGGGAAGAGGCAGGGCTGGGACGTATTGTGTACGCACGTAGCCAAAATTCACGGTTCACGCAATCATCGGCCATTTTTTTTCCTTTTGAAAAGATCGTAACCACATGTCGTTCCTTCTTTCCTTCTTTTCACGACCGAGCCGCGATGCCGACGAACCCTAAATCTCTATTCATCTTTTCCCCTGGGGCCTGATCGTGAGATGCAAATCAACCGGTTGGTCTCAGCGCTGGACGCAGCCACGTAGGGAATCACACTAGCGCACACACCATGAGCATCGCCGAGCGCCTCCGGTCTCCAGGCGCTGATTACGACCAGTGTGATTCCCTGGAGTGCAGATGCATACGCACACCTGAGCGCCTTCCACCTCCGGACATCAGTCTACGTCGTGGCATCATCATCGCCTGATCACCGTCGCCGATCCATAGGTCCGAGGTATGCCATAACCATATTATGTATTTTTTCATTGCTAATTAAGTAATTTCTCTTTGCATACATGATGTTTACCTTGCACCGTTCAATCTTATATGTAATATTTGTTTCTGCTATGTGTGTTACCATGCTATTTCGAAATTTGCGTCTTGTACTCTTGTAGCCAAAAAATGAGAAGGAAAAAACATGCAGATGACTTCGTAGAATCATAGATAGAAGGTACTGGCAATTCTTTTCAGCACTAATACTGGTCCGTCAATACCCAAATCATGAGTTGGTGATAATTGTTGTAGAGGAAGACGAACCAAACTATGAAAATTCTAAATCTGAACAAGACGAAAATGTTGGCATCAACACATGGAATAACAATTTATGTGGCTCTGATGTTTGTTTATAATATTTCTGATTTTACATTAAGGGGCCCCCGAGTTTTAGTTCCCGCCCCGGGCCCCCAAAATCTTAGGACCGGTCCTGGCAGAGCAGGGGGCACCAATATCTTAGGGGATCAACTAGTTGACGAGTGCTCCTCTGGGAGCCTCGAAAGAATCACCACCACTTGGTGCGCTCTCGGCCACCGCCACGTGTCGCGATTTGGACGCTTCCTCCGAATTTGTTTTTTTTTTGCACGCCTTTTTGGCTTTTTAAACGGTATTTCTCTCTTTTTTTCAACCTTTTGGTTTTCCACCAGTCCTCCTTAGCTTTTGCACGAAAAAAAATTGGAAACTTTTTTGCGTGAAAATATGAATTTTTTTGCTTCTGTGAGAGGCACAGTTTTGTTTCCGTGAGAGGTATGGTTCCGCTTTCGCGAGAGGCACAAGCATGGCTCTCGGAAACAAAATACATGTTTTCTATTTTTTTCCTTTTGCCAGAGGCATGGTTTTGCTTCCGCGAGAGGCATGATTTTGCTTACAAGAGAGGCACGACCGTGCCTCTTAGAAGCGAAAAAAAATGTGTTTTCTATTTTTTCACCTTCAGCGAGAGGCACGGTTGTGCTTTTGCGAGAGGCACAGCTGTGCCTCTCGGAAATGAAAAAATGTGTTTTCTGTTTTTTTACCTTCCACGAGAGGCATGGTTTTTCATCTACTCTCGGAAACCAAAAAACGCATTTTCTATTCTTTTCCCCTTCCGCGAGAGGCATGGCTTTGCTTCTATGAGAGGCCGGGTAGTGATTTCGTGAGAGGTCGCGCCTCTTTCGGAAAGGGAAAAAAAGTGCTTCTTGTTCGGTTTTTCATCGGGTTTTTTAACCGGCTTTTTTTGTGAAAAAAAGTTCCTCAAAAAATGTCAACATGGGATCTAGTTTTGAAGATCTCTACGCGAAGAATCCAACGATGAAAATGGTTCGAGATATTGATGCACTGTTTAATAGATAAAACATTTTGAATAAAGGGATCATAGAAAAGGAAAATTCCCGGGTTGCGACAAGTGACACACATTCTTCGTGCCATTTGTTACAACTGGGGAGGTGGGAGTACTCTTCGCAAGGAGTACTCCTCAATTAGGGATTTTAATATCTTAGGCCGTCCACTATGTGCCAAAGTTCGGAAAAGTATCCCACATACCTAGCCCTGCCAAATGAAAAAAATTTAGCACCCCTCACACAACGTAAAGGATTTGGCATCAATTCCAGCTCAGGCCCACATATGTATAAAGTAGTAATAGATCAGCCCAAATCAGTGTCTCCGCCGTTGCTTCCCTTGAGAATGTACAAGGACGTGCTTAGTTTATTGCCTCGAGGAATGTGGCACGTGGAGCAAGTAGAGGCATCGATGCCCTGAATTTTTTGTTTGGCATCGAACGGACAACGTAGGGCACCGGTGCCAAATACCTAAAAGGTGAATTTGGCATCGATTTTGACCTACATAGTGGAGGGCCTTAGATCAGTACAAAGGAGACGTGTCTCTGCATCTTATGAATCTTCTCCAGTTGTGCATTGAGAGCAAGCTCCTCTTGCTTCATTGAATCAGGTAACATTCACCGAAGCCGTTCAGTATAGCACCGGCGTGGACGGGTCAAGCACCACAGGTGCAAGGCAACCACTTCTCGTCGGTGTTCAACCAGCCCGTTCCGTATTTGTGTCTTTCCCTATGCCTCCTAGTCATATCTCATATTTGTTTACCGATAGTCTCTCAATTTTGAATACATCATCTCCATGTTTACATGTACTGCAACCTAGCACTACTAGGAAAAGGCCTACTAATGGCGCACCTAATTTGGCCATTAATGGCGCATTAGTGGTGCATCATTAGTGCCACGCCATTAGTATATCTTACTAATGGCGCATCTGGTATACTAATGGCGCACCTCAGATGCGCCATTAGTATATACAACAGTGCGCCATTAGTATGCCTCCCAGGGGGCCATGTATACCCAGATGCTTTGGCATACTAATGGCGCACAACAACAAGATGCGCCATTAGTATCCTTTGGCATACTAATGGCGCATTGTCATGTGATGCGCCATTAGTATGAATATTAGGTTTTTTTAATTTTTTAATTTTTTGTTTTTTGCAAATGTATAATTGGACAAAATATAGACAACACACATCAACAACAGATTCATCGAATACAACTGAAGATTAGTCTCTGAATACAATTCATCATATTAGTCTCCGAATATATTTCATCATATTAGTCTCCGAATTGAAAAGACTGAACAAAGATAGAACATTATAGTACAAGTCTCGAGACCGCGAGTAGCGAGTTTGTCTTCACATTACAAGTCGATATCGATCATCTAAACTACCATCACATAGAAGAGAGCTGCGGTCATCACGATGAGCATCATCACGATGAAACTCGTCTTCATCCGGTTCCTCCAACGCTCCCTCCCCTCTCCCGCTAGATAGCGGGCGTATCTAGATTCGGCCTCGGCCCTAGTGGTGTACCCTTTGTAACTGTTACCGCTGAATCGGTGAACCTGTCTCCGACACTCCTCCCAGTCGTCGTAGACTCCGGGAACCTTACCCTTGTACACGACATACGACGGCATCGCTATGCACTAGCCAAACGAAACGTTAGTACCAATTCACAGACAATACATAAGCAATATATAAGTATACAACAGAACGATCGGAAGAGAAAAGCAAGACATTAATAGGATCAATTACATCTAAGTTGAACGACTTTCGAAACCAAAGAGACATACTACAAGTTCATTAAAGTTTAATTACAACATGAGCCAATCGATGTTTCAGAACTAGACACAACATCACTGCTTTCGACTCGACTCAAGGGACCGGAGCGTGGATGAAGCCTCCGTCTATCGTGGGAGTCATGAAATAACGGGCGTTGTCAGCCTGCATTTTAGCATTGTGTACATGATGACTGTGGAGATGACTATGGAAAACAGACCTCGTTTTCCATACCTCCAGTACGGCAAGTCCCATATCTTCATGATCATGCCCGTCGTCTGCTCCGGCATCTTCCTCATCATCATGTCCTGCATCTTCTACATGATGACTGTGTACAGCATCACCGTCGTGATCATCTCCTGGGGATTCTTCGTCTTCTCGCCCGCCTGAGCCGCGGTGGTTGTCTTGCTGCCCTTCCTCATTTCTTGCCCGGCCCCCATGGACGACTTCGTAGTCATCTTCATCACCTTGCCACCGATAGTCATCCATGAAACCACGCAAGAGCAGGTGGTCCCGCACCTGCCCGGAATCTGGGTCCGCAATAAGGCTCTTCAGCTTGCATCTTCGACACGGACATCTTATCTCCGTCTCGTTCTTTTGAAGCATCTCGGCCTTCACGGACCTCAAAAACCTATTCACGATGCCTTCGGTCATCGTGCGGACCATGGTCTCCTGCGGGGTAGAGCAAAACGATATTTTAGAACCAAGAAAAAATTTGACATGACTTCCCTAAAAATAGGAACAAAAAGAAAGCTTAATGCCAAAATTCTCGCCGAAACAGAAATGAATCAACATTCCGGCAAAATATTGGCAACTATCGCATTTCAAATACTGGTACACCTCCAAACACAAACACATATGCAACACCACAAACATATGCAACACCACGAACATACATAGATCTAGCTAGGCCATAAAAAGTGCATGTGCACATTGTTGTAGGAAGAACAACATAAATATAGCTTTTCCCCTTACTTACCTATCAAAACAAGGTAATTTAACCACTTAATTTGAATGAATCTATGGTGGCAATGAGGTGAAAAAGAGGAGGCACCCGAGACAAGGAGGAGGTGAAGAGAATGAAGTGGGGAGAAAGTGAGTGTGGGTAGGGAAGAGACTGTCCAAAATATCTTGTTACTGCCCACTTACTAATGGCGCACCAACTCTAAGTGCGCCATTAGTAATCCACGTTACTAATGGCGCATCTTCTGGTGGTGCGCCATTAGTAGTTTTGCAAAAAAAAACATAGTAATGACGCACTGTTCCACAGTGCGCCATTACTAGTTTAAACTAGTAATGGCGCACGGTGGAACAGTGCGCCATTAGTAGTTTTGCAAAAAAAGAATAAAAAATATAATAAAAAAACAACATTAGTGACGCACTTTCCGACAGGTGCGCCATTACTAGTTACTACTAATAATGGCGCATTTAGTCTGGATGCGCCATTAGTATGTTTGGACAGGCGCACTAGTTCAAAAAAAAATTGATACTAATGGCGCACCTTGGGCAAGGTGCGCCATTAGTAGTTTCAACTCTAATGACGTATCAGAAGGTGGTGCGCCATTAGTATATGCTAATGGCACACCGCTTGTCTGGTGCGCCATTAGTGTCAATCCCATCTATAGCTCTTTTTCTATTAGTGTAGTGTACGGAAGAGGTGTGAAAGTGTGTATGCTAGAGACATGATTGGCTTTTCATGTGTTCTATGGTCAATATGGGGTACTATATATAGGAGAGATAGGCTGTGGTTATGCTAGGAACCCAGTCATGTGGTCTCAATGCTTTGTCAGCGCTTTAAATATTCATGACCTAATGTTAAAGATTTAAAATGTTAAAGAGAGTTTTGGGCAAGCTGCAACAGGAAAATCATTCTTCTCTTCACCAAAGATTTTGCCGCTCAATGTCGGCTTTTCATGGTACACAGTAAAAAACTAAGGAATATCCTTCGCGCCGACAGGTTCGGCCGGTCGCTCTCACTTGCTAATGCATTTGTACCTCGCGCACGGGAGCCACATAGCTCTTCGTCCCGCGTGCACTGCTTTCTTTCTTCGCTCGTTCGTTTTATGCTCCCCCGACGCCGCACAGCCGCTCGTGTCGCCCGTGTTTCATCTCCCAATCCTCCACCTCTGAAACCCGGCCACGGTCAGCCCGTGCATGGCAACTTGTTCCGGCGAGAAGGTCCCCGACGCGGTGCTCATGTGGCTCCCACCTCCCAATAGCTGCCGTGCTTGCGTGGCTCCTCCCTCTCCCACGGACATGATTGGGCAGTGTTGTGGGGCGGTTCTATAACTGGGGTCGGCGGAAGCCATGGGTGAGGCCATGAGCAAGTAGACTAAAGGAAGACGACGCCCGGTTCTACAACCGGTCAGTTTTCTTTTGCTGGAACCGGCTGGGAAAAGACATATATCAACTAGCGAATCAATCTGTGGTTGAGTTGGTTAGGTGGACAGTGGTATCCTCAACCCACCAGGGTTCAAATTCTGGTGCTCGCATTATTCCTGGATTTATTTCAGGATTTCCGGCGATGCGTTTTCAGTGGGAGGAGACGTTCCCGTCGACGACGAGGCGCCTACGGTGACTTCGTAAATCTCAAGATGATATGCCGGCTCAGTCTCTCGGAGGTGCTCATAGGGGTAGGGTGTGCGTGTGTGCGTTCATAGGGATGAGTGTATGCGCATGTATATGAGCGCTTGTGTCTGTACTGATGCTCAAAAAAAAAGAAAAAAGCTGCAACCAGCTGCTGTTGCACAACCACCATGGAATGCACGCCGTCCATCAGTCTAGCTCCACTCCGACAATGCGAAACGTCCACCCCGGAAGCTGCCACCGTCATTGAATTTTGCTACTACCGGCGTCAGATTTGCTACATCCATTGTGGCAGAGCTGCGACCTACTATGGCGGTGGCTTTTTTTCTTGCAACCGTCCTCGGATTTTTCTACTACCTGCGAGGGATTTTGCTACATCCATCATGCCAGAGCTACGATGGGCGACTGCGGCGAGATGATTTGCCACAACCGTAGTTGGATTTTGCCACTACCGGCGAAGGATTTTGCTACATCCATCATGCTGGTGTCATGACGCACGATGGCGGTGATGAGGATTACTGCGACTGTTGTTCTTCTACTATTAGCATTTTTTCTGCTATATCCATGAAATGATGTTGACTCTTGGCCGTCGCTCACGTAATCATGAGCAGCGAGCTTCGACGGTGAGGCGACGAAAGCGGTGCATCGGGAGCTACCATGGAGCGAGAGCAGGGGGTGAGGAGGGCGTGAGGAGGAGATGCGGCGGTGAGGAGGAGAATGAGAAG
>LT934117.1:716481446-716498187 GCA_900231445.1 Triticum turgidum subsp. durum | reverse complement strand
GTTGGAGTGCGGCGAGGCAGCCGCCGAACTGTGGCGGCTGGGCTGGATGTGGATGGGTTCATGACCCAATTTATCTAACGTTTTCTAGTTAGTTGGAGGGAAAAGTAAGCGCGAAAGTAATTGAAGGAAAAAGTAAGCGCCATGGTCGAGAACTGGAGGGAAATTTGGATATATTATTTTTTTTATCAAGGAGAACTGGAGGGAAATTGTTTTGGAAGAACCGGGACATTGTTACATATATTAATTTGTTTGGAATATAAATTTTCCAGAAAGTGTCTTTGGCATGGAAAAATAGAGTATATTGTATTTATTATTTTATTGATTGAAAGGGAAATTAGATATAGATAAATAGTAATGGCTTTATAAAATTGGTTTACGTAACATGTGCTAAATAACCTATAACATAGTTTCTCGCTCTAACAGCGGCGATCGGCTGGCAGATCCCGCTCCTGATCGGTCGTCTCGACCAAGATCGTATCATTCCCACACGCCTTCCAATGGAGGCTATGACCAGTGTGGGACAAAACTACGACTAACATCAATGGTAGAAGTTGCGACCCGTCCAGGAACATGTTGTGACCAACGAGGCTGGCGACTTTTGATTGATGCTGAGAGCACAAGTGGTGGTGCTACAAAGTGGCGACGATGATATGCGTCAGCTGCCACCACCCGTCGACGGTGTTGTAATGACATATCCATGGTGATAGAGTATAAGGGGAGGGTATCCCGAGGGTATCCCAGCTACACCACAGTTCAAAAAACTGACCATACTTGCAGTCATATCAGAAAAAGGAAACTTGCAACCTGGATGGCTGGTTAAATAAAAACATAGTAACTTGATCGACCGATATGACTCCTGATCGGTCGCCTCAACCAAGATCACGTCATCCCCACACGACTGCCCATGGAAGCTATGACTGGTGTGGGAGAAAGCTAAGGTCGACAATGCTAGAAGTTGCAATCAGCCAGGGAGCATGTTGTAACCCGCAAGGCCGACGACTTTTCACCGGTGTTGAGAGCGCATGGGGTGGTGCTACGAAATTGGTGACGACAATATGCGTCAGCTATGACTGACCGCCGGCGGTGTTGTAATGACATATCCGAGAGGCTGACAGATCAATCTAGCCTCCTCAGTCCTTCCACCTTCATGGCGATAGAGAATAAGGGGAGGGATACTAGCTGCACGCACGGTTTAAAAAACCGAGCGTACTTGCAGTTGTACTAGAGAAGGAAACCTGCGACCTTGATGGTTCTTTAAAAAACCCGCTTGAGTTTCACACTCCAACTCCTGAAGACGAAGGCTAAAAACAAATGGACCGACACTAGCCTCGATGAGCATCTCAAGTACATAAAGGAGGTTCTTCCCGCGGGGAATCTATGTCCTATGTGTTGATGAGGCCAATAAGATCGTGTGCCCTCTTGATGTGCCGCACATTAGATACCATGCATGCATCAACGATTGCAAAATTAATCGGAAGGAGAACGCGGAAAAAACAAGATGTCAGATGTGCAATGCTTCTCGATACAAGAAGGCTGGGAAGAAATTTCCCCAGAAAGGTGTATGGTACTTACCGAGCACTCCCCGTCTCCAGCGGTATTTCGTAGAGCCCAAGGAAGCAAAGCTAATGCACTAGCACGCGGAGAGAAGAAGCCCGACGATGGAGATGATCCGAAGCCGAGACACATCAATGATGGAAGCCAGTGGAGAGTGTTGAACATCTTCTGTCGGTATTTCGAATGTGATGCAAGGAACATCGTGCTTGGCGCGTGTACCGATGGCATGAATCCGTTTGGCAACCAGAACACCAACCATAGCACATGGCCCGTGTTTGTATGGATGTACAACCTCCCCCTGGTTGTGCATGAAGTCGAAGTACATTCACATGAGCATGCTGATTCAAGGGCCAAAACAACCAGGAAATAATATTAATCTATATCTGGGGCTACTTCAAGAGGAGTTAGACACGTTATGGAAAACACCGCCCAAGACATGGGATGCCCGCAAAGGTGAGTATTTCTACATGAGATCCGCGCTGATCAGGATGGTGCACGACTATCTCGGTTACGGATATGTCACAGGCCAGGTCTGCCATGCATATTGCGGATGCACGCGGTGCATGGATTATACGACGTCTTAGCAGCTAACGTCAAGGAAAGATGGCGTGTCTGGGGAAATCGTGTATATGGGGCATCGAAGATGGCTCGAACCGGACGACCCGTGGAGAAACCATGGAGATCTATTCAATGGTCACGCTGAGCATCGAGGACCTCCACGTAAGCGGAGCAGCGCCAAAATCGATGAGCTGTTGAAAAACTGGAAGCACTTCCCCCTGCTGGGAAAGACGATAAAAAAGGTGCCGGAGCCACTGCTGAAGGTATGGAAGACGAGGTCTGTGTTCTGGGACATGGAGTACTGGCAAAAACTCGATACACCTCATTGCCTTGATCAAATGCATATCTGTAAGAATGTCCTAGAGAGCTTGCTTGCGACACTGATGAACATGCCGGATAAGACCAAGGATGGGCCGAAGCCAAGAAAAGACTTGCAAGATTTGAATATCAGGGAAGATCTGCACATGCCGCACCGTAAAAATTCAGGCGAGACAGAGACAGAGACAAAGGTGCGGGAGAAGAAGGGCAAGAAAATAAAGGAAGAGGATTATTGCCCCCCTTCTTGCTTCACATTAAGTCAGGCTGAGATCGATCAATTATTTAAGTGCCTTACTGGAGTCAAAGTTAGTTTTGGTTACTGTAGCAAGATAACCAGATATGTAGACACAGACAAGAAAAAGTCCAGCGGGATGAAGTCCCATGACTGCCATGTGATGATGAAGCAGATACTACCTATCTCCCTTAGAGGGATAATGGACAAGCACATCCTTGTCACGCTTATTGGTCTCTGCAACTTTTTCGACGTCATCTCCCGAAAGTCGATCAGTGTGAAGCAGCTCCGAAGGTTACAGGAAGAGATCGTTGTGATACTGAATGAGCTTGAGATGTACTTCCCGCTGGCGTTCTTTTGACGTGATGGTGCATCTGTGTGTCCATATTGTGGACGACATAATAGACCTGGGGCCATCATTCCTGAACAACATGATGTCGTTTGAGAGGATGAATGGGATCATCAAATGATTCGTTCGTAACATGTCCCGTCCGGATGGAAGCATCGTCCAGGGCTATCTGACACCAGAGTGCATCTCTTTCTGCGATAATTTTCTATATGGCGCAGACCAGCCGCCTGGTGTTAGTGTTGGTTTGCCAGTTAACAAGCACGATGGGAGGCTCGAAGGAGAAGGTCACTCCAACGGTCGCAGGGAACTACACGTGGCATACTCAGATCGATGCAGCGACTTTGATAGAGCAAACTTGGTAGTGCTACAACACCTAGACGAGGTAGATCCTTTCGTGGCACTACACAAAGAAATTATCGCAAAGAAGTATAGTGACCGAGGGGTATGCAGGACGGGCGCAGAAGTTACTAGAGATCACAACTACACTTTCCTGCATTGGTTCAAAGAGCATATTATTGCTAATCCCCCGGAGGATGGCTCTAGAGGACGGATTGCTCATATACGCCTTAGCACATGGCCCCTCACCCAACCATAACCTATCAGGCATACGATAGCAACGGATACACGTTCTGCACGGAGGCCAAAGATATGGACAGTGATGATCAGAACTCAGGGCTGACGATGGAATGCATGATCTGCAGCGACAACAGCGCAACTTAAAGATTTAACGGAAGGGTCGAGGAGATCTGGGAGCTTGACTACTCTGGACTGCACAACACGACGATGTTTCATGTCAGATGGGCTAAGAATGTCGAAAGAGAAAACCAGAATTTCACTACCATGACTATAACCGACGCCAAGAGCGCTACCGTGAAGGCTATCGCAAAAAACGAGCCATGGGTACATGCTAAGCATGTGACACAATGCTTCCTCATAATCGACCCGTGCAATCCCAGCCGTGTTGTCGTGAGGAGAGGCAAAAGGAACATCATTGGAATGGATGGAGTCGCCAACGAGGAAGACTAGGACCAGTACGGCAACCCAATGAGGGAAGATGACGATGATGATGAAGTATACGTCAAAAGAAGAATCAATACTACATTACCTAAGAAAAATCGTACTCCATGGAAAAGGAAAAGTCACAATGAGGGGCTCAATTATTCTTCAACAAACAAGAAGGGAAAGAAGCTGACTAAAAAACGAAAACGTCAACGCTGAGGAACTGTATGTTTTAGGTCAAATGATGTAATATATATGTTCCTATTTTGTATACACACTTAGCCATTATTATGCATGGGTTCAATGATGTAATATATATGTTCCTATTTTGTACACATACTTAACCGTCAAATGATGCAATACATATCGCCTTCCCTTCGTTCACTACTCTTGGAAAAAAAATGTGAGAGAAAATAAAGGAAAAGAAAATAGAAGGAAGCAAGCAGGAAAACTGCTATATAAGTACTGGTTATAGCAGCAGCGCTTTTGTGAGAAAAGAGCTACAACTAGTCAAGATAGCAGTAGCAGTTTCTACATAAAACCTGTCGTAGCTATAGAGCGTTTTGTTTAAACGCGCTACTGCTATGCCCACTTAACCCCAAAATCCCCACTCCTCTCTTCAACCCGCCTCTTTTCCACCAAATACGCACACTCTCTCTTCCGTCGTCGCGCCGCCGGAGCCCTGCCCTCGCCGCGCCCCCGACCCCGACCCCGACCCCGGCGCCGGCTCCGGCCCCGGCACCGACCCCGGCTCCGGCCCCACGCTCGACCACGGCCCCAGCCCCGACCCCGACCCCGACTCCGACCCCGGCGCTCGACCCCGACTCCGACACCGACCCTGACCCCTTCCAACCTCGGCGGTCGTCGGGTATGCACCCTCTGTAAGCCCCCCGCCGCTCCTCCTCTCTCTGGTAGCTAGGGTTCCTTGGTTAATTTACTTAGGTTTTAGTTATGCGAGATGGTTAATTAGGTTATATATTTGGTTATGAATTTAGCTAGGTTTTTTCTTCAAGTTCTATATTTTTCTTCCTTTTATATGCAAATTTGAAGTGGACATGTGATATGTGGACATGTGATGTTTTGGACATGTCATATTTGGAATTGGGACATGTCATTTGGACATGATGATTATGTGCAGGGTAAATGATCCGAGTGGAATGTTAATTCATTTCCGTTCCAGTGAACTTCAGGCGCTCGATATGTTCATTTTTTAGCAAAGGTCATGCCGAAATTTTCCCTGAAATTTGGCATGATTTGTGCTAGATAGTAGGCATATCGAGTGCCGGGAGCTGCTGGGAAACGACATTCCGGTAAACATAGATATCTTTTTATGTCATTTCTCATTTTTTTTCATAGTTTTAGAATTAAACGAGGAGACTTGATCATAGGAAACATGTCGAACAACGAAGAAACTGGGCCTTCTGACCAAGATGCAGACGAGATGGATTATGAGGGTGAACAAAGAGTACCTTGACTATTTGACTGCTAAGCAAAGTCAAGGTTTGCAGGTCCGCCTCGATGATGGTACAGACGTCGACATCGACACCGACGGCGCTGGCACCGATGGCGGCACCGAGACTGGCGGGGAAGGTAGTGGTGGGGAAGATACCGGCGCCGATGCCGCTACCGAAAAGAAGAAGCGAAAGAAGCAGAGGATACGAAAACCTAACAAACTAGGGATTGAACGACTAGTGATCACAAATATGGCACTTGGCAAGTTTGAGCCATTAGAGCCAGAAGAACCTCGCAAGTGCTATGGGAACCAAGTAGGATGCATCCTACTGGAATGCGCGAGCATCAACGACGATGACTTAAGGAGTAAAGAACATTTGACTCAATTGCTCCTGACGAAGTAGCACAAGAGATTCAAGTTTCCCGACCGGGATGATAACATAGATCAACCGTGGGATGATCCGAAGATGAAAAAGATTAACAATCACGCCATGGGCATGTTCAGCAATGTTTTGGTCTCCTGGAAAGAGAGGGTGAAACGAGCTATGAGGCTGAGGAACCCCTGTCCAAGATTCTGGAGCAAAATCCGACACTTACGGAAGAGGAGTTCGAAAAGTTCAAGGACACTTGCGCTACTGAGGCAGCCAAGGCTAAGGCTGCAAAATTCAAGAGCCTTCTGCAAAGGAACATGGGAAGCATCGCCTCCGAAGCCGTGGCTACCTCGGTAAAAGGCCCATATGGGATAAGGAGGACGCGGAACGTGAAGCCGCGGGTATCCCAGACCCCTTCGCGAAGTTCACCAACCCCTTGGAGCGTGACATCATCAGGGCCCGCTATAAGTGGGACGAGGAAAAGAATTTTCTTACACGGACTAGATCACGAGGAGATTGATTAGACTACTGGTAATTATTCTTTTACCACCTTACATTTAGATCCAGATCTAGTCGACTACACATTCCTAAACGGTTCATGTTCCTTCTATAGGAGAAGCAACACCAGCTTGAAGCCAAAAGCCCTACTTCTAATGAGGCCCAAGTGGGACACCCCTCTCAGCCGGACCTTGAACGAATTTAAGGGACTCCCTTTGGGCCAGCGGCCGCAATATGGTGATGTGCACGGCACTGGAGACGGCGCCACGTGAAAGGTGTTTTACAACGAGGGCCCAGAGGCCAAGAAGCAGAAAAAGAAGTTTAGCCAGGTGGACATCAACGAGAAGGTGAAGCTTGCGGTTGAGAAAAAAGCATCTGAGGACGTGAAAAAATAGCCGTGGAGAAAAATGAGTGGCTACAGCAGGCAGTCAATGCAGCTATAACTGCCTGCAGAAATGATTTCGCTACTAACTTGGTTCCAGCTATCGTCAACTGGGTGAAATGATGATACCATTCCAACTATCAACCTTTTCAGGGTTCATTTCAAATGCTTTTCAATTTCATGGCCTTATAGCTCAAAATAATCAGTAAATGCATGAAAAATAACAAATGAAGTCAGAAATGGTTGAAAATTGGTGATGTGGCTTTGAATGGTGCATTTTGAACACAGAAAAAGTATGGAGTTCAAATAAGTTCAAAAAAATGAAATCCCTTTGTAACATACGAGTTTCTGTATGAAACCCTGATACTTCAAAACAGATTGTCCGTTTTGTACACGAAGTGCATCCAGTATTTGCCGTAACCCTCTCTATTTTCTTGCACATGCTATGTGGGTGAAATGATGATACCATGCCAACTTTCAACCTTTTTAGAGTTCATTTCAAATGCTTTTCAATTTCATGGTCGCTCCAAATAATCAGTAAATGCATGAAAAAATAACAAATTAAGTTAGAAAGGGTTGAAAATTGGTGATGTGGCTTTGAATGGTGCATTTTGAACATAGAAAAACTATGGAGTTCAAATAAGTTCAAAAAAATTAAATCCCTTTGTAACAGACGAGTTTCCGTATGAAACCCTGGTACTTCGAAACAGATTGTCCGTTTTGTACACGAAGTGCATCCAGTTTTTGCCATAACCCTCTCTACTTTCTTGCACATGCTATGTGGGTGAAATGATGATACCACGCCAACTTTCAACCTTTTCAGAGTTCATTTCAAATGCTTTTCAATTTCGTGGCCTTATAGATCAAAATAATCAGTAAATGCATGAAAAATAACAAATGAAGTCAGAAAGGGTTGAAAATTGGTGATGTGGCTTTGAATGGTGCATTTTGAACGCAGAAATACTATGGAGTTCAAATAAGTTCATAAAAATGAAATCCCTTTGTAACAGACGAGTTTCCTATGAAACCCTGGTACTTGAAAACAGATGGTGCATTTTGAACACAGAAAAATTATGGAGATCAAATAAGTTAAAAAAATGAAATCCCTTTGTAACAGACGAGTTCCCGTACGAAACCCTGATACTTCGTAACAGATTGTCCGTTTTGTACACGAAGTGCATCCAGTATTTGCCGTAACCCTCTCTACTTTCTTGCACATGCTATGTGGGTGAAATGATGATACCATGCCAACTTTCAACCTTTTCAGAGTTCTTTCAAACACTTTTCAATTTCATGGCCTTATAGCTCAAAATAATCAGTAAATGCATGAAAAATAGCAAATGAAGTCACAAAGGGTTGAAAATTGGTGATGTGGCTTTGAATGGTGCATTTTGAACACAGAAAAATTATGGAGTTCAAATAAGTTTAAAAAAAATCCCTTTGTAACAGACGAGTTTCTGTATGAAACCCTGATACTTTGAAACAGATTGTCCGTTTTGTACACGAAGTGCATCCAGTATTTGCCGCAACCCTCTCCACATTCTTGCACATGCTATGTGGGTGAAATGATGATACCATGCCAACTTTCAACCTTTTCAGAGTTCATTTCAAATGCTTTTCAATTTCATGGTCTTATAGCTCAAAATAATCAGTAAATGCATGAAAAATAACAAATGAAGTCAGAAATGGTTGAAAATTGGTGATGTGGCTTTGAATGGTGCATTTTGAACACAGAAAAAGTATGGAGTTCAAATAAGTTCAAAAAAATGAAATCCCTTTGTAACATACGAGTTTCTGTATGAAACCCTGATACTTCGAAACAGATTGTCCGTTTTGTACACGAAGTGCATCCAGTATTTGCCGTAACCCTCTCTATTTTCTTGCACATGCTATGTGGGTGAAATGATGATACCATGCCAACTTTCAACCTTTTTAGAGTTCATTTCAAATGCTTTTCAATTTCATGGTCGCTCCAAATAATCAGTAAATGCATGAAAAAATAACAAATTAAGTTAGAAAGGGTTGAAAATTGGTGATGTGGCTTTGAATGGTGCATTTGAACATAGAAAAACTATGGAGTTCAAATAAGTTCAAAAAAATTAAATCCCTTTGTAACAGACGAGTTTCCGTATGAAACCCTGGTACTTCGAAACAGATTGTCCGTTTTGTACACGAAGTGCATCCAGTTTTTGCCATAACCCTCTCTACTTTCTTGCACATGCTATGTGGGTGAAATGATGATACCATGCCAACTTTCAACCTTTTCAGAGTTCATTTCAAATGCTTTTCAATTTCGTGGCCTTATAGATCAAAATAATCAGTAAATGCATGAAAAATAACAAATGAAGTCAGAAAGGGTTGAAAATTGGTGATGTGGCTTTGAATGGTGCATTTTGAACGCAGAAATACTATGGAGTTCAAATAAGTTCATAAAAATGAAATCCCTTTGTAACAGACGAGTTTCCTATGAAACCCTGGTACTTGAAAACAGATGGTGCATTTTGAACACAGAAAAATTATGGAGATCAAATAAGTTAAAAAAATGAAATCCCTTTGTAACAGACGAGTTCCCGTACGAAACCCTGATACTTCGTAACAGATTGTCCGTTTTGTACACGAAGTGCATCCAGTATTTGCCGTAACCCTCTCTACTTTCTTGCACATGCTATGTGGGTGAAATGATGATACCATGCCAACTTTCAACCTTTTCAGAGTTCTTTCAAACACTTTTCAATTTCATGGCCTTATAGCTCAAAATAATCAGTAAATGCATGAAAAATAGCAAATGAAGTCAGAAAGGGTTGAAAATTGGTGATGTGGCTTTGAATGGTGCATTTTGAACACAGAAAAATTATGGAGTTCAAATAAGTTTAAAAAAAAATCCCTTTGTAACAGACGAGTTTCTGTATGAAACCCTGATACTTTGAAACAGATTGTCCGTTTTGTACACGAAGTGCATCCAGTATTTGCCGCAACCCTCTCCACTTTCTTGCACATGCTATGTGGGTGAAATGATGATACCATGCCAACTTTCAACCTTTTCAGAGTTCATTTCAAATGCTTTTCAATTTCATGGTCTTATAGCTCCAAATAATCAGTAAATGCATGAAAAAATAACAAATGAAGTTAGAAAGGGTTGAAAATGGTGATGTGGCTTTGAATGGTGCATTTTGAACACAGAAAAACTATGGAGTTCAAATAAGTTCAAAAAATGAAATCCCTTTGTAACAGACGAGTTTCCGTATGGAACCCTGATACTTCGAAACAGATTGTCCGTTTTGTACACAAAGTGCATCCAGTTTTTGCCATAACCCTCTCTACTTTCTTGCACATGCTATGTGGGTGAAATGATGATACCATGCCAACTTTTAACCTTTTCAGAGTTCTTTCAAACGCTTTTCAATTTCATGGCCTTATAGCTAAAATAATCAGTAAATGCATGAAAAATAACAAATGAAGTCAGAAAGGGTTGAAAATTGGTGATGTGGCTTTGAATGGTGCATTTTGAACACAGAAAAACTATGGAGTTCAAATAAGTTCAAAAAAATGAAATCCCTTTATAACATCCGAGTTTTCGTATGAAACCCTGATACTTTAAAATAGATTTTCCGTTTTGTACACGAAGTGCATCCAATTTTTGCCATAACCCTCTCTACCTTCTTGCACATGCTATGTGGGTGAAATGATGATACCATGCCAACTTTCAACCTTTTGAGAGTTCATTTCAAATGTTTTTCAATTTCATGGTCTTATAGCTCAAAATAATCAGTAAATGCATGAAAAATAACAAATGAAGTCAGAAAGGGTTGAAAATTGCTGATGTGGCTTTGAATGGTGCATTTTGAACACATAAAAACTATGGAGTTCAAATAAGTTTAAAAAAATAAAATCCCTTTGTAACATCGAGTTTCCGTATGAAACCCTGATACTTCGAAACAAATTGTCCGTTTTGTACACGAAGTGCATCCAGTTTTTGCCGTAACCCTCTCTACTTTCTTGCTCATGCTATGTGGGTGAAATGATGATACCATGCCAACTTTCAACCTTTTCAGAGTTCATTACAAATGTTTTTCAATTTCATGGTCTTATAGCTCAAAATAATCAGTAAAGGCATGAAAAATAACAAATGAAGTCAGAGAGGGCTGAAAATTGGTGATGTGGCTTTGAATGGTGCATTTTGAACACAGAAAAACTATGGAGCTCAAATAAGTTCAAAGAAATGAAATTCCTTTGTAACAGACGAGTTTCCGTATGAAACCCTGATACTTCGAAACAGATTGTCCGTTTTGTACATGAAGTGCATCCAGTTTTTGCCATAACCCTCTCTACTTCCTTGCACATGCTATATAAGTAGAAACAAAATAAAATAAACTTTAATAACATAAATAAATTTTAATAAAATATATAAGTAGAAACAACCGGTATCCACCAACCGGTACCAATGGCTTTGCTATATAAGCTAGCACTTGTGAAAATTTTGTCAGTTCTTCGATCCCTCCGACGACGCCGCCAGGCTGTCTGGTCTCACCGTGCCTCTGCCGCGCCCCCGACCATGCCGCCGTTGCCCCGCCCCAACCACGCCGCCGTCGCCGCTGCCCCCTGACCATGCCGCGCGCCCTCGCCGTGCCTCTGTCGCGCCCCCTACCCGCCCCGTCGACGCCGTCGCCGCCCTCTGCCCCGTCGACGCCTTCGCCCCTACCCCGAACACGCCGCCGTCGCCGCCCTCTACACCGACGCCGGCGCTGTGCCTCTGCCCCTGCCCTGACCACGCCGCACCTCTCCTTGGTCAGGCCGGCGCCGCCCCCTGTCCTCTCCTCTGTTTTTAGATTATATTATGTTTTTTCCGGATTATATATATATGTGTGAGTATATGTATGTGTGTATATCTGATTATATGTCCTTTTTTAGATTTTTTTTCATATATATGATGATTTGTTTTTTGCATTTTTATAAAAATGTATATATGTATGTATGTTCTCTGTGCATATAAAAGTTAGATTTTTAGTACATTTTAGGTTGTTTGATCTATATATGTTCTCTGATTTAGTACATTTTAGGTTAGTTTCATTTTTAGAAACGTTTTATATATTTAGGAAAAGAAGGAAGAGAAGGAAGAAGGAAGAAGGAAGAAGAAGAAAAAGTTTTATATATGCAAAAGTTACATTTTTAGAAAAGTATTATATATCTAGCTAGGAAGATAAGGAAGAAGAAGAAAAAGAAGGAGAGGAAAAAGTTAAATAAGAAGAGGAAGAAAGGACAAGAAGAGGAGAGGAAGAAGAGGAGGAATAAATAAGAAGAGGAAAAAAGAAGAAAAAGAAGAGGAGAAGAAGAAAGGAATAGAGGAGAAGAAGAAAAAATAGAAAATATTTTCTTCGGTCTTCTCCTCTATTCCTTTCTTCTTCTCCTCTTTTTATTTCTTCTTTGTCTTCTTATTTTTTATTAGGTATGTCGTTGTCGAAATAACCCCCTCCCCGATAACTTCGACATGAGGGGCGGTCGATATATATACCCCATCTCGACTGCGATAACTTGGGAGTACCCCCCGCCCCTCTTGCTCGACCAGAACTCTCGAGGACACCCAAACCCTAGAAAAAAACAATGTTGGTCTCCTACCCCGTCCCGCCGCGCCCCTACCCGACAATCACTCTCGAGGCCACCCAAATTTACCAAGTTAAAAGAGCGTTGTCGTGGAGGCCACCCCAAACCCTTGAAGCGTTGTCGAGGCCACCCCAAACTCTTAAAGCGTTGCCGAGGCCACCCCAAACCCTAGAGAAGCAGCGTCGAGGCCACTAATTAATATAATTCCTTATTGTGATTAGCTAGCTAGTTCTATGTTTGCCACTAATATATCCATCTGTCATGTTTGAATAATAATTGCCATGTTGTAAATATTTGCAGAAACTATGGAGAACCCCCAAGACGAAGCAACATAAGCGATGTTTGGGGACATAATCGCAAACAGAAGTGATGCCTTCTTGTCGTTCCTGAACGACATCGATGGTCTGGAAGGACAGGGTGAATAAGAAGACTATGATTATGATGGCTCCGGTGACGCAATGCCGGTACAAGAAGGAGACCGTGATGACGGGTCCGGTGACCGAACTGAGTCCGGCCAGGTATATATATTAGTTAAGCCCGTGCTGACTAGCGAATTGATGCATTCATTGTTTTCGTATGTACACATATTAATTAACCCTCGTCTTTCTTCTTTTCGCTAGCCCTCCGGATGGAGCACAACTTCGGTAAAGAAACGAGGCCCGAAGAAAAAGTTGCGCTCGGATGAAAGGTTTGAGATCATAGCAATCGCGCGCGATGGCAAACCAATTGAACCCATCTGGTCAAGGGATGCATTTCGTGCTTAGTGCGGGGTTCTTGTTAGGGACAAGATCCCGATCAGTATCCACCAATGGTTAAAGCCTAAGAATGTAGACCCTGAGGTGTCTTATGTCTCCGATATGCAGAAAGATGATCTTTGGACAATTCTTAAGGAAAATTTCACCCTACCGCCAGAGGAGGATCCTGAGAAGCCTGTTAAAGAGCAATTGATCTAGTCTCATGCTCTTAAGAAGATGGCAGAACTATTCAGGAGGTGGAAGAATGAGCTGAAAATAGAGTTTGTCGACGAAGAAAAGACACCAGAATTCACCGGAAAGTATGAGAAGATCATAGATCACTGGCCCGCATTTGTGGCCCACAAGACATCGGAAAATACTAAGAAGATGTGAGCGATAAACAAGAAAAATGTTGCGAACAAGAAGCATCACCATTGCACGGGGTCAAGTGGCTACCTCAAAGCCCGACCTTTGAGGGAAAAGGCTGAGATTGACCTGATTGCTAAAGGGGTCGAACAAGAGACATTGAACTGGCCAGACCATTGCCGGACTTGGTTCTTCGGGGTTGGCGGGACCTTGGACCCTGTATCAGGGAAGTGCATTTGGATGGAAGAGCAACTACGAATAACCGTCACGAGGCTTCAGGAGTATATCGAGAAAGCGCAACAAGGGACGTTCATTCCAGACAGAGAGAAGGACGAGCTCACAATAGCCCTCGGTAATCCTAAGCACCCTGGACGGACACGAGGCACACCAGGCTCCGTTCCGTGGAAGGCTGGGTTTCCGGACGCAGGGGGTTACAAATGGCAGGAGAGGAGGAAGAAAGTGGAGCATAGCCAACTGCAGGCGCTGCACGAAAGGGTACAATGGCTAGAGGAACGAGAAGCAGATCGCAGCAAACGACCTGCCGAAGCTTACTCTGAAGCTACCCTGCCATCTCAGCGGAGAAGCAGCGTGGCTTCCACCAAGTAGACTCAGCAGCTGGAGCCTGTCTTCACGGCTCCTGCTAGCTACCCCGTGGATGCTATCATGGAGTCTCAACATTGCCACCTTATGACGTGATGGATGGCATTGAAAGTCAAGGCGGCTGTTGGCTCTGTTTTACCTACTGAACCTGACACAACCTACCATGGCCGGTCGATTCCAGAAGGATATGCTAGGGTGATGGTGGATCAAATAATGGACGGATTTGAGGACCTTGAGCTTGACCACCCCACGGGTGAAGGGGAGATTCGGCTGGGTTCTTCTCTGAAGACTCCATGCCTATGGCGGAAGGAGCTCATCAACCTTCCGAACTGGACGCCTCCGCCTCCTCCTCCTCCTCCAGCGAGTCAGGGCACTCCGCCTCCTCCTCCGCCTCCTCCTCCGGCGAGCGATCAGGGCACTCAGCCTCCTTCTCCGGCACGTGGCGGCACTCCGCCTCCTTCTCTGCTTGCGCCGGTGCGCCCGAGCAGCTAGCCTCCTCGCCTCGTCAACAAGGGTGGATCAAGAGACCCGACGTCGCTCCGGATGCTCCAGCGCGTTGTAGTCCTTCTCCTCCACCTCGTAAGAAAGGAAAGACAGCCGCAGCCGCTCCGTCTGCTCCGGTGTCTAGCAGTACAGCCAGAGCCGGGTGGCAATACAGATATGGTCCTTCTCTGAAGACTCCGGAGAAGTTACCATACGAGAGGAGCGAACAGGAAAACGCGGAGATCTACCAAGCCCAAGTGAAGGACTTCTTTGAAGGGGTGGAAGCATAGAAACATCCACCTCCGGAGGAGAAGATAGATCCGGTAAAAGTGAAGCGTACTCTGGCTGCCCAGAAGAAACCACCAGAGTCTCCGGCAAAAGGCAACTATGAGCGCATTATTACAAAGTCATTTATTGAAGCGGAGCGATCGGGAAGTAGTGTCAGTGGTCAAAGGTTAGCAGAACGATGAGCTGGGAAAAAAGTTGGCCAGCTCGGTGAACAAGCGAACCAATCGTTCCCCCCTCCCCAGGTGTCTAGCGATATCATTAATAATCATCCGGGCGGGATGGTGCCCGGTTATAACAATCTTGAAGATTACCTGCCCGACGATGTACATTATGATTTCTTGGAGGTGGACGAACACAAATACGTGTACGGGAAGCCTCTCGTTAAAGTTGAAAGATCTATAACAACGATGATGCAAAGATTCCATGATTGGTACATGAAAACCTGCAGAGAGTCCAAGGGGAGGAATATTTTGACGCTGATATTTAGAGAGGAGCATGACCTCGTTGGAATTGAATTGTTGAATGTTCCATTTGAGGAGTTCTTCTGGCTTTTCAATCTAAAGGCCCTCGATAAATTAATGATCACTTGCTACTGCCTGTAAGTAGTACTACTTCTATCATTAAGTCTCTATATATAGGTCAGCTGTTTCATTGCATGTATTTTTAATTTTCCTCACTATATTATGTAGATTGAAGATCGCCGAGTTGAAGAAAAGACAAATTGTTGATATTGGGTTCATTAACACAAATCTCATAGATGCATATATGGTTGAACTTCAGGCCAAACATACCGAGGCCAAGCTGCTACAATCGTTTGTATTAAATCAAAACAAAGCTATAATACTCTTCCCTTACGAATTCCAGTGAGTGTTACTGTCTTGTGCATATTCGGTTTCCCTTATTAGTGGAGGTTATAGTAATGTAATTGATGAGTTATGCATGCGCGCGCAGCTTCCACTATATTCTCCTAGAGATTAAGCTTGAGCAGGGACTAGTAACCGTCTTAGACTCGAGACGAAAAGATCCCAAGGAGTATGCGGACATGACTGAAATTCTAGAGAAGTAAGTTAAATAGATCATTATCGCACCATATCGGTAACTTTGTTCATTTCCTGATGTCAAGTAATTGTTTTCTTTGTCTGGCAGGGTTTGAAAAAAATTCACCTCAAAAATTCTGGGGCTGCCGAAGAAGCTGCAATTTAAACACCCGAAAGTAAGTACTATAGTAGCATGTTCCACACATCTCCTAGTGATTCAAGCGCTAGTTTCATCAAAACCATTTAGCATGCTTGCTAATTATCAGTTTGATTAACCTCTATCTTGTAAAGTGATTGTGGCAGGAGCAAGGGAATGATTACTGTGGATACTACATTTGCGAGTCCATCCGCCACACGACCTATGAGCGGGGTTACTCTGACAAACAATATGAAGTGCGTAAATAATAATATTCACAATTTTATTTTATTACCATAATTTTTGTTCAAATTTCTTTATTCATATATATGTATTGACCGCCTTCTTCAAATTAGATATTTCGGATGCGGGATGAGCTCCTACCACCAGATCGTATGCGAGGAATTCAAGAGGAATTGGCGGCATTCTTTCTTGACCACGTGATCTCTAAAAACGGAGAATACCATGTTGACCCTAATCAGTTGGTTTTTAATTAGGAGATTATATTGTAAGAGATAATTATATTGTATATATGTAGCCAGTAGCGTCGGATAGATATACGAGAACTTGTTGTTCGACCAATCTGTCAAAGAAGGAGAGGCGGTCGATATCAGTTCTCTCTGTATGCATATGTTCATGACGATCTTCTGTTTCCTTCATTTGCTTACTAGCTAGCGTGTCTAGTCCTCTCTATACGTATAGTACGTAGCGTCGACCAAGCACGGAGATAAGAGAGGACACTTCTCTCTATTAATTAGCTAGCTAACACAATATATGGAACACCTA
>LT934117.1:716445404-716471583 GCA_900231445.1 Triticum turgidum subsp. durum | reverse complement strand
GGGCCTGAACGGGTTAGATGGCTACATCTCATGCGTAGGTTGATGGAGATCAGCTTATCAGATGAGCCACATGAACTATACTAGAGAATTTCCAAGTCAGGAGCATTCTCAGTAAAGTCAATGTATATTAATTTAATAAATACTGGACCAATCCCAAAATCACTACGCATTTGGACAATTAAGGTGCCTCTAAAGATAATTATTTTTATGTGGTTTGTTCACAAGAAAGTGATCTTGATTAAAGTTAACCTGGCAAAACATCGTTCTGACCGTAGCAAACGGTGTAGTTTTTGTGATCTTGATGAATCGCCAAATGAGATAGAGGTCAAATTAGCGGCGCATATTCGAGTCAGAAGGTGTGCATTACTTAGGGCAATATGGAATTGCCAAAACAACGTCATTTTTAACAGACAAAACATTACCATTTATTTGTCAGTCATCCATAGACCACGGGATACCTACAACTGGTTTGGATGATGGTCCAACAATAGGATAGGTGTATAGGCATCTAGTCTTATTTTTGCCTGTTGTGGCCTTGTATATCTTTTTTTTTCACACATTGCACCACACTTAGTACTGTTTGAAGACTTCTTGTAATAAGATGGCTACATGCATCATTGCGATGCAGAGGCCGGGGCAATCCTCCTTTTCCAAAAAAAAAAATCACACATTTTACAACATAAAAGTTAATTTTTTTTGCAGGGTAACGTAAAAGTTATATAGCTTGATTATATATCTCACCGACCAGTGTGGTCAAGTTAAAGCAGATACATGGTCCATCAATCAATATAACTTCAGATGACAACCATATAGTGCACGCGACCAAAAAAAATTTATTTTATTTTGAACTAAGTGTCAAGCCGCATTCGTGATCACAAATCACTTGAGCACATTTCCTACATGGTGCCGTCAGAGCATATATTTAATCCCATGAGCACATCAGCAAGAGGTTGTCATTGGATATGTTTTCCGGAAAAACTCGAGAGACCACAGGGCAATGGTTCTTTTTACAGATACCTTCCATTCCCTAAAGCAGTTTCCGAACGGAAACACAATAATTAATGTTCCCAAACGTGTGTCACATTTATTTTTCTTTTTTTATGACTCTCGAGACAAATAGTTCCTCGGTATGATGTATGGCCTAGTTCAGGGAGTGCGGCTATCATGTACTCTTTTAGCGGAAAAACAAAACCTTGTACTCTTTTGTCATTGGTTGGTGTCTCATACATAGAAGGGGGCTAAGACCTGGTTTCTGAGTTAGTGGTAACTGAAAGTGCTAGTTATCGACTAGAGGGGGGGGTGAATAGGCGATTTTCAGGAAAGTCTTCAAAACATGGAAGTTTCGAAGACAAACAATAGAAATGACCTAATTGATATGCAGCGGAAGATAAACTACAACAAACAAATCATAGTCAAGTATGCAATAACGTGAAAGTACAAGACTAATAGCAGCTTGGTAGTAAGGATCAAGATGGAAGATAGTGAGAAGCCAATCAACAAAAGTAGTCAAGCAATAAAGTCCAACAGGTATGACAAATAGGCAATGACTTCACGAAGACAAACTCTAAGTAAGGAGAGGGAGAAGATAGAACCAGTCACTTGTTGTAGACACAGGATTTGTTGGACCAGTTTCAGTTGCTGTGACAACTGTACATCTGGTTAGGGAGGCTGAGATTCAACTCAGAAGACTGCGTCTTCACCTTATTCCCCTTGAGGTAAGGACACACAGTCCTCGCCCAATCACTCTGGTAAGTCTTCCAGGTAGACTTCCGGACCTTCACAGACTGCGTTCACCGGCAATCCACAATGACTCTTGGATGCTCAGAACGCGACGCCTAACCGGCTGGAGGATTCACAGTCCTCAAGTGTAATAAGTCTTCAGGTCACGCAGACAGAAAGACTTCAGTGATGCCTAACACTCTTTGGCTCTGGGTGTTTGGGCTTTGTCCTCGCAAGGATTTCTCTCTCTCAAAGGCTTCGAGGTGGGTTGCTCTCAAACGACAAAAGCCGTGCACTAACTCTGAGCAGCCACCAACTTATGGTGTAGGGGGTGGGCTATTTATAGCCACTAGGCAAACCGACCTGATATGTCCGAAATGACCCTGGGTCACTAAGGAACTGTCACGTGTTCCAACGGTCAGATTTCAAACACACACGGCAACTTTACTTGGGCTACAAGCAAAGCTGACTCATCCAGCTCTGGATAAGATTTGCTCTCATTGTCTTCGCTCGAAGACACAGGATTTGGGTTGAGCATCACTTCAGTCATTCTGACTTTGTTCACTTGGACCCCACTTAACAGTACGATGGTTCCTATGACTCAACAAAGAAGAAAAGGAAACAACGAAACAACACAGTCTTCGCGCTTCGAAGTCTTCACTCAATATCTTCTCATGTCATAGTCTTCAATATGAATATCTTCATATGCCACCATTGTCGTCAATGTCTTCATACATTTTTAGGGGTCATCTCCGATAGGTAAACCGAATCAATGAGGGACACTACCTGTGTTATCCTGCAATTTTCACAAACACATTAGTCCCTCAACCAAATTTGTCGTCAATACTCCAAAACCAACTGGGGTGGCACTAGATGCACTTACAATCTCCCCCTTTTTGATGATTGATGACAAACTGGTTGAAGTTTTCAACGGGGATAAAATAGGTGAAATTGTAAAGGATAGGGTATTGTCTTCATAAGTGGCAAGGGCTCCCCATGAAGATGTGCATATAAGTAATTTGCTTTTGGAATGCAAATGCACATGGCAGGTTGTATTTGTGGAGATCCTCTTCAACTTATGAAGATAATTCATCATGCATGAAATGATATAACTAAGAGAATGACATGCATAATGAAAAATGGATGTCTGCAGAATGATCTAAGTGCGGAAGATATCATCGCACATGCGGAATTTATCATTGCATCACAGTAAAGCAAATAAGTAGCAGACGACCATCGAGTTTAAGTGTTACAACTCAAAGAACCAAATGTATCGAAAAACAAGAGTTGTAAACACTAGGCAAAATATAAAGCAACCGCCCATATGAACCCGCTTGAAGACTATCAAACTCATATGCTTCTCCCCCTTTTGTTAGTAAGGAACAAAAAGGTTTGAAGACATAGAGCATCTACTCGTCCTCATGAGCAGTAGGTGAAGTAGCAGGGTTGTCGTTGTTGGTTGGCGACGCAGACGAACTTGGTGCTATGACGATGCGGACAGAAGTAGGTGGCGGTGAAGTAGCATCGTCTTCATCATCGATCACTCTGGCTTTTACTGTTGCCGCGGAGGAAGAATAGTCAGAGTCTTCAAGTGATGGAGTTCGACGTAGGACAGCATTCCGTGGAGGAGTGGAGTCAAACTTGAAGCGTTCAGTGAAGCCATCGTCTTGAAGATCTGCTTCAGCACTGAGCAGTGTCAAACTCTTCCATGATCGCCGACAGGTCTCGTGGGTGACAAAAGCATTCTTAGTGGCACGATTTTGAATGCGATTGACGTCCACCGAGAGGCTCTGCATCTGTCGCTTGAGCCAGAAGTGATGCTTATCTTGTTTCTGATGAAGTGCCACAAGAAGTTCTCGGTCATTTAGAACGCGAGAGCGCTTCCGAGGCCTTCGTGCAATTGTGCTCTCAGTAGCTTCAGTGTTCCTAGCCAGAGGATAGACACAAGTTGTTGGGGAACGTTGCATAAAATAAAAAATTTCCTACGTTCACCAAGATCCATCTATGAGTTCATCTAGCAACGAGTGATAGGAGTGCATCTACATACCTTTGTAGATCGCGTGCGGAAGCGTTCAAGTGAACGGGGTTGAAGGAGTCGTACTCGTCGTGATCCAAATCACCGATGACCAAGTGCCGAACGGACAGCACCTCCGCGTTCAACACACGTACGGAGCGGATGACGTCTCCCGCACCTTGATCCAGCAAGGAGGAGGGAGAGGTTGATGAAGATCCAGCAGCACGACGGCGTGGTGGTGGATGCAGCAGGGTTCCGGCAGAGCTTCGCCGAGCTTCTGCGAGAGGGAGAGGTGTAGCAGGGAGAGGGAGGCGCCAAGGCTTTAGGGTGCGGCTGCCCTCCCTCCCCCCCTTTATATAGGCCCCCTGGGGGGGCCGGCCGTGGAGATGAGATCTCCCAGGGGGGGCGGCGGCCAAGGGGGGAGGCTTGCCCCCAAGGCAAGTGGGGCGCCCCCCACCCCTAGGGTTTCCAACCCTAGGCGCAGGGGGGCCCAAGGGAGGCAGACCAGCCCACCAGGGGCTGGTTCCCTCCCCACTTCAGCCCACGGGACCCTCCGGGATAGGTGGCCCCACCCGGTGGACCCCCGGGACCCTTCCGGTGGTCCCGGTACAATACCGGCGACCCCCGAAACTCTCCCGATGGCCGAAACTGCACTTCCTATATATAATTCTTTACCTCCGGACCATTCCGGAACTCCCCGTGACGTCCGGGATCTCATCCAGGACTCCGAACAACTTTCGGTTTGCTGCATACTCATATTCATACAACCCTAGCGTCACCGAACCTTAAGTGTGTAGACCCTACGGGTTCGGGAGACATGTAGACATGACCGGGACGACTCTCGGTCAATAACCAACAGCGGGATCTGGATACCCATGTTGGCTCCCACAAGCTCCTCATTGATCTCATCGGATGAACCACGATGTCGAGGATTCAAACAAACCCGTATACAATTCCCTTTGTCAATCGGTACGTTACTTGCCCGAGATTCGATCGTCGGTATCCCAATACCTCGTTCAATCTCGTTACCGGCAAGTTACTTTACTCGTACCGTAATGCATGATCCCGTGACCAGACACTTGGTCACTTTGAGCTCATTATGATGATGCATTACCGAGTGGGCCCAGAGATACCTCTCCGTCATACGGAGTGACAAATCCCAGTCTCGATCCGTGTCAACCCAACAAACACTTTCGAAGATACCTTTAGTGCACCTTTATAGTCACCCAGTTACGTTGTGATGTTTGATACACACAAAACACTCCTACGGTATCCGGGAGTTACACAATCTCATGGTCAAAGGAAAAGATACTTGAAATTGGAAAAGCTCTAGCAAACGAACTACACGATCTTGTGCTATGCTTAGGATTGGGTCTTGTCCATCACATCATTCTCCAAATGATGTGATCCCGTTATCAATGACATCCACAATGTCCATAGTCAGGAAACCATGACTATCTATTGATCAACGAGCTAGTCAACTAGAGGCTCACTAGGGACATATTGTGGTCTATTTATTCACATGTGTATTACGATTTCCGGATAATACAATTAGAGCATGAATAAAAGACAATTATCATGAACAAGGAAATATAATAATAATACTTTTATTATTGCCTCTAGGGCATATTTCTAACAGTCTCCCACTTGCACTAGAGTCAATAATCTAGTTACATTGTGATGAATCGAACACCCATAGAGTTCTGGTGTTGATCATGTTTTGCTCGCGGAAGAGGTTTAGTCAACGGATCTACGACATTCAGATCCGTATGCACTTTGCAAATTTCTATGTCTCCATCTTGAACATTTTCACGAATGGAGTTGAAGCGACGCTTGATGTGCTTGGTCTTCTTGTGAAACCTGGGCTCCTTGGCAAGTGCAATAGCTCCAGTGTTTTCACAGAAGAGTTTGATCGGCCCCGATGCATTGGCTATGACTCCTAGGTCGGTGATGAACTCCTTCACCCAAATTGCTTCATGTGCTGCCTCCGAGGCTGCCATGTACTCCGCTTCACATGTAGATCCCGCCACGACGGTCTGCTTGCAGCTGCACCAGCTTACTGCTCCACCATTCAACATATACACGTATCCGGTTTGTGACTTAGAGTCATCCAGATCTGTGTCGAAGCTGGCGTCAACGTAACCCTTTATGACGAGCTCTTCGTCACCTCCATAAACGAGAAACATGTCCTTAGTCCTTTTCAGGTACTTCGGGATATTCTTGACCGCTGTCCAGTGTTCCTTGCCGGGGTTACTTTGGTACCTTCCTACCAAACTTAGGGCAAGGTTTGCATCAGGTCTGGTACAAAACATGGCATACATAATAGATCCTATGGCTGAGGCATAGGGGATGACACTCATCTCTTCTATATCTTCTGCCATGGTCGGACATTGAGCCGAGCTCAATTTCACACCTTGTAATACAGGCAAGAACCCTTTCTTGGACTGATCCATTTTGAACTTCTTCAATATCTTATCAAGGTATGTGCTTTGTGAAAGACCTATGAGGCGTCTTGATCTATCTCTATAGATCTTGATGTCTAATATATAAGCAGCTTCTCCAAGGTCCTTCATTAAAAAACTCTTATTCAAGTAGGCCTTAATGCTGTCCTAAAGTTCTATATCATTTCCCATCAAAAGTATGTCATCTACATATAATATGAGAAATGCTACAGAGCTCCCACTCACTTTCTTGTAAACGAAGGCTTCTCCATAAGTCTGCATAAACCCAAAGGCTTTGATCATCTCATCAAAGCGAATGTTCCAACTCCGAGATGCTTGCACCAGCCCATAAATGGATCGCTGGAGCTTGCATACCTTGTTAGCATTCTTAGGGTCGACAAAACCTTCCGGCTGCATCATATACATTTCTTCCTTAAGATAGCCGTTAAGGAATGCCGTTTTGACGTCCATTTGCCATATCTCATAATCATAGTATGCGGCAATTGCTAACATGATTCGGACGGACTTCAGCTTCGCTACAGGAGAGAAAGTCTCATCGTAGTCAACCCCTTGAACTTGCCGATAACCCTTAGAGACAAGTCAAGCTTTATAGATGGTAACATTACCATCCGCGTCCGTCTTCTTCTTAAAGATCCATTTGTTTTCTATCGCTTGCCGATCATCGGGAAAGTCTATCAAAGTCCATACTTTGTTTTCATACATGGATCCTATCTCGGATTGCATGGCTTCAAGCCATTTGTTGGAATCTGGGCCCGCCATCGCTTCTTCATAGTTCGAAGCTTCACCGTTGTCCAACAACATGATTTCCAGGACAGGTTTGCCATACCACTCTGGTGTGGAACGTGTCCTTGTGGACCTACAAAGTTCAGTAGCAACTTGATCCGAAGTACCTTGATCATCATCATTAATTTCCTCTCCAGTCGGTGTAGGCACCACAGGAACATTTTCCTGAGCTGTACCACTTTCCGGTTCAAGAGGTAGTACTTCATCGAGTTCTACTTTCCTCCCACTTACTCCTTTCGAGAGAAACTCTTTTTCCAGAAAGGATCCGTTCTTGGCAACAAGGATCTTGCCTTCGGATCTAAGGTAGAAGGTATACCCAATGGTTTCCTTAGGGTATCCTATGAAGACGCATTTTTCCAACTTGGGTTCGAGCTTTTCAGGTTGAAGTTTCTTGACATAAGCATCGCATCCCCAAACTTTTAGAAAAGACAGCTTAGGTTTCTTCCCAAACCATAATTCATACGGTGGCATCTCAACGGATTTAGACGGTGCCCTATTTAAAGTGAATGTAGCTATCTCTAGAGCGTATCCCCAAAATGATAGCGGTAAATCAGTAAGAGATATCATAGATCGCACCATATCCAATAGAGTGCGATTACGACGTTCGGACACACCGTTACGCTGAGGTGTTCCAGGCGGCGTGAGTTGTGAAATGATTCCACATTTCCTTAAGTGTGTACCAAATTCGTGACTTAAATATTCTCCCCCACGATCTGGTCGTAAGAACTTTATTTTTCGGTCACGTTGATTCTCTACCTCATTCTGAAATTCCTTGAACTTTTCAAAGGTCTCAGACTTGTGTTTCATCAAGTAGACATACCCATATCTACTTAAGTCGTCTGTGAGAGTGAGAACATAACGATATCCTCCGCGAGCCTCAACGCTCATTGGACAGCACACATCGGTATGTATGATTTCCAATAAGTTGGTTGCTCGCTCCATTGTTCTGGAGAACGGAGTCTTGGTCATTTTTCCCATGAGGCACGGTTCGCATGTGTCAAATGATTCATAATCGAGAGACTCTAAAAGTCCATCAGCATGGAGCTTCTTCATGCGCTTGACACCAATGTGACCAAGTCGGCAGTGCCACAAGTATGTGGGACTATCGTTATCAACTTTACATCTTTTGGTATTCACACTATGAATATGTGTAACATCACGTTCGAGATTCATTAAGAATAAACCATTGACCATCGGAGCATGACCATAAAACATGTCTCTCATATAAATAGAACAACCATTATTCTCGGATTTAAATGAGTAGGCATCTCGTATTAAACGAGATCCTGATACAATGTTCATGCTCAAACTTGGCACTAAATAACAATTATTGAGGTTTAAAACTAATCCCGTAGGTAGATGTAGAGGTAGCTTGCCGACGGCGATCACATCGACCTTGGAACCATTCCCGACGTGCATCATCACCTCGTCCTTCGCCAGTCTCCGCTTATTCCGCAGCTCCTGCTGTGAGTTACATATATGAGCAACGGCACCGTTATCAAACACCCAGGAGTTACTACGAGTACTGGTAAGGTACACATCAATTACATATATATCAAATATACCTTTAGTGTTGCCGGCCTTCTTGTCCGCTAAGTATTTGGGGCAGTTCCGCTTCCAGTGACCCTTCCCTTTGCAATAAAAGCACTCAGTCTTAGGCTTGGGTCCATTCTTTGACTTCTTCCCGGCAACTGGCTTACCGGGCGCGGCAACATCCTTGCCGTCCTTGTTGAAGTTCTTCTTACCCTTGCCCTTCTTGAACTTAGTGGTTTTATTGACCATCAACACTTGATGTTCCTTCTTGATCTCTACCTCTGTTGACTTCAGCATTGAAAATACTTCAGGAATAGTTTTCACCATCCCCTGCATATTGTAGTTCATCACAAAGCTCTTGTAGCTCGGTGGGAGCGACTGAAGGATTCTGTCAATGACCGCCTCGTCCGGGAGGTTAATGTCCAGCTGGGACAGGCGGTTGTGCAACCCAGACATTTTGAGTATGTGCTCACTGACAGAACTATTTTCCTCCATCTTAGAACTATAGAACTTGTCAGAGACTTCATATCTCTCGACCCGGGCATTAGCTTGGAAAACCAGTTTCAGCTCCTTGAACATCTCATATGCTCCGTGTTGCTCAAAACGCTTTTGGAGCCCCGGTTCTAAGCTGTAAAGCATGCCGCACTAAACGAGGGAGTAATCATCAGCACGAGACTGCCAAGCATTCATAACGTCTTGGTTCTCTGGGATGGGTGCTTCACCTAGCAGTGCTTCTAGGACATATTCTTTCTTGGCAGCTATGAGGATGATCCTCAGGTTCCGGACCCAGTCCGAATAGTTGCTGCCATCATCTTTCAGCTTGGTTTTCTCTAGGAACGTGTTGAAGTTCATGGTGACATGAGCGTTGGCCATTTGATCTACAAGATATTTTGCAAAGATTTTAGACTAATGTTCATGATAATAAAGTTCATCTAATCAAATTATTTAATGAACTCCCACTCAGATTTGACATCCCTCTAGTCATCTAAGTTTTACATGATCCGAGTCGACTAGGCCCTGTCCGATCATCACGTGAGACGGACTAGTCATCGTCGGTGAACATCTCCATGTTGATCGTATCTTCCATACGACTCATGTTCGTCCTTTAGGTATCTTGTGTTCCGAGGCCATGTTTGTACATGCTAGGCTCGTCAAGTTAACCTAAGTGTTTTGCATGTGTAAAACTGTCTTACACCCGTTGTATGTGAACGTAAGAATCTATCACACCCGATCATCACGTGGTGCTTCGAAACGACGAACTTTAGCAACGGCGCACAGTTAGGGGGAACACTTTCTTGAAATTATTATGAGGGATCATCTTATTTACTACCGTCGTTCTAAGTAAACAAGATGCATAAACATAATAAACATCACATGCAATTATATAGTAGTGACATGATATGGCCAATATCATATAGCTCCTTTGATCTCCATCTTCAGGGCTCCATGATCATCTTTGTCACCGGCATGACACCATGATCTCCATCATCATGATCTCCATCATCGTGTCTCCATGAAGTTGCTCGCCAACTATTACTTCTACTACTATGGCTAACACGTTTAGCAATAAAGTAAAGTAATTTACATGGCGTTTCTCAATGACATGCAGGTCATACAAAAAATAAAGACAACTCCTATGGCTCCTGCCAGTTGTCATACTCATCAACATGCAAGTCGTGATTCCTATTACAAGAACATGATCTCATACATCACATATATATCATTCATCATTCATCACAATTTTGGCCATATCACATCACAAAACACTTGCTGCAAAAACAAGTTAGACGTCCTCTAATTGTTGTTGAAAGTTTTACATGGCTGCAATAGGGTTCTAGCAAGAACGTTTTCTTACCTACGTGAAAGCCACAACGTGATTTTTCAACTTCTATTTACCCTTCATAAGGAACCTTTTCATCGAATCCGCTCCAACTAAAGTGGGAGAGACAGACACCCGCTAGCCACCTTATGCAACTAGTGCATGTCAGTCGGTGGAACCTGTCTCACGTAAGCGTTCGTGTAAGGTAGGTTCAGGCTGCTTCATCCCACAATACCGCTGAAGCAAAATAAGACTAGTAGCGGCAAGAAAGTTGACAACATCTATGCCCACAACAAATTGTGTTCTACTCGTGCAATAGAGAACTACGCATAGACCAAGCTCATGATGCCACTGTTGGGGAACGTTGCATAAAATAAAAATTTTCCTACGTTCACCAAGATCCATCTATGAGTTCATCTAGCAACGAGTGATAGGAGTGCATCTACATACCTTTGTAGATCGCGTGCGGAAGCGTTCAAGTGAACGGGGTTGAGGGAGTCGTACTCGTCGTGATCCAAATCACCAATGACCAAGTGTCGAACGGACAACACCTCCGTGTTCAACACACATATGGAGCGGATGATGTCTCCCGCACCTTGATCCAGCAAGGAGGAGGGAGAGGTTGATGAAGATCCAGCAGCACGACGGCGTGGTGGTGGATGCAGCAGGGTTCCGGCAGAGCTTCGCCGAGCTTCTGCGAGAGGGAGAGGTGTAGCAGGGGAGAGGGAGGCGCCAAGGCTTCAGGGTGCGGCTGCCCTCCCTCCCCCCCCTTTATATAGGCCCCCTGGGGGGGCGCCGGCCCTGGAGATGAGATCTCCCAAGGGGGGGCGGCGGCCAAGGGGGGAGGCTTGCCCCCCAAGGCAAGTGGGGTGCCCCCCACCCCTAGGGTTTCGAACCCAAGGCGTAGGGGGGCCCAAGGGAGGCGCACCAGCCCACCAGGGGCTGGTTCCCTCCCCACTTCAGCCCACGGGGCCCTCCGGGATAGGTGGCCCCACCCGATGGACCCCCGGCACCCTTCCGGTGGTCCCGGTACAATACCGGTGACCCCCGAAACTCTCCCGATGGCCGAAACTGCACTTCCTATATATAATTCTTTACCTCCGGACCATTTCGGAACTCCCCGTGACGTCCGGGATCTCATCCGGGACTCCTAACAACTTTCGGTTTGCTGCATACTCATATTCATACAACCCTAGCGTCACCGAACCTTAAGGGTGTAGACCCTACGGGTTCGGGAGACATGTAGACATGACCGGGATGACTCTCGGTCAATAACCAACAGCGGGATCTGGATACCCATGTTGGCTCCCACAAGCTCCTCGATGATCTCATCGGATGAACCACGATGTCGAGGATTCAAACAACCCCGTATACAATTCCCTTTGTCAATCGGTACGTTACTTGCCCGAGATTCGATCGTCGGTATCCCAATACCTCGTTCAATCTCGTTACCGGCAAGTCCCTTTACTCGTACCGTAATGCATGATGCCGTGACCAGACACTTGGTCACTTTGAGCTCATTATGATGATGCATTACCGAGTGGGCCCAGAGATACCTCTCCGTCATACGGAGTGACAAATCCCAGTCTCGATCCTTGTCAACCCAACAGACACTTTCGGAGATACCTGTAGTGCACCTTTATAGTCACCCAGTTACGTTGTGATGTTTGATACACCCAAAGCACTCCTACGGTATCCGGGAGTTACACGATCTCATGGTCAAAGGAGAAGATACTTGACATTAGAAAAGCTCTAGCAAACGAACTACATGATCTTGTGCTATGCTTAGGATTGGGTCATGTCCATCACATCATTCTCCTAATGATGTGATCCCGTTATCAATGACATCCACAATGTCCATAGTCAGGAAACCATGACTATCTATTGATCAACGAGCTAGTGAACTAGAGGCTCACTAGGGACATATTGTGGTCTATGTATTCACACATGTATTACGATTTCCGGATAATACAATTATAGCATGAATAAAAGACAATTATCGTGAACAAGGAAATATAATAATAATCCTTTTATTATTGCCTCTAGGGCATATTTCCAACACAAGTTACTGCTTGGACGCCTTCCATGGGTTGAGTGAAGCTATGGTGATCCGCATTTTGAAGACAAAGAGGCTTCTTGGCAGGCTCAGGGTATATGGATTCAACTGACATATCAACCTCTGGTAGAAAGATCAGATGATTGCGAGCAGAGGGCTGATAGTTGATAGCAGAGTGCATCTTGATGAGGCGCATGTTGGGGAACGTAGCAGAAATTCAAAATTTTCCTACGTGTCACCAAGATCTATCTATGGAGAAACCAGCAACGAGGGGAAGGAGAGTGCATCTACATACCCTTGTAGATCGCTAAGCAGAAGCGTTCAAGTGAACGGGGTTGATGGAGTCGTACTCATCGTGATTCAAATCACCGATGATCCTAGTGCCGAACGGACGACACCTCCGCGTTCAACACACGTACAGCCCGGTGACGTCTCCCATGCCTTGATCCAGCAAGGAGAGAGGGAGAGGTTGAGGAAGACTCCATCCAACAGCAGCACAACAGCGTGGTGGTGGTGGAGGAGCGTGGCAATCCTGCAGGGCTTCGCCAAGCACCTGCGGGAGAGGAGGAGGTGTCACGGGAGGGATGGAGGTGCCAGGGACTCAGGTGTGGCTTCCCCTCCCTCCCCTCCCTTTATATAGGTGCAAGAGAGGGGGGGAGGGCGCAGCCTTGCCCCTTCCTCCAAGGAAGGGGTGCGGCCAAGAGGGGGGAGGAGTCCATCCTCCCCAAGGCACCTCGGAGGTGCCTTCCCCCCTTTGGACTCTTCCCTCCCCAAGTCTCCTTGGCGCATGGGCCTCTTGGGGCTGGTTCCCTTGGCCCATATGGGCCAAGGCGCACCCCCTACAGCCCATGTGGCCCCCCGGGGCAGGTGGACCCCCCTGGTGGACCCCCGGACCCCTTTCGGCACTCCCGGTACAATACCGATAATGCGCAAAATAAGACTTCCTATATATAAATCTTTACCTCCGGACCATTTCGGAACTCCTGTGACGTCCGAGATCTCATCCGGGACTCCGAACAACATTCGGTAACCACATACAAACTTCCTTTATAACCCTAGCGTCATCGAACCTTAAGTGTGTAGACCCTACGGGTTCGGGAACCATGCAGACATGACAGAGACGTTCTCCGGTCAATAACCAACAGTGGGATCTGGATACCCATATTGACTCCCACATATTCCACGATGATCTCATCGGATGAACCACGATGTCAAGGACTCAATCGATCCCGTATACAATTCCCTTTGTCTAGCGGCATTGTACTTGCCCGAGATTCGATCGTCGGTATCCCGATACCTTGTTCAATCTCGTTACCGGCAAGTCTCTTTACTCGTCCCGTAACACATCATCCCGTGATCAACCCCTTGGTCACATTGTGCACATTATGATGATGTCCTACCGAGTGGGCCAAGAGATACCTCTCCGTCACACGGAGTGACAAATCCCAGTCTCGATTCGTGCCAACCCAACAGACACTTTCGGAGATACCTGTAATGCACCTTTATAGCCACCCAGTTACGTTGTGACGTTTGGTACACCCAAAGCATTCCTACGGTATTCGGGAGTTGCACAATCTCATGGTCTAAGGAAATGATACTTGACATTTAGAAAAGCTTTAGCATATGTACTACACGATCTGTGCTAGGCTTAGGATTGGCTCTTGTCCATCACATCATTCTCCTAATGATGTGATCCCGTTATCAATGACATCCAATGTCCATGGTCAGGAAACCGTAACCATCTATTGATTAACGAGCTAGTCAACTAGAGGCTTACTAGGGACATGGTGTTGTCTATGTACCCACACATGTATATGAGTTTCCTATCAATACAATTATAGCATGGATAATAAACGATTATCATGAACAAGGAAATATAATAATAACTAATTTATTATTGCCTCTAGGGCATATTTCCAACAGTCTCCCACTTGCACTAGAGTCAATAATCTAGTTCACATCGCCATGTGATTAACACTCACAGGTCACATCGCCATGTGACCAACATCCAAAGAGTTTACTAGTGTCATTAAACTAGTTCACATCATCATGTGATTAAGACTCAATGAGTTCTGGGGTTTGATCAGGTTTTGCTTGTGAGAGAGGTTTTAGTCAACGGATCTGAACCTTTCAGATCCGTGTGTGCTTTGCAAATTTCTAGGTCATATTATAAATGCTGCTTCCACGCTCCATTTGAAACTATTCCAAATGGTTGCTCCACTATACGTATCCGGTTTGCTATTCAGAGTCATTCAGATAGGTGTCAAAGCTTGCATCGACGTAACCCTTTACGCCGAACTCTTTATCACCTCCATAATCGAGAAACATTTCCTTATTTACTCCAAGGACAATTTTGACCGCTGTCCAATGATCCCCATTCCTGGATCATTCTTGTACCCCTTGACTGACTCATGGCAAGGCACACTTCCGGTGCGGTACACAGCATAGCATACTATAGAGCCTACGTCTAAAGCATAGGGGACGACCTTCGTCCTTTCTCTCTTTTCTGCCGTGGTCGAGCTTTAAGTCTTAACTTCATACCTTACATCTCAGGCAAGAAATCCTTCTTTGACTGATCCATCTTGAACACCTTCAAGATCATGTCAAGGTATGTGCTCATTTGAAAGTATCATTTAGCGTTTTCGATCTGTTCTCATAGATCTTGATGCTCAATGTTTAAGAAGCTTAATCCAGGTTTTCACTTGAAAAACACTTTTCAAATAACCCTATATGCTTTACAGAAAATTCTTCCTCATTTCTGTTATGTCAACGACATATACTCATCAGAAATTCTATAGTGCTCCCACTCACTTCTTTGGAAATACAAGTTTCTCACAAACTTTGTATAAACCCAAAATCTTTGATCATTTTATCAAAGCGTATATTCCAACTCCGAGATGCTTACTCCAGTCCTTAGAAGGATCACTGGAGCCAGCATACCTTTTAGCATCCTTAGGATCGACAAAAACTTTCTGATTGTATCATATACAACCTTTCCTTACAAAACTGGTAAGGAAACTCGTTTTGACATCCATCTGCCAGATTTCATAAATGCAGCTAATGCTAACATGATTCCGACGGACTTAAGCATCGCTACGGATGAGAAAATCTCATCGTAGTCAACTCCTTGAACTTGTGAAAAACTCTTCGCCACAAGTCGAGCTTCATAGACGGTGACATTACCGTCCACGTCCGTCTTCTTCTTAAAGATCCATTTATCTCAATGGCTTGCCGATCAACAGGCAAGTCCACCAAAGTCCATGCTTTGTTCTGATACATGGATCCTATCTCGGATTTCATGGCTTCTAACCATTTGTTGGAATATGGGCCCACCATTGCTTCTCCATAGCTCGCAGGTTCATTGTTGTCTAGCAACATGACATTCAAGACAGGATCACCGCACCACTCCGAAGCAGTACGCGTCCTTGTCGTCCTACGAGGTTCGGTAGTGACTTGATCTGAAGCTTCATGATCACTATCATAAGCTTCTACTTCAATTGATGTAGGTGCCACAGGAACTTCCTGTGCCCTCCTACACACTGGTTGAAGTGATGGTTCAATAACCTCATCAAGTCTCCACCATCCTCCCACTCAATTCTTTCGAGAGAAACTTTTCCTCGAGAAAGGACCCGTTTCTAGAAACAACCCCTATTGCTTTCGGATCTGAATTAGGAGGTATACCCAACCGTTTTGGGTGTCCTATGAAGATGCATTTTATCTGCTTTGGGTTCGAGCTTATCAACCTGAAACTTTTTCACATAAGCGTCGCAGCCCCAAACCTTTAAGAAACGACAACTTAGGTTTCTCCAAACCATAGTTCAAACGGTGTCGTCTCAACGGAATTACGTGGTGCCCTATTAAAGTGAGTGCGGTTGTCTCTAATGCCTAACCCATGAACGATAGTGGTAATTCGATAAGAGACATCATGGTACACACCATATCCAATAGGGTGCAACTATGATGTTCGGACACACCATCACACTATGGTGTTCCAGGTGGTATTAATTGTGAAACAATTTCCATGGTGTCTTAATTGCGTGCCAAAGCTCGTAACTCAGATACTCATCTCTATGATCATATCATAGACATTTTATCCTCTTGTCACAATGATCTTTAACTTCACTCTGAAATTACTTGAACCATTCAATAATTCAGACTTTGTGTTTCATCAAGTAAATATACTCAACATCTACTCGAATCATCTATGAAGTCGGAACATAACGATATTCACTGCATGCCTCAGCACTCATTGGACTGCACACATCAAAATGTGTTACTTCCAACAGGTTGCTACCTTGTTCCATCTTACTGAAACCGAGGCTTTTCAGTCATCTTGCCCATGTGGTATGATTTGCATATCTCAAGTGATTCAAAATCAAGTGAGTCCAAACGATCCATCTGCATGGAGTTTCTTCATGCGTATACACCAATAGACATGGTTTGCATGTCTCAAACTTTTCAAAAACGAGTGAGTCCAAAGATCCATCAACATGGAGCTTCTTCATGCGTTTTATACCAATATGACTTACATGGCAGTGCCACAAGTACGTGGTACTATCATTACTATCTTATATCATTTGGCATGAAAATGTGTATCACTACGATCGAGATTCAATAAACCATTCCTTTTAGGTGCTAGACCATTGAAGGTATTATTCAAATTAACAGAGTAACCATTATTCTCCTTAAATGAATAACCGTATTGCGACAGACATAATCCAATCATGTCTATGCTCAACGCAAACACCAAATAACAATTATTTAGGTTTAACACCAATCTCGATGGTAGAGGGAGCGTGCGATGCTTGATCATATAAACCTTGGAAACACTTCCAACACGTATCGTCAGCTCACCTTTAGTTAGTCTCTGTTTATTCCGTAGCTTTTGTTTCGAGTTACTAACACTTAGCAACCGAACCGGTATCTAATACCCTGGTGCTACTAGGAGTACTAGTAAAGTACACATTAACATAATGTATATCCAATATACTTCTATCGACCTTGCCAGCCTTCTTATCTACCAAGTATCTAGGGTAATTCTGCTCCAGTGGCTGTTCCCCGTATTACAGAAGCACTTAGTCTCGGGTTTGGGTTCAACCTTGGGTATCTTCACTGGAGCAGCAACTGATTTGCCGTTTCATGAAGTGTCCCTTCTTGCCCTTGCCCTTCTTGAAACTAGTGGTTTCACCAACCATCAATAATTGATGCTCCTTCTTGATTTCTACTTTCGCGGTGTCAAACATCGTGAATACCTCAAGGATCATCATATCTATCCCTGACATGTTATAGTTCATCACGAAGCTCTAGCAGCTTGGTGGCAATGACTTTGGAGAAACATCACTATCTCATCTGGAAGATCAACTCCCACTCGATTCAAGTGATTGTTGCACTCAGACAATCTGAGCACAAGCTCAATGATTGAGCTTTTCTCCCTTAGTTTGCAGGCTAAGAAAATCGTCGGAGGTCTTATACCTCTTGACGTGGGCACGAGTCTGAAATCCCAATTTCAGCCCTCGAAACATCTCATATGTTCCGCGACGCTTCGAAAAACGTCTTTGGTGCCTCAACTCTAAACCGTTTAACTGAACTATCACGTAGTTATCAAAACGTGTATGTCCGATGTTCGTAACATCCACAAACGACGTTTGGGGTTCAGCACACTGAGCGGTGCATTAAGGACATAAGCTTTCTACTGTCCGCATAATCGCTACTGTCAACTTTCAACTATATTTTTCTAGGAACATATCTAAATAGTGGAACTAAAGCGCGAGCTTACGACGTAATTTGCAAAGATCTTTTGACTATGTTCAGGATAATTAAGTTCATCTCATGAACTCCCACTCAGATAGAAATCCCTCTAGTCATCTAAGTGATTACATGATCCGAGTCAACTAGGCCGTGTCCGATCATCACGTGAGACGGACTAGTCATCATCGGTGAACATCTTCATGTTGATCGTATCTACTATACGACTCATGCTCGACCTTTCGGTCTCTTGTGTTCCGAGGCCATGTCTGTACATGCTAGGCTCGTCAAGCTAACCTAAGTGTTCTACGTGTGTAAATCTGGCTTACACCCGTTGTATGTGAACGTAAGAATCTATCACACCCGATCATCACATGGTGCTTCGAAACGACGAACTTTCGCAACGGTGCACAGTTAGGGGGAACACATTCTTGAAATTTTAATGAGGGATCATCTTATTTACTACCGTCGTTCTAAGCAAATAAGATGCATAAACATGATAAACATCACATGCAATCAAATAGTGACATGATATGGCCAATATCATTTTGCTCCTTTTGATCTCCATCTTCGGGGCTCCATGATCATCATCGTCACCGGCATGACACCATGATCTCCATCATCGTGTCTTCATGAAGTTGTATCGCCAACTATTACTTCTACTACTATGGCTACCGGTTAGCAATAAAGTAAAGTAATTACATGACGTTGTATAATGACACGCAGGTCATACAATAAATAAAGACAACTCCTATGGCTCCTGCCGGTTGTCATAATCATCGACATGCAAGTCGTGATTCCTATTACAAGAACATGATCAATCTCATACATCACATATCATTCATCACATTCTTCTTGGCCATATCACATCACATAGCATACCCTGCAAAAACAAGTTAGACGTCCTCTAATTGTAGTTTGCATGTTTTACGTGGCTGCTATGGGTTTCTAGCAAGAACGTTTCTTACCTACGCAAAACCACAACGTGATATGTCAATTTCTATTTAACCTTCATAAGGACCCTTTTCATCGCATCTGATCCGACTAAAGTGGGAGAGACTGGCACCCGCTAGCCACCTTATGCACCAAGTGCATGTCAGTCGGTGGAACCTGTCTCACGTAAGAGTACGTGTAAGGTCGGTCCGGGCCGCTTCATCCCACAATACCGTCGAAACAAGATTGGACTAGTAACGGCAAGCATATTGAACAAAATCAACGCCCACAACTACTTTGTGTTCTACTCGTGCAAAGAATCTACGCAATAGACCTAGCTCATGATGCCACTGTTGGGGAACGTAGCAGAAATTCAAAATTTTCCTACGTGTCACCAAGATCTATCTATGGAGAAACCAGCAACGAGGGGAAGGAGAGTGCATCTACATACCCTTGTAGATCGCTAAGCGGAAGCGTTCAAGTGAACGGGGTTGGTGGAGTCGTACTCGTCGTGATTCAAATCACCGATGATCCTAGTGCCGAACGGACGGCACCTCCGCGTTCAACACACATACAGCCCGGTGACGTCTCCCATCCCTTGAACCAGCAAGGAGAGAGGGAGAGGTTGAGGAAGACTCCATCCAGCAGCAGCACAACGGAGTGGTGGTGGTGGAGGAGCGTGGCAATCCTGCAGGGCTTCGCCAAGCATCTGCGGGAGAGGAGGAGGTGTCACGGGAGGGATGGAGGTGCCAGGGACTCAGGTGTGGCTTCCCCTCCCTCCCCTCTCTTTATATAGGTTCAAGAGAGGGGGGGAGGGCGCAGCCTTGCCCCTTCCTCCAAGGAAGGGGTGCGGCCAAGAGGGGGGGAGGAGTCCATCCTCCCCAAGGCACCTCGGAGGTGCCTTCCCCCCTTTGGACTCTTCCCTCCCCAAGTCTCCTTGGCGCATGGGCCTCTTGGGGCTGGTGCCCTTGGCCCATATGGGCCAAGGCGCACCCCCTACAGCCCATGTGGCCCCCCGGGGCAGGTGGACCCCCCCGGTGGACCCCCGGACCCCTTTCGGCACTCCCGGTACAATACCGATAATGCGCGAAACTTTTCCGGCGACCAAAATAAGACTTCCTATATATAAATCTTTACCTCCGGACCATTCCAGAACTCCTGTGACGTCCGAGATCTCATCCGGGACTCCGAACAACATTCGGTAACCACATACAAACTTCCTTTATAACCCTAGCGTCATCGAACCTTAAGTGTGTAGACCCTACGCGTTCGGGAACCATGGAGACGTGACCGAGGCGTTCTCCGGTCAATAACCAACAGTGGGATCTGGATACCCATGTTGACTCCCACATGTTCCACGATGATCTCATCGGATGAACCACGATGTCAAGGACTCAATCGATCCCTTATACAATTCCCTTTGTCTAGCGGCATTGTACTTGCCCGAGATTCGATCGTCGGTATCCCGATACCTTGTTCAATCTCGTTACCGGCAAGTTTCTTTACTCGTCCCGTAACACATCATCCCGTGATCAACCCCTTGGTCACATTGTGCACATTATGATGATGTCCTACCGAGTGGGCCCAGAGATATCTCTCCGTCACACGGAGTGACAAATCCCAGTCTCAATTCGTGCCAACCCAACAGACACTTTCGGAGATACATGTAATGCACCTTTATAGCCACCCAGTTACGTTGTGACGTTTGGTACACCCAAAGCATTCCTACGGTATCCGGGAGTTGCACAATCTCATGGTCTAAGGAAATGATACTTGACATTTAGAAAAGCTTTAGCATACGAACTACACGATCTGTGCTAGGCTTAGCATCGGGTCTTGTCCATCACATCATTCTCCTAATGATGTGATCCCGTTATCAATGACATCCAATGTCCATGGTCAGGAAACCGTAACCATCTATTGATTAACGAGCTAGTCAACTAGAGGCTTACTAGGGACATGGTGTTGTCTATGTACCCACACATGTATCTGAGTTTCCTATCAATACAATTATAGCATGGATAATAAACGATTATGATGAACAAGGAAATATAATAATAACTAATTTATTATTGCCTCTAGGGCATATTTCCAACAGCGCATGACCCATGGAGCATAAAATTTCAGACCAAAAAGATCAGATCCAGACGCAGCCAATTCCCGGATGAAGAATTCTTGCGTATTGAAGTTGATGCCATTGAGGATGTAGAAGACCAATGTCTTCATGGCTCCTTCAAGTTTTGCAGATGATGAATGCCCTTTGATAGGCCATAGAGTTTGCCTGATGATGTGATATATTGTATGAGGCAGATACTCAAGGTCATCAACAAAGAATTCCTGAGGGTATTCAGCATGACGTGGCAGAGGCTTCATCATGGTCAACATCTGACTCATGTTGGGCTCTGGCTTATGGAAGATGCTCTCCAGTGCATCGCGATGGAGTTGACAACCAGGTTCAAACAGCTCTCCGGGAGTGGGTAGGCCTGTGAGCTCAATGACGTCAAGAGCTTGGCTTCATGATGAACATTTCCTTTCATCCACTCGAGAACCCATGTCTTTGTATCTCTGTAGTAGCCGCGGATGTGGAGGGTAGCATAGGATTGAAACAACAGTTCTTCATTCCAATGTTCTTTGTCTGTCACAAAGCCGAGCAGACCAGCATCACGAAAGCATCAAGTGCTTCTTCTAAGCAGGGCAGTCCAGCAATGGCTTCAGTGTCGAGGCGCATATCAGGGAAAATGCGCCCTTGATCATACAGAATGCAGGAGTAATAGCTTCGTTGCTGGTAGCTCCAGAACCAATCAGATGATATCCTTGGCCTTGAATAGGGGTTCTTTGCTCTATCAAAGAAAGTGTTGTGGGCTTTTAAGCCAGTTGCATTGAAGGACCCTGTAGAGGTGGCAGTACCTGGGAACCTTGGCAGTCGTGGCTTTGGTTTCTGGACCTGAGGCCTATGCTCAATATGATAATAAAATTGAGGACCAGTGGCATGAGGCGGAGGGACCAGAATGGGCCATCTGACAGTGATTAGCTGACCATAGTTGTATGCTTGCTCAATTGTATGAGGCCTTGGTGGCGGAATAGGAGCAGTGACAACAACAGAGGCTTCAGGCTGCACAGCAGATGCTTCAGGAGCAGTTCCCTCATTGGCTTCAGGCACATTTGCTTCATTGGCTTCAGGAGCTGTTGGTGCAGGCTCCACATTTTCTTCAGCCATGACTACGTCATTCGCTTCATTGGTGATGGTGGTGGCAGCCTCAAGATTTTCAACCTCCACTTGCTGAGCTGGAGGGTCGGGCACTGGCACGTTCACATCAGGAATAGCTTCTTCAATAAGAGGGGGAGTAGGGACACGTTCTTCTTCTTCTTGGGTGTCTACGGCTGATGCAGCCGGATTGTCTTCAGCAGCTTTGGCTTCAGACTCGGAGACATTCACAGTTGGAGTGGCTTCTGAAAACACTTGACGTGCAACAGGTTGGTGGTGCACTTCTCCTTCTGGAACGCTCGAGAGAGTGACTTGAGGCCTTTGTCCTTTGCGAAGCCTGCGTAATGCTGGCGACGCCTTTGGAGATGGGGTTGGCTGGGCCTCAAAGTCTTCTTCTTCTTCTTCTTGTACAGGTGGTGTGACTTGTTGTTGTTGGGGAGTACTCGGGGAGTCTTGTTGTTGTGGGTGATCAGCCCATGATGCATCCTGAGCAATTGGCGTCAGAGGACGACCAATGCTGATGAGTTCGCTGTTCGTCAAAACAGGCGATGATACCAGGTTGGGTTCGATCTGAAGAAGAACTTCATCATCTTCAACATTGTCATGATGACCAATGTCTTCAGCAACGCTGGGATCAACTGCTGGAATGTCTTCAACTTCATGAGCCTCTGTGGAAGCAGGCTCATGAACTATCATCCGTCGTTCTTGGATTTCAGATGCAGGGCGAATCACAGAAATAGGTTCAACAACCAAGGGCTCTATGAGAGCAGCCCAATTCTTCTTGCTTTTGTGTTTCTTCTTGGAGGGAGCACCATCAAAGGCTTCAGGATTTTTCCTTTTTCTGGCTTCAGCCTCAGCAGCCCTCGTCTTCTTCTGTTCAGAAGCAGTTGACCTGACCTTTGGCTTCGAGCCAGTCATGCTGCTTGGGAAGACTATGCGAGGTTCTTCCTGCCTTGAAGGTGCAGATTGGTCAGTTGATAGCTTCTTCTTCTTTGCAGCCATTCTGGGGTCAATGCCAGGACGGCCAAGAGCCTTGCGCTTCTCAGCCTCATTGTAGGTTAGCACACACTTGTCAGCCAGACTCTTCATGCGCTCACGAGAGCCTCTAGCTTCTTCACGCTTCTTGAGAAAGGCTTCTTTGAACTTGTGCAGCATGATCTTGAAGTTTTTTTGACATCTTGCACGTTGAGCGCAACCATATGCTTCTTGAACTGAGCCTTCTCATAGTCGATCTTGTGCTTCAGTTCAACAATGCGCTGAGCAAGAGCTAGCTCAGAAGCAATGGCGCCATTGAAAGAGACGCTGAGGCCAATAGGAAGTTGCAGATCTTCAAAGCTGATGTTTGGGGTGTCAAACCACTCATCAATGAAGTGATGGATGATTGCCACATCAAAGAGAGGCAAATTATTGAAAATCTCTGCTTCTTCTTTGCTCTTGATAAGTTGCTCAAGGGCATCATCTGCAAGATCTTCATCACTGGACAGATCAATGTGCTCTTCTCGCAGAATGGCAGTAGGAGTCAGTGTTAGATCAGTATTCTTGACAATTTTCTTTTTCTTCTCCGTCTTCTTGGAGATACGGGATTGATCTTCAGACTGCACACTGGCTTCAGGAGGTGCAGTGGCCAGTGGCTTCACACGTGAAGCTTTTAGAGGGGCAGCTGAATTTGAAGCCTTAGCCTTCCACTACTAGGAAAAGGCATGCTAGTGGTGCACCGAATTTGCCTTCTAATGGCGCACTACTGGTGCGCCACTGGCATCACGCCATTAGAATTAAATTCTAATGGCGCACTACCGGTGCGCCATTAGTATCTGGTGTTCTAATGGCGCACCACGTAGTGTGCCATTAGTATAGCCTGCAGTGCGCCATTAGAATGCCTCCCAGGGGCCATATGTACAAATGTGCTTTGGCATTCTAATGGCGCACCAGCAGCTAATGCGCCATTAGTGTGATGATCACAGTGCGCCATTAGTGTCTTGTGTGGTGCGCCATTAGTATGAATATTAGGTTTTATTTTTTTGCTTTTCTGATTTTTGCACAGGTTACAAAATATATTATTGCATAGAATATAGACAGCAGCACACATCAACATCAGATTCATCAAATACAATAGAAGATTAGTCTCCGAATACAATTCATCATATTAGTCTCCGGATTCAAAAGACCGGACAAAGATAAAACATTACAAGTCTCAAGACCGCGAGTATCGAGTTTGCCTTCACATTACAAGTCGATATCGATCATCTAAACTACCATCACATAGAAGAGAGCTGTGGTCATCACGATGAGCATCATCGCGATCAAACTGGTCTTCATCTGGTTCCTCCAACGCTCCCTCCTCTCTCCCGCTAGATAGCGGGCGTATCTAGATTCGGCCTCCGCCCTAGTGGTGTACCCTTTGTAACTGTTACCGCTGAAACGGTGAACCTGTCTCCGACACTCCTCCCAGTCATCGTAGACTCCGGGAACCTTACCCTTGTACACGACATACGACGGCATCTCTATGCACAAGCCAAACAACAGACAATACATAAGCAATGTGTAAGTATGCAACAAAAGGATCGGAAGAGAAAAGCAAGACATTAATAGCACGATTCATGGTCCTACTAATAAATAGCATCGATTACATCTAAGTTGAACAACCGTCCAAACCAAAGAGACCTCTGAATTCATTAAAGTTTAATTACAACATGAGCCAATCAATGTTTCAGAACTACACATCACTACTTTCGACTCAACTCATCGGACAGGAGCGTGGGTGAAGCCGCCGTCTGTCGTGATGGTCATGAAATCACGGTCGTTGTCACCCTGCATTTGTAGCGTTTCATCTATCTCACTGTTGGACGGTTGATATCTGAGGAAGAACTGCCCCGCGGTATGAAGGACATCTTGATGGATGATGTCCGCAAACTCCGACTGGATGCGAAAGAATTCTTGTCTGAGGTCCGCGTCCTGGACTGCCGACAAGCTCGCGGCCCAATCTTTGAGATTATCTGGTAGCAGAAGGTGATGATGGTCCCTTACGATCGCCCGCATGTGATGGAGGGCGTAGTAGGCATCCTTCTGACCGCCAGGCGGCTGCTTGACGCAGCAGAACTTCGTATTGTGTGAGAAGATGTGCTTGCCGTACTTACGAACTGGCCTGGTGAAGGTGCCTCCAGATTGGGCGTAGCCGGGGAGAACATCATCAAGAACTTTCTTCACATTTGTGTAGTCTATCATGGAGTTACGGTTCGGGTCGAAATACGTGGCCATGGAATATTTCGGGCTTAAGAGGATGAGTGTGCAATGTGTGTCACTGCACAGAACACGGAATGTTAGAAAAAAAAGAATGATCGGATCTAAGAAATCATATGTTACGGGGCGGTTAAAAGAGGTAACCTGCTTTTCTTTGGCCAATGCAATTGTATTTCTAAGTCCAATTCAATATCAAATCAATTTTCATTTCACATGAATCCAGTCCAGAATGTATCTGGACACAAACGTGGTGTGTACTAGAGTACTAAATCGGTTTGCTTGCCTGATATAATAAACCTTTTTTCCAGTGTTGAGATCATCCACTTTGTCTTTTATTTACCTATATTTGGTTGTTGCAGTTTTGCAGGGGTCTGCAATTATATAAATCTTAAACTCAAAACACAGCATGGTACGCAGGCATCAAGCGATTGGTTGGCTAACAGCACCGGAAAGCCAGGCCTACCCTAGGGTTTGCAGGTGAGGGGATGGAGGAGAAGGGAGGAATCACCTGGGGGAGGGGATGAAGGAATGGAGGAAGACGCCGGCGTTGAAGCTCCGGCAGCGGCTGGGCGTTGAAGCTCCGGTGACACGCGGTGGGCTCCTCCACTCGCCTGTCTCTGCGTCTCGGCTTGGGCGGAGGACGTCGAGGGCGCGGGCGCGGGCGGAGGGGGGA
>LT934117.1:716411053-716445042 GCA_900231445.1 Triticum turgidum subsp. durum | reverse complement strand
GTTTTTTATATTTATTTGTGTTTAAATATGTTCAAACTTGTTTAAATTATAACAGTAATGTTTTTTATAAAAATAGTAAAAAAAATTTAAAAAATATGTTCAAAAAGTGCGGGTGCGGGGGGCCGGGAGCGGGGGAGGGTTGCGATGGGTGGAGCTAGCGGGGGAGGGTGCGGGTGCGATCGAGATGGAGGGGGATCGAGATCGAGATCAAGTGTCCTCATGAATTCAAAAAGTGCCCATGAAATTTAAAAATATTCATGATATCAAAAAGAGCCCATGAAATACAATCGAGAAATGAAGACTACGATTTAAATACAATCGGTCTTAGCTAGCTATCTGTTCACAATCTTCTTGCCCTTCTTTTTCGCAAACGGAGTTCTTCTGTGGAATGGACGTCCTTTAGGTAGGGTGGTCCTGCTTCTTCTTGTGGTGTGTGCTGCTACTTCATCGTCGTCGTCATGTTCGATCTTCGGGTCGCCGTACTTGTCGAAGTCTTGCTCATTGGCTACTCCATCCATTCCGATGATCTTCCTTTTGCCTCTCCTCACGATAACACGACTGGGCTTTGGCGGGTCGGTAATGAAGAAGCATTGGTCCACTTGGGAAGCCAGTACCCATGGCTCATTTTTCGCGGTGACGTTTGCGCCCGCGGTCTTGGATTTGGCTTCGGGTATAACCATGGTGGTGAAATACCGGTCTTCTTTTATGACGTTTTTGGCCCATCTGACACGGAACATCGGGACCTTCTCTCCAGCGTAGCTCAGCTCCCAGATCTCCTCGATCCTTCCGTAGTATCTGTCCTTGTCGTTACCGGTGTAGGATTCCATCGTTACCCCGGAGTTCTGATAACCATCGCTCTTCATGTCCTTGTCCTCGGTGTAGAATGTGTAGCCGTTGATATCGTACGCCTCATAGGTCATCAGGTTGTGCTCGGCGCCCTGTGACAAGGCGAATATGAGTTGTTCTTCCGCGGAAGAATCCTCATGTAAAGGGTACGACAGAAGCTTCTGCTTGAACCAACGTGTGAAACATGAGTTTTGCTCTTTGAGTATATCTCCGTCCGTCCTCTGTTGGCCTCGGTCATTGTACGTCTTCTTAATAAAGGTTTTGTGCTCTACCACCCAAGGATCGACCACGTGTATGTGTTGTAGCGCGACTATGTTTGCTCTTTCAAAGTCGGCGAGTCGACCCTCGAAGTCGACATGCATTTCGCGGCGACCCTCATGGTGACCCCATCCAGCGAGCCTGCCGAGGTGCCTGTTGACGGGCAGACCAACGGGGTTCTCGATGCCTAGATAATTTGTGCAGTAGGAGATGCACTCTTCGGTCAAAAAGCCCCTGGCTATGCTTCCCTCTGGACGTGACATGTTGCGAACGTATCCTTTGATGACACCATTCATCCTTTCGAACGGCATCATGCTGTGCAGGAACGTCAGCCCGAGTTGGATGATATCCTCCACTATATGGACCAGCAGATGCACCATAACGTCGAAGAATGCGGGCGGGAAGTACATCTCAAGCTCGCATAGTATCACCACGATCTCTTCCTGTAGCCTTCTGAGTTGCCTCACGCCAATCGACTTCCGAGAGATGACGTCGAAAAAGTTGCATAGGCCAAATAGCGTTTCACGGATGTGCGCGTCCATGATCCCACGGATTGCAACTGGAAGTATCTGCGTCATCAGCACGTGACAGTCGTGAGACTTCATCCCGCTGAACTTCTGCTTCGCTGGGTCTAGGTATCTGATTATCTTCCCCGCGTAACCGTAAGGAAGTTTTACTCCTAGGAGGCAGGTAAAAACTGCTCGATCTCCTCCTGACTTAGAGTGAAGCACGCGGGAGGGTAGTCATTTCCGGTCTTCTTGGCCTTTTTGCCTTTGCGACGACTTTCTGTGTCCAGCTTCGCCTCATCATCATCATCATATCATCATTAGCGTGAAGCTCCTGCCTGATGCCCATTGATTTCAAGTCTGCCCTTGCTTTCGGCCCATCTTTGGTCCTCTCTGGCATGTTGAGCAGGGTACCAAGCAGACTCTCGCACACGTTCTTCGTGATATGCATGACATCAAGGCTGTGAGGCACACGGTGGATCTTCTAGTATGGCAAGTTCCAGAAAACAGACCTCGTTTTCCATACCTTCAGCAGCGGCTCTGGCGCCTTTCGCTTCTTTCCCGGCAGTGGGCAGTCTTTCCAATTTTTCAACAGCTTGTCTATTTCCTCGCCGCTCCTCGTACACAGGCGTTTTCGGGGTTCGGTTTCACCATCGAACAGATCCTTGCGTTTCCTCCACGGGTCATCGTCGCGAAGCCACCTTCGATGTCCCATGAACACGGTTTTCGAAGACCCGGGATCTCTATCTAGCTGGCGATACGTTGTGTCATCCATGCACCTTACGCATCCAGAAAATCCGTGGACTACCTGCCCCGCGAGATATCCGTAACCGAGATAGTCGTGCACCGTCGTGAGCAGTGCGGCTCTCATAGGGAAATATTCTTTCTCTGCGGCGTCCCACGTATTGGCTGGCGTTTTCCACAGTGTGTCAAGCTCCTCTTTCAGCAGCCCCAGATACAGATTGATGTCGTTCCCTGGTTGTTTCTGCCCTTCAATTAGCATACTCATGTGAATGTACTTCCTCTTCATGCACAACCAGGGGGGAAGGTTGTACATCCACACAAACACAGGCCAGGTGCTATGTGTGCTTCTCTGGCTGCCAAACGGATTGACTCCATCGGTGCTCGCGCCCAGCACGATGTTCCTTGGATCGTTCCCAAATTCTGGGTATTCGAAGTTCAACGCTTGCCACTGGCTCGCATCCTTAGGGTGACTCAGCATCTTGTCTTTTTTATCTATCTCCGGATCATTTGCGTCATCTTCTCGCTTCTTCTCCTCCCTATCCGCGTGCCAATGCAGGAGCTTTGCTACCTTAGGGTTCGCGAAATACCGCTGCAGACGAGGAGTGATCGGAAAGTACCACACCGATTTTCGAGGAGCTTTCTTCCTCTTCTTGTATCGAGTGACGCCGCACACCGGACATATGGTAGACTCCGCGTGCTCGTCCCGATAAATGATGCAATTGTTCATGCACACATGGTATTTCACGTGCGGTAAATCCAGAGGACACACGATTTTCTTCGCCTTCTCGAAACTGGTCGGGCACTTGTTCCCCTTGGGAAGACGTTCGTGCCAGAATGACATGTTCTCGTTGAAGCATGCGTCGGTCATTTTGTGTTTTACCTTCATCTCCAGAGCCATGAGCGTTACTTTCAGGCGGGTATCCTCGGGCCTGCATCCTTCATACAATGGAGTAACCGCGTCTATCTCCAGTTGATCCATCTTGGCTTTCTCTCGGGCGGCAGCTCTTGCGTTATCCGTCCGCTTGAGAAGCAGCTCTTGAATATGAGGGTCCTGCACCCAGCCTCCATCGTCGTCTGCTCCGGCATCTTCATCTTCATGATCATTCCCTTCGTCTTGATCTTCCTCATCATCATGTACGACATCTTCTACATGATGACTGTGTACAGCATCACCGTCGTGATCATGTCCTGGAGATTCTTCGTCTTCTCGCCCGCCCTCGCCGCGGTGGTACTTGTCTTGTTGCCCTTCCTCATTTCTTGCCCGGCCCCGGCCATGGACGACTTGATAGTCATCTTCATCACCTTGCCACCGATAGCCATCCATGAAACCACGCAAGAGCAGGTGGTCCCGCGCCTGCCCGGAATCCGGGTCCGCAATAAGGCTCTTCAGCTTGCATCTTCGACATGGACATCTTATCTCCGTCTCGTTCTTTTGAAGCATCTCGGCCTTCGCGGAGCTCAAAAACCTATTCACGATGCCTTCAGTCATCGTGCGGACCATGGTCGCCTGCGGGGTAGAGCAAAACGATATGTTAGAACCAAGAAAAAATTTGGCATGACCTTCCCTAAAAATAGGACCAAAAAGAATGCATAGTGCCAAAATTCTCGCCGAAACGGAAATGAATCAAAATATTCCGGCAAAATATTGGCAACTATCGCATATTTCAAATACCGGTACCTTCAAACACAAACATATATGCAACACCACAAACACATGCAACACCACAAACATACATAGATCTAGCTAGGCCACAAAAAGTGCATGTGCACGTTGTTGGAGCGAGCTAGGGAGAAAAAAAGTAGATCTATATCATGAAGATAGCTTTCCCTTACTTACCTATCAAAAAAAGGTAATTTCACCACTTAATTTTGTTGAATCTATGGTGGAAATGAGGTGAGGAGGAGGGGATGGCCGAAAGCTTGGAGAAGGAGGTGGATGGAATGAAGTGGGGAAAGTGAGTGGGTAGGTGTGGGCTGTCCAAAATATCTTGTTGGTCCCAGGTTACTAATGGCGCACCGTAGGAAAATGCGCCATTAGTAACCCTGGTTACTAATGGCGCATCAGCCTACGGTGCGCCATTAGTAACCCTGGTTACTAATGGCGCATCAGCCTACGGTGCGCCATTAGTAGTTTTGCAAAAAAGTAAAAATAATAAGTATATATACTAATGGCGCATCTCCTCTGAGTGCGCCATTACTAGTTTAAACTAGTAATGGCGCACTGTGCCACGATGCGCCATTAGTAGTTTTGCAAAAAAAAGAATAAAACAAAATTTACAGTAATGGCGCACTGCCTGCTTGGTGCGCCATTAGTAGTTATAGATAGTAATGGCGCATTATGGACCCGATGCTCCATTAGTATGTATGGGAAAATGGAAAAAAAATAATTCATACTAGTGGCGCACCCTGTTTACGGTGCGCCATTAGTGTCTTCCACACTAATGGCGTATCACAAACAGGTGCGCCATTAGTATATAGTAGTGGCGCACTGCTTCCACGGTGCGCCATTAGAATCAATCCTATCTATAGCCCTTTTCCTAGTAGTGTTCTTTGGCTTCAGCGGCTTTGGGGAAGGAGTTGGGGCTTCATCAATGTCAGCATCATCATCTAAATGATCCACTTGGGCACCTTGGACCGCGATGTGAGTGATGAGGCCATCAAGGTTGTAGAAGGGACCGATGACATTGGGTTCAGCATCACGTGAGCCGTCAGCACGGGGAGCAGAGGGACCAGGGTTGAAGTCTAATCCCAATGACTTCTTGTTTTCCTTGCCAAAGCCTTTGCGTGCTGGAAGTTGCGCTTGAAGAGATTATCGTCACGACACCAGAGCAATGACGATGGGTCGGCATTTTCAGGCTGAGGTCCACGGACCATACAAGGATAGAAACCTTGTGCAATAGCTTCAGCTCTGTTTTGGGGTGGAAGGCTTCGGAAGAGAATGTCACCCCAAGGACTTTTGATAGCATTCTTCTCAGCGTATTCCTGGGTCACGAACTTGTACTTGAACCATTGTTCAGCCCAATATCGATGAATCCATTGGATTCGCGTCTTGCGCTGATTGTAATTCTCTTCGGGATCTGTCTTGTAAAGCTCTGCGAGGTCATCAGGCAGATCTTTTGAGGTTCCCCCACAATGCTGTCTGCCGCCCTTCCTAACTGATTTCTCTACAGCCATGAACTTCAAACTGAATGGCTTCAACACGTTCAAAGGCTTCAAAGGCTTTCGCTTGCTGGACAAACAGGAACTGGCTTCGGGAGAGTTAATGTGATGCTGTAAGAATTCTGCAAACGAATGCAGACTATGAGAACCAAGGGATTCTCCCACGGACATGTACCTGTGACAGCATTTGAGATGCGAGGGAAGGGGAAGAGGTCATATGCATTCTCAGAAGATTTTGAAGATAAATCAGGTTGAAGACATTGACCTCATGATGCGAAGACATTCACTTATATGTTGAGAGTTGGTTCCAGATTTGTACGAATCCGTGAATAAGTACAAGTGAGGAATCTAACTAGATATGAAGCTTAAGTGAATATACTAGGCAGTATGAGATACAGACAGACTAGATCTAACATTGTATAGGCAGAAACCAATTTTGGTAAATAGGATGAATCTTTGAGGATAAAAAAGATGGTAAAAATAGAGTTGTATTTACCACACGAAGAACTGCTAGATGGGATGACTAGGAGACCGAGCAGTTCAATCCACCGTGCCCTAACTTGGCGACGGAGGACACCTACGGCGGAGGCGGAGAGGACGATGTCAGCGGCCGGAGTGAGGACGGCGTCGGAGAAGTCGCGGCAGCTAAGCGCTTCGTCGCCGGCGTCGTCGAGAGCTAGCGGTGGAGCTAGGGTTTTGACGAGGTGAAGAGGTGGAAGAAGGTTTTCTTTACCGCAGGGGACATGTATTTATAAGGAGGTGTGCGGCATATCACAATTACTCAGGTGCCCCTGGCGGTTCACATCTGAGGGGCACGTGGCAAGCATGTAACATACTCAGAGTTGTCCCACGTCCCCATGTGCGCCAGGTTTGTCGGATGGTCGTTCCGGCTTCTCCGGATTTCAACCATAAGGATGAATCATTTAAAACAGACTTAAAGTTTGTCTCTGCTAACAAGGACGCAGAGAAGACATTCGACAGTTTCAACAGAATGCATATGATTTGGACAGATAGAGTTTGAGATAGAAATCATAGAGAGATTAGGGTCTGATCACATTAACTTAGTTCAAAAGATTCAACTAGGAAGACATAGCTATAAGTGAATGCTGTAGAGGACAGAACACTATATATATATATATATATATATATATATATATATATATATATATCAGAAAGCAACCAAATCAACATAGTGAAGAAAATCATGAAGGTTGAAGTTGAAGACAAATCAAATGCGAAGATATTGCAGAAATAACGCCATGAGTGAAACACTTCAAACAGAGAAATTTGGTGGTGGCGTTACCCACCGTATAGGAAGTATTAGACCCAGACACGGCACACAATTATCGCGGCGCTCCGAAGTCAAATTCCACATTAATGTATTCACACTCAAAATGTAAGTCTTCATTGATTGAAGATATACTTTACTTCGTGTGTTGCACATCTAAGTCATCAACATGCATAAGTGTTAGGATGTGTGCTTGATCACAGGACATTTGAGGATTCCAAGATGTTTAGCTCACACCGTAACTTGCAAAACCTTTTCTCATCCAAGGGCTTTGTGAAGATATCTGCCAGTTGCTCTTCAGTGTTGACGTGAATGATGTCAATATCTTTCTTCATGACATGATCCCTGAGAAAATGATGACGAATTTCAATGTGCTTTGTCTTCGAGTGCTGGACTGGATTGTTGGCAATCTTGATGGCGCTTTCGTTGTCGCAGAAGAGAGGTACTTGTTTCAGATTGATGCCATAGTCCTTGAGAGTTTGCTTCATCCATAGAAGCTGAGCACAGCAAGATCCAGCAGCAATGTATTCAGATTCAGCAGTTGAGAGTGATACACAGTTCTGCTTTTTTGAGGACCAACAGACAAGTGATCGTCCCAGAAAGTGACATGTGCCTGATGTAGACTTGCGATCCACCTTGTCACCAGCATAATCAGCATCCGAAAATCCAACCAGATCAAATTTTGAGCCCTTTGGATACCATAATCTGAGTGTTGGGGTGTAAGCCAAATATCAAGGAATTCTCTTCACAGCTAAGTGATGCGATTCCTTTGGTGCCGCTTGGAATCGAGCATACATGCAAATACTAAGCATAATATCTGGCCTAGATGCACATAGGTAAAGTAAGGAACCAATCATGGAGCAGTATACCTTTTGATCGAACTCTTTACCATTGTCGTCGGGACCCAGATGGTGTTTGGCTGGCATTGGCGTTGTGTAACTTTTGCAATCTTGCATTCCAAACTTCTTCAGACAATCTTTGAGGTATTTTTCTTGAGATATAAAGATGCCATTCCTTTGCTGACGAATTTGACGACCAAGGAAGAACTTGAGCTCTCCCATCATGGACATCTGATATTGCTCTTGCATCATGTATCCAAATTCATCACTATACTTCTGGTTGGTGCAGCCGAAGATAATGTCATCCACATATATTTGGCATACAAATAGTTCACCATCATATGTGTTCGTGAAGAGTGTGGGATCAAGGGATCCAGGTTTGAAGCCTTTGCTCTTCAGGAAGTCTTTGATCGTATCATACCAAGCGCAAGGAGCTTGTTTGAGGCCATACAGTGCTTTATTTAGCTTGTACACCATATCAGGATGTTTTGGATCTTCAAAGCCAGGTGGTTGAGCAACGTATACTTCTTCTTCAATCTTGCCGTTGAGAAATGCACTCTTCACATCCATTTGATATAGCAAGATGTTGTGGTGGTTAGCATAGGCTAGTAGTATGCAAATAGCTTCAAGCCTAGCTACAGGAGCAAATGTTTCATCAAAGTCAATTCCTTCAACTTGATTATATCCTTGAGCCACAAGACGTGCTTTGTTTCTGACGACTTGACCATGTTCATCTTTCTTGTTTCGATATATCCATTTTGTGCCGATTATGTTATGCTTGCGAGGGTCAGGATGCTTGACAAGTTCCCAAACATTGTTCAGCTTGAACTGTTGAAGTTCTTCTTGCATAGCTTGTATCCATTCTGGTTCCATAAAGGCTTCAGCAACTTTCTTGGGTCCTGATATTGACACAAAAGAAAAGTGCCCACAGAAATTTGCTAGCTGTGTTGCTCTTGAGCGAGTAAGCGGACCAGGTGCATTGATGCTATCGATTATCTTCTCAATCTGTACTTCATTTGCAACTCGAGGATGAACTGGATAAAGACTTTGCTCTTGCTAATTATTGTCATCATTGGGAGGATTGTCTTCAGACTGAGCATTGTCTTCAGGTTTTTAGGTGCAGAAATGATAAGTTCTTCTTCAGGCTGTGCTTCAGAAGGCATAATTTCACCAGTTCCCATCAGCTTGGTAGATTCGCTGGGCGGAGCTTCGTCTAGTGTACTTGGCAGCAACTCTCTTTGTGAACCATTGGTTTCATCAAATCGCACGTCCACAGTTTCGACGATTTTGTAGTGATAGAGGTTGAAGACTCTGTAGGAGTGCAAGTCCTTTCCGTAACCAAGCATGAAGCCTTCGTGAGCTTTGGGTTGTGATGGGGATCCTTGATCCAGCACTTAGCCCCAAATACTCTGAAGTAGCTGACATTTGGCTTCTTGCCAATAAGGAGCTCATAGGATGTTTTGTTCAGAAGCTTATGGATGTAAACACAGTTGATGACGTGACATGTTGTATCAATAGCTTCAGGCCAGAACTTCCTTGGTGTTTTATACTCGTCGAGCATTGTTCGAGCCATCTCAATGAGGGTTATGTTCTTGCGCTCTACGATGCCATTTTGCTGAGGTGTGTATGGAGCAGAAAACTTATGAGTGATTCCCATTGTATCCAGATAAAGATCAAGTCCGGTGTTCTTGAACTCAGTGTCGTTGTCACTTCTGATATGCTTGATCTTGATGCCATAATTGTTCATGGCTCGATAGGCGAAACGTCTGAAGACATCTTGCACTTCAGTCTTGTAGAAAATTATGTGCACCCATGTATATCTTGAGTAGTCATCAACAATGACGAAGCCATAGAGACAAGCAGTTGTTGTGAAGGTAGAGTAGTCAGTAGGGCCAAACAAATCCATGTGTAACAGCTCGAAGGGTTGAGATGTCATCATGATTGTCTTCGAGGGGTGCTTTGCCCTAGTCATATTTCCAGCTTCGCAGGCACCACACAAATGATCCTTCTTGAACTTGACACCTTCGATGCCTATGACATGCTTCTTCTTGGCGAGTGTGTGTAAGTTCCTCATGCCAGCATGCCCCAACCTCCGATGCCAGAGCCAGCATTCTGAAGCTTTTGCAAGAAGACATATGGCAAGTTGTGGACCTGCTGAGAAATCTACCATGTATAGATCATCTTTCCTATGCCCTTCAAAGACTAGAGACTTGTCAGATTCCATTAGTACAAGGCAACGATATTTTCCAAATATCACAATCAAGTTCAAGTCACAAAAGCATTGAGACAGACATCAAGTTGAAACCAAGGGATTCAACAAGCATCACTTTATCCATGTGTTGATTCTTTGAGATTGCAACTCTACCTAGGCCCAATACCTTGCTTTTACCAGTGTCAGCAAACGTGATGTGACTCTTGTCTGATGGACGTAAGGTTGAGTCCATGAGAAGACTTCGATCACCAGTCATATGATTAGTGCATCCGCTGTCCATAATCCATTCTAAAGCATGAGGTGTCATACCCTACAGTACAGTTAGGGGGATAGGCTTCACCAAGAGTATTGTGAAGCATAAACATTTGACGGACAAGAGGATTATTGAAGCTCAAATCAAGATTAGGACAGATAGGATGAATGGCAAACGATTCAGGAACAAAATACATAGTGAGACCATTTGGGCATTTGATCTTGCGTCCTACAAGATGTTTTAGGTCCCCAGCAATAGCATCAGACGCCTTTGATTTTCGGCCGGAGACCCTTTCCTGCAAAAGAGAGTTAATTCTTCTTAACCACCCACATCTTGATGGGTGGCTTAGAAGCAATGAGTCTAAGTGCAGCATCTAAGAACTTCGCCTTTGGAGCCCTAGCAAATAGCCTTGCAGGAGATGAATGATACTCATATGAATAAGCAGAAAAGTTCAGTTCTATGAACATAGCGGTTTGAAGACACACGCTCATATTCATAAGATTGAGTACTGTTTCCCTGCAAAACATTGGCGTTAGGGTGACTCAGGTGAGTCCTCTGTCTGTATGAAGCCTTTGGACCATATGACGCCTTAGGTCTGGGGTTTGTCTTCTTCCTGGGTGGTGTCATGATGACATTCACTGGAAGACTCTCAAGACAGCTTTTGGGAACCCAGATCTTCTTCATAGGTGGTCCATTCCTGCAGTTAGTACTAATATACCTGGCAAACACTTCACCATTATGATTCTTGAACAGCTTATAGTTTGCATCAAAGGATTCATCAATGACAATAGGGTTAGCAAAGGAAAAGCCAGATAAGGTGGATGGATCCACTGAAGGTCCCTTTGCAGCAACCCATGTGGTTTTGGGATACTGCTCAGGCTTCCAGTAGGAGCCATCAACATTCATTTTCCCCTCGAACCCTACACCCTCTTTCCTAGGGTTTTGGTTCAGAATCTGCTTTTTGAGGACATCGCAAAGTGTCTGATGCCCTTTTAGACTTTTATACATCCCTGTTTCAAGCAATGTCTTCAACCTAGCATTTTCATCAGCAATAGTAGTGGCATCCTCCGCAGAGGGGTTAGTTACCACATCAGTAGTTGAAGACAATGCAATAGTAGCAGCAGTGGAACATTCAGCAACAGAGGTAGCGTTATCACGCTCAATGCATTTTAGACATGGTGGTTCAAATCCATCCTGAGCGGGACTGATCTGTTGAGAGAGAAGTGACTCATTCTCTTTTTGAAGATCTTCTTGAGCCGCTCTTAATTTCTCAAGCTCTTGCTTCCTTTGAAGATAATCATAGGAGAGCTTTTCATGAGTGGTTGAGAGCGTTTCATGACGACTTTCAAGTTCTTGGTACTTAGCATGAAGATTTTTTATGTCTTCAACTAAGGACTGTGAACGAGTCATTTCCACGTCCAACAGGTCATCGCTTTTGTCTAACAGTTTTTGAATATGTTCCATAGCTTTTTGTTGTTCAGTTGCAATTTTAGCAAGTGTTTTATAGTTGGGGTTGGATTCACAATCAGAGTCATCTTCACTTGATGTTTGAAAGTAAGAATCACATGATTTTACCTTGGCACCACGTGCCATGAAGCTGTAGGTGGGAGCAGGGTCGTCCTTGTCGTCAGCTTCAGCGTTGGTGTGGAAGTCATTGTCTTCAGTGTTGAAGATGGACTTGGCAACATAGGATGTGGCTAGAGCCAGACTTGCAACGCCAGGGTCGGACTCCTCTTCAGAGTCCATCTCCGCCTCCTCAGAAGCAGACTCCTCCTCTGAATCCATTTCCTCCTCCGCCAGCTCTTCTTATGAGATGAAGACTTTGATGAGGACTTGGAAGAAGAATTTGAAGATTTCTTCTTCTTCTTGTCATCAGAATCAGATTCCTTTCTCTTCTTCTTCTTCTTCTCATTGTCCCACTGCGGACACTCAGAAATATAGTGTCCAGTTTTCTTGCACTTGTGACATCTTCTCTTCTTGTAGTCATGAGTGGAAGCTTCATCATTTCTTGAGCTGGATCATGAAGACTTTCTGAAGCCTTTCTTCCTAGTGAACTTCTGGAACTTCTTCACAAGCATAGCAAGTTCCTTTCCAATGTCTTCAGGATCATCAGAACCGCAGTCAGATTCTTCTTCAGATAAGGAAACAACTTTTGCCTTCAAAGCGCGAGTTCGGCCATAGTTGGGGCCATAGATATCTCTTTTCTCAGAAAGCTGGAACTCATGTGTGTTGAGCCTCTCAAGTATATCAGACGGATCGAGTGTCTTGAAGTCAGGGCGTTCTTGTATCATGAAGGCAAGGGTGTCAAAGGAGCTGTCAAGTGATCTCAGTAATGTCTTGACGATTTCATGCTTGGTAATCTCAGTGCCGTCGAGAGCATGAAGCTCATTTGTGATGTCAGAGAGGCGATCAAACGTGAGCTGGACATTTTCATTGTCGTTTCTCTTGAAGCGGTTGAAGAGGTTGCGAAGAACACTGATCCTTTGATCTCTCTGGGTTGAGACGCCTTCGTTGACCTTGGATAGCTAGTCCCAGACTAGCTTCGACGTTTCCAGAGCACTCACACGGCCATACTGTCCTTTGGTCAGATGACCACAGATGATGTTCTTTGCAGTAGAGTCCAGTTGAATGAACTTCTTGACATCAGCAGGGGTGACACCTTCACCAATTTTGGGAACGCCGTTCTTGACGACATACCAGAGGTCGACATCAATGGCTTCAAGATGCATGCACATCTTATTCTTCCTGTAGGGATAGTCAGTTCCATCGAACACGGGGCAAGCAGCGGAGACTTTGATTATCCCTGCAGTCGACATAGCTAAAACTCCAGGTGGTTAAACCGAATCACACAGAACAAGGAAATACCTTCCTCTGATACCAATTGAAAGTGCTAGTTATCGACTAGAGGGGGGTGAATAGGCGATTTTTAAGAAAGTCTTCAAAACATGGAAGTTTCGAAGACAAACAATAGAAATGACCTAATTGATATGCAGCGGAAGATAAACTACAACAAGCAAACCATAGTCAAGTATGCAATAACGTGAAAGTACAAGACTAATAGCAGCTTGGTAGTAAGGATCAAGATGGAAGATAGTGAGAAGCCAATCAATAAAAGTAGTCAAGTAATGAAGTCCAACAGGTATGAAAAAATAGGCAATGACTTCACGAAGACAAACTCTAAGTAAGGAGAGGGAGAAGATAGAACCAGTCACTTGTTGAAGACACAGGATTTGTTGGACCAGTTCCAGTTGCTGTGACAACTGTACATCTGGTTAGGGAGGCTGAGATTCAACTTAGAAGACTGCGTCTTCACCTTATTCCCCTTGAGCTAAGGACATACAGTCCTCGCCCAATCACTCTGGTAAGTCTTCCAGGTAGACTTCTGGACCTTCACAGAATGCGTTCACCGGCAATCCACAATGACTCTTGGATGCTCAGAACGCAACGCCTAACCGGCTGGAGGATTCACAGTCCTCAAGTGTAATAAGTCTTCAGGTCACGCAGACAGAAAGACTTCAGTGATGCCTAACACTCTTTGGCTCTGGGTGTTTGGGCTTTGTCCTCGCAAGGATTTCTCTCTCTCAAAGGCTTCGAGGTGGGTTGCTCTCAGACGACAAAAGCCGTGCACTAACTCTGAGCAGCCACCAATTTATGGTGTAGGGGGTGGACTATTTATAGCCACTAGGCAACCCGACCTGATATGTCCGAAATGACCCTGGGTCACTAAGGAACTGACACGTGTTCCAACGGTCAGATTTCAAACACACACGGCAACTTTACTTGGGCTACAAGCAAAGCTGACTCATCCAGCTCTAGATAAGATTTGCTCTCATTGTCTTCGCTCGAAGACATAGGATTTGGGTTGAGCATCACTTCACTCATTCTGACTTTGTTCACTTGGACCCCACTTAACAGTACGGTGGTTCCAACAGCCACCGCTGCCTACAAAGACCTGACCTGCCGGCTCTATTATACTACCAGTATTGAGAATGGTAAGTAAATTGATCCATCCACACATATATAATTCGGGACTGCCCAGGGAGTGATGGGTTATATCTTGTATTAGGAACATGCATGAAAGAAAATTCTAGGTATCATATGCCCCCATCCATACATTAGTTGTTGACCAACGGGGACATGTCAAACCTAATGGAGGAGTATATCCTGGTAGTTTGCAATAGCATGACTTCCTTCATGGTCCACAAACTAATGGTATTCTTAATCAGAGTTTTGCACATTACTTTTTTTTAGAAAAGGAGGCTTGCTCCCGGCCTCTGCATCCAAGTGATGCATGCAGCCATCAACACATTACTTTTGTGTCTTAAATTATCTGGTAGGATGAGGTACTTTTTTTCCTTGATCTTCCACCTATTTGAATGTGATGTAGAAGTGATCCAACTCGTAGAACTCGATGGTATATGTAAGTGAAGAATGTGGGGACTTCAATAAGACTCAATGAGAACTTCTGAATTTTTGTACTTGATGTTGTCCAGGTCCAAACATCTCAGGAACAGAATCAAAAGAACAAATGAACTACTAGTATGATCCACCTTTTTCCAACAACGCGAGAAACCACACTAGGCAAGACTGTTCTGGATGTTTGACAAGAAAAAGCTTCCATTTGACGTGCGGAATGCATGAAGGTATGGAATCTTCAGCAGATCTCTAGATTCCAATAAAGATAAAATAACAATGCTGCTGCTGCTGCTGCTGCTGGAATCATAATGAAAGTGTTATGCTCATCTAATGTTTTCCTTCGTTTTCAATATGTCGCTACTGTTTTACGCAGATACAAATCCCTCCGATAGTCGAGAATGGCTGGTGCCTATATGAGATCGACATTCCTGGGAGAACTTTGTATGTGATGGACCCAATGGATGTCTCCTCGCCACTCAGCAAGATGGTGAAGAAGCACGCCCATATCAAGCACCTCATTTTGCATGGCCTATGCCAATGCCTTCGTGACTGCTTCCCTGACTGCCATTTCGCTACTTTCCATGGGCATAACGCTACAACTCTGGAATGTATAACAACTGCAGCAGCTATACCTATATTTCAAACTGAATATGTGCAATATCATGAAAAAAGCGACTGCAAGATACAGACATACCGAATATCCAGAGACTCTTTCTTGCATGCATTTTGTTCATTTTTAGTCCGCTCTTTCAGGTACAACTAAAACTTTAGTTTTCTTCTCTGCATATAGCCTCAAGGTTTTCTCTAGCACACATACCCTACCAGTGCATGGCGTCCGCTCTATAGGTGCCCGCCCAACATGCACCCTGGTAGGAATTTCAGTTTTATTTTTATAGATACGAGAAGTTAAATTCACTATCTACATTTTCCCCAGAAATTGATGATGTATATTTTGCTGGCATTTTTCCTATTTATGAATTTGTGCTAACATGATTCTGCAATCAGGCTCGTTGTTTTCGGTTAGGGAATTACCTCTTTGTCCAGCCAGGAGCTTCAGGATCATCTTTTCCTGTTGACTGTTGTGAGTCCGCCGGCGACAGGCTCATGCTACGACAAACGCCGTTCAGGACTAGCTGCTGCAGCAGAAGCTGCTCACCAACCTCATCAATACTCGACTCAGCTGCTGCCTCGATCAGATCTGGAAACTCGGACGGATGCAGAGGCAGTTGGTCTTACCCCCAAGCGCGGGCATGGGGAACTTGAGGCCCAAATCATTCAGTTTGCTTAAATCTACGGAGGGTACAGATTAACCGGCCACTTAATTGAACGGATATGGTGGAAAATTTCGTACCTGTCCACCGGATCTGAAAGGAACTCCAGCCCATTTACCATCGCCGCCGCAATCACCATTAAGCGCTTCTCGCCGCCCACGAATGCAAGGGAGCTATAATTGTACAGTGCAAGACCCATTTGTCTTTATTTCAAGCTCGAGCCTAAGGCGGGCCAAAAAGTGGTCCCGCCGGTAATGGCCCCGCGGTATTTCTGTTTTTTCTTACATCTCCCGTGCAGTTGTCGGCACAGGTGTTAGTCATGATCTTGTACCTGTGATACCGGATAGTGCACCCCATGATGGGTCCACTCTATCTTCCGTCCTCTTGTCTCGACCCATCCACGTATGCGAACGGTTCCATCCATGGTATTAACACACGTATTTATAAGAAATTCGGCATCTAAAAGCAGCATTGCCGGTCCTCCAGATTCCGGGACTAGGCTCGGTCGTCTGTTACAACGCCGCTCTCCTACTATTTGGCATGTTTAACTGTTGTTTTTTATTTGTTAATTTTCTATCATTTTTCATGAAAAAGGGGTCTCTGGCACCCGACACCTCGGGGATAATAGCGGCAGGAAATGTGCTATGCCCCATACATCAGACACCCAGGACTCCCGCCACAGACATGTAGGATATTGCCATTTTTATTCTCGGAAGGCTGCAAATAACGTAAGACTTGGCATGGTCACACGACATGTCCAATATAGATTATTGAAAAATCTTGAGAATGTTTCGCAAAATTCATCACTTGTAGTGCTTAAAAACCAAACTACATCTCCGAGGAAGAAACTATGTTCTAATCAGAGATTTGGATTTCGTCCGGAAAAAAGGAATTTCGTCCGAGATTCCCCCGTTTCGTTTGGGCCCGGTATGACTACAAACCGCTCAAAAAATTCGGCCTCATTTGAATGTTTTGGCCGGCCCATGGTCCAAAATAGCCCACAAATACCCCCAGCCATATAAAAGATGCAACCGAGCGTCTCCTAACCCTAACCTTCGGTCTTTTCCCCACCTCCCCTTCTCTTTGCGGCAGCTGCATCCTCCCTCTCCAGCTCTCAACCACGGGCCACCTCCTACTCCTCCTCCGGCGAACCACCTCTGCCTAGCCTACTTCTCCTCCAACGCTGCACCTCCTCAAGATCTCCTCCCCGTTCTTCTTTCCCATGGAGGCTCAATGTCGCGGCCATGACAACGCCATGTCCGGGCGACCCCGTTGACGGCGGAAACACAATGGAGGCCGGCCACATGAGATCGAGGATGCACTTGGGCGTGGACCTTTTCGACGGCAGCAACAACAGTAAGCGCGTCCACAAGCAGCCGATTCGTTGCTCGGGGAGCACGACCGTAGCAGATTGTTAGTCTAGTCGATTGTTAATTTAATTCAGCCTGGACGAAACGGTCCGGTCCGCCGGTCCGGCTCGCGGCCCGCTCGGACCGGCCAGGCTCGGTCCTGGCCCGGCATAAAATCTAGCCGGTCCGGGCCCTGCAAACGGGACCGAAAATCCCTCCGTCCGGTCCGGTGAAAGCTCGGTCCGACCGAGCGGACCGACGAGCACGAGCTATGGCATGGCCAGGGCGTGGCGGGGGCATGTCTGGACGAGGCGGGGGCGTGGCGGGAGCGTGCCGAGGACGTGGCAGGGGCGTGGCGAGGGTGTGTCGAGGTCGCAGCCGGCGCGTGGCGAGCGCGTGGCCAGAGCTGCATGGCGGGCGCGTCGGTCGTGCGCTGGTCAGCGCCGCCGTCGTTCATCCGCGCGGCCACCTGCCTCCCTGACGCTGGCAAGCATGTCTAGTGGATGCGCCATGCCCGGGTCTATTACTTGGAAGGTAGAAATTGAAGCAGGAGGCCCTACACCGCCGTTGTACACCGGTCGTCGTGCACCGGCCGCCGTGCCAGATTCTTCGTCGCTGTTGCTGCCTGAGCTCTGCCTGGCCGCCGTGCAGTCCACCTTGAGTCAAAGAAGTCGCCGGACACCTCCACGACAGGCCCCGCTGCGTCCAGCGCCCTCCCCGCGTCGCCGTGCTCCGGCGCGAGCTCTGGGGTGACCACCGGCCGGTCCAAACGAGCCGCTCGGTCCGGCTCGGGCTTCCGTCGCTGCGGTCCGGTCCCTGAAAACAAGACCGCGACGCTGCTCGGTCCGGTCCGGTCCGGACTGCCGACGGCCGGTCCAAACGACGGCTCGGTCAGGGACCGGACCGGCCCGGACCGTGTCCACCCTGAAATGTAATGATCAAATCTGTTCTATAATGTTTTGATGCGTGGATTGTATGGTTTTTCCTCTGGTTTATTTCAAATCTGGGCACATTTCTACCAATTTTTGTTTAAATTTTAAAATTTGATTTGTCATTTTTGTCCGGAATTTTCTGAAATATATCCAAAAAACCGAATTTCGCCCATTTCGCCCTGGCCCGGTAAATTTTGCAAAACGATATCCGAAACCTTGGTTCTAATAAGGTGTGGGCCAGGTTTGTCAAGAGGCCGTTGCTTTGCTTACTACAATCGAAAATTTGAGAATGTTTCGCAGAAGTTCTAATAAACACAGTCGTGGGAACTAATCTACAACATCATATAAATAACGTCCTCTACAGAAACCGAACCATCCTCTACAGAAATATTCCTATATGGTCCAGGTTTGTAATCTTTGGTGCTTGCCGTGGTGGAATCCTTTCCAGCACCGGCCATATCCTAGTATTGTTTTGGTAGCTGTGCATGATCGAGCCTTTTAGGAATTTAGCATTCGGTTGGAGTTAGAAATTGTGTCCTACTAGGATTGAGCGATTGAGTAATGTGAGCGATCCTTCGAACACAAGGCCCTGGCGGTCTGTTTCGTTCCGTCACCTGAGCTCAAACCCGTGGAGAATTGAAGGAGGGGCTAGGCAGTAGAATATGATGAAAGAGTAGGTGCAATGGATAAGGCTCGAGCACCTCAGTCAGATGGGAAGCGTTTCTACTCCTGGTGAGTGGAGCCATGTGGTATATATTGATTGGGACAGGAATAACCCCTGTCATGGTTTATAAGGAATAACCGGTCGCTAGGATACAGTGGTTACAGAGAGATACATGCGGGAGAGAGACAGTGATAGGAGGTTGAGATTATAACGTAACAACTTATCTATCTAACACCCTCTCTTAGTCTTAACTATCCTAAATTAAGATTCCTCCTAAACTCTTCAAATGTCCAGATTGATAAAGCTTTGGTGAAACCATCTCCTACTTAGTCCATGGATGGAATAAACCTGATATCTTGCTTCTTCTCTGCAACTCTTTCTCGCACAAAATGGAAGTTCATTTCAATGTTTAGTTCTACCAAGAAAGACTGGGTTAGCAGAGAGATAGGTGGCTCCAAAATTATCACACCATAAACATGAGGTACGGTGTTTCTTTACACCCGACACATTAAGCAGTGTTTCCACCCAAATTTTGATGACCGCCCTCCCATTCTTCACTGTGTTACCTAGACTGAACAAGCTCTGAAGTTCTCCACTGCCACCAGAAGACGGTATTTCCCCAGAGTAGCTCATGCATCATTACTAATTCTTCACCCTATACTGTGTGCAAGTTTTCCGATGTCTCCTATTCTGAACCTGACATCTGACCTTATTTTCTTAGATTATGTTTGCTAACATTTGCTTTTAGATGAGAAGGAAATGCCACACTGAATCTGAATCACGCAGAGAACAGTTTGGCGTGGTGGTCATATATAAATGGTTGGCCATATAGGATGTGTGGTTACTGGGAACATTTATCTTGGGTTCAATTTCATGATTTATTTTTGCATGACAGGTCTTAATAAATAATTGAGGTCTCTAATTCTGTACAAGCAAGTGCATGTGCTATCTTTATTTTACCTGTATTGAGGTCGGAGCCCTTGAGCATTACTCGGCGAGGTCGGAGTCCTCGAATCCTGTCGTGGCGATGTTCGCGCGAAGAGATACGTGAGATGAGATCCGCTTGTTGAGTTCCACATGACTAGTTCCGCATGTGTAGATCTGATCTGGCAAGTTCGCACCATGAGATCCGTGTAGCTATGCAGTCCGCACGATTACGTCCAATCCGGGCTGATCTTGAAAGAAAACCAATATGAACGTAGTAACTATTGGCACAACACCCATGTGGCATGCAATCTATCGATTGACTGTACAGTAGATCACTTAATAGTGTTGCCTCTGTTTCTCAAATTGCTGGTTGTTAGGCAATTGCCACCGTGTAAGGTTGTATCTTCCTCTGGATTATAAGGCCCTCTACTATGTGTCCGGTGCTAAATTTCTGAAAAGTGTGCCACGTATGCATCGATGCAAGACAAAAAACTTTAGGCACCGCTATCACAAGGTTGATAATTTGGCACCGTTGGAAGACTGGCCCACATATGTCTCCCTCGCACGGAACTCTCTCCATCTAGTTTGCAGGCAGAAAAATCCGCATTTCCCTCCAAAGCAATTCACGCATATCCATTTCATCCCTCGTCTCTTCTTCCCGATTCAATGTTCAATTCACTAGACCCATGTCATATGGTGGTTTTGGGGTAGATGAATTGATGCGAGCCATCGCAGGGCGGAGGTAGTGAACAGGGAGACCTCGGGATGGAGGTTGCTAGTGATGGGCCGCGGCGGTGGTAGTAGGCAACATTGGCTCGTGGCTAGAGGACGAAGGTCGCATCCAAATGGTGGTGGTCGTGGCCCGTCGCCAGCAAGCTCCATCTCAAGCTTGCGGTCGGAGGTCGCCGCAGCGGCAGCGATGGAGTCAGCTGGAAGCCGATGGGGAGAAACCGACGGGGAGCACATGAAGGTCATGCAAATACAGCTCGGTCCCAATGGCGGCAAAGTGCTCACCGAAGATGATGTGGTGAAGCAGAAGAGGTACACTTAGTGGTTGTTGGTTCGCGCGCGAATAAGAACGATATATAGATTTTTTATTGGCTCGGTGAATTTGGCATCAGAGAAGTTACTTGGGCCGGTTCCCACAGATTTTCTTATGGCACCGAGTCGGCTATGGAAGGCACCGGTGCCAAATGAACCAAAACTAAATTCGGCACCACTTTTGGCCTACATAGTGGAGGGCCTAATGGTATATACTACATAGAGATCTCACGATCTAAAAAGGCAAAAAACACAGAAAATATATCCAGAATCGTTCACATCAATTAAAAATATACCACTACACGCAGTAAAACAGGAACACAATGTATATGTGCCTAGATTATAATAAGAAATGACTAATACATGTCATTTTCAAACTTCGAGCTGCCCTTCAGTCTGAAGAAGATGGGCCATTTTGATTGGTCATTCGAGAACACTGTCAGGCCGGCGGAACACATGTTATCGAACTGTGTGCTTTACTTGTACTAAGAGTGCACTCCCCAACGTATCATATTCCCATTCTTGCACTCATATTGTTCTAGGATTTTCTAGAAGTGGGAAAGGTGGTAAATCTCCTGAACCATGGAAGTGAACATACACAATTGGTTGGTCCTCATTTACTTATGAATTCCCAACCATATATGTTGAGTAGGCAATCTCCAAATATAATGGTGGAATCCAATGCTTTGCCGATATATAGGATGAATTATTTCTCTTTGAGGTGGTACTACAAACATTTATCATTTGTGACTTGTACATCCTATTTATTTCTGGTTGTTGTGTAGGGGAGTTGGCAAATGTGCACTTTTCCAAAGAAATTTGCACAAACACCTGACATTTTGATGTTTATATATTTTCATTTTTTGCAATTATTTACTTTTTTTGAACCATGCAAGTGGCTGCGTGTATTATGTTAGAGAGAAAGAAGAAAGTATGTACTCGACCAAGAGTAAGAAAAACATTCAGGAGGATGCATCAACAATCCTTGGCTACATAACTAATGGTATTAAAGCATTAAAAAATGGAAAAAGTTTACCTTCAACTGGTTGATGCGCGCGCGAGCGTCCGCCGCTTGCGTAGCCATTAGATCAATCCTGATCAAGCAGCTATGCTGGCCTTTTCGGCAGTCCCGGGCGACGAGCTTTTTTCTTGCAATAAGGGTCTTGTTTCAATAGAGTTTTGCAACACTGGACTAGCTTCAGAAAGAAAGAAAAAACGATTCGGCGTGAAGGTTTTTTTTCTGCAACTGGGGTCTTGTTTCAAAAGATTTATGCAACTTTTTTGTTCAGAAAGAAAAGAAAATTTTCGGTTGTGAAGGTTTTTTTCTGCAACAAGGGTCTTGTTTCAGAAATATTGGCCGAGTTGCAGCTCCTTAGGAGCGCCCGACGTTATAGAGTGAGTGGTCAGACATTGAAACATGAGGCATGTTTCAGAAACATAGCTCCGGTTGTAGAAAACGCCGAAGAAGCGTTGGGCGTAAGAGGTCAGCGTCGTCGTGCTCGATTGGAGCTAGCAGCTGCTCGCGGGGCTGAGACGGAGGAGGAGCAGCAACTCCAGAGAGCACGGCAAGGACAAGTTCCCCGGCACGCCGGTGGTGGCGACTGCCGCCGCGCTGGGCGGAGCTATGGCAGGACGATGGAGAGGGGATTCTGTTTCCGAAACTGAGAGGTTATTGCAGGAAGTAGTGAGGTGGTCATGGGAGTGCGATGGTTAGATCAGATGACTGTTAGGGTGCTCATCCAACGGTGCTCTATGCGACGGATGTTTTTAATACATCCGCCGGAAGACGCGTACCGGCGCCCATAAAAAATTGGGTAAACAAATTATCCTAAAACGAAACGTCTAACACCGCTGTCCTCCAATTCCTTTACTAACGGTTCATGGGTGCAGTTAGCATTTCATTTTCTCGTTTTTATTTACTATACTAAAATGCTCTAGTAGATTCTGAGTAAATACATGGCTAGGTGAGGCGCCGTTAGCCTTGAAGTATCAAACAGCCAGATACCCTGCACTGGAAGCTATCGATGTCAGGCTTATTCTTCATAAAATCGATGTATGTAAATTTGATAAACAATGGTCCAATCCCAAAGTCGCTTCATATCTGAAAAATTACAGTGCCATAAAAAATAAAGGTCTTGTTCTGGTTTGTGCATAAGGAGGTGATCTTGATTAAAGACAACTTGGCAAAACGTATTGGCGTAAACTAGTCCTGTGCAATAAGGATGAAGTGTGAATAGAATGAAAATCTTGAAAAATTACATGTTAGCCAAGCAGTCGCAACAGAATGCTTTGAATTTGAAGATGAAACTATCTAAAGCTATATTTATTTGAATTAAAAAAACATAAGTTCTCAGGAATCTCTGATGACAATTTAACCTAGTTCCAACATCTTATCTATTTCTATTTTCTTTCTATTCTTCCTTGTAAAGAAATTTAATTATCACTCATTGCCTTCCTCGGAAAAATAAAGAAAATATAATGATTTGAATTACTAACCCCACTTGAGTTTCTGCTGATGTAGTCTTGATTTCACGTACTTCATGTCAATAATATAGAGATAGCAAACTAAAAAATAGAGATGGAGTGATAAGTAGAGATTATGTTACGACAATGAATATTCTCTTCTCAAAGCTATTCTACATCTAGCTATTAAGTTTGAGATCCAAGACTCAACGCCTATCCGAAAAACAAAATTAAGCTTGGGTATTATATAAGTCTTAGTTCACCCCCAAAAAATATATGTCTCAAAAATGTATCTTCATAATTTCCCAATCAGACCAACTAACTTCTCATCACTAGAATCATTGCTCACAGATAATATGTGCTAAATTAGTCCTGCAAGCTACATGATCGATGAGGAAACTGTAACAACTTTCAGAAAACACCCAACATTCGTTTATCTCAAAGGCTCCTTGCAACCACCGGTGGATTTGGTTCAGAATTCTTTTTCTTCGAGAAAACGCATGAGTATGCGTTTCATATATTAAAGAGGAGAAGGGGGTGAAAAGCAGCCGTCCACAAAGTTAACTTTGCCGTGAAGGGGAAAGCCTAAGATACAAGGGAATAATCTTCCCCACTCGCCCACTTAGACAACTGGCTCAAACACATGGCCATGTCGACCTTGAAAAGACCTGCCCGCACACACTCTTCCACAACCTGCCTAATCCGTCCAAGCACGCTCTGCACGGAAGGAATAGCGCCGTCAAGGACCACTGCATTACGGTGCGTCCATGTCTCAGAACTTTGATACCAGTCTCGTGCTGCTGAAATTCCACTATATGTCAAACGCCGACATGCATCCATCTTACTATCTTCAATAAAAAAAAGGCTGATGACATGGCTTGAAGCATAACTGGCATTAAATCTTGGGGAACAACGTCCAACGACTTCACTAAAACTGGGATCAGGTAGCCATCACACACGTCTTCTTCGAGCAAGTTGAATATAGAGATATTAGGCGCGAGAACGACCTGTCTGCAGAGGAAATTCCCCCGAGCAGCCTTTATGCATCCTGAACTAATCCAGCGTGGGCGAGGTGTGCATGATGGGTTTGCATGGGTGCACTCAAAGGCACCAGACCAACAAATGATTCCCTATCGATGGTTGAGCGGGAGAACGACTATAGCCTCCGCCGACTAGCTGTAGCAGGTGCCTTCAATCTGTTGAGTGTTTTATGTCCCGTGAAATTGACCCTGGCTTTGCTGGACGCGCTAGTAAGAATGTTTTGTTGAGCTGCCAAGTTTGAAGTTCATATGTTGTTCTATATGGGAGAAACAAAAAAGACAAATGTACTCGCACGAATCGCGATGCAAAAATGAGTGGCTAGATAAGGGGGTGTCCCAAAGCCTATGCTCTACAGAATATTTTCCTGGCTGGACTTGATCCATGAGGTGTTGTCATCTGACTCTTGCCGATGCTTTCATCGCGGTATCGACCAACGGCTCGCTCTCAACAGAACTGCACGCAGATCCCAAGACACAGTGCCGGTGGTGGCGTCCTCGTGGCATTGGTAATCGATGCTTCCTATCGAGTGTTGGCGTCGCCTCTCACAGAGCCACTTCTTCTTCTTCCTCTGGACTGCCTCGCACGGCTCTCTCTTCCCTCAATCTCTATCATCTCTCTTGTATTTTCTGTCAAGAACACACACACATGGTGAAACTCTACGCACACGCACACAACCAAGGAGACGACCAACTGTTGATTTGCCAAGAGCCCCTCCTCCTTGGTGAACAAAGAGACTACATTGTGTTTTCCCAGACCTCACCTCTTTCTCATTAACTCAATGCAATATTTATACACAAAGGACCACACTGACAACAGCCCACTACGTCTGGCCACTAACCAACTAATCCCTAACTACATGTATACATGCACGCCCACGTCCACTACATGCGCAGCGTCCTCTCAACAGCTACACGATCTGGACATGCAGCTAACAAACTTGACCACATCTAATACAAGGACCTCTTCTCAAGGCCTCAACAGACTTGCTGATCCACTGCTGGACTCCTGCTGGCCGTTGGCTCATATCCCCGTCAGCCGCTTCACACGGCACTTGGCATCTCGCGTGTTCGCCGCCTCACACAGCAATAGCATCTCACCATGGACAATGAAACTTGCCGACGAGTCGCCGCTTACGTACGCATCGCACGTACGTCCTGTTGTTGAGAACTACCCTAGACCATCTACACTATATGCAAAACTCAAACATGCTAATACAGTTCAAGATTAAGGCTAACATCGAGCTGGAATTCTTGTAGTGAGTTGGACGGGAACAGGGAGCTATCATGGAGTAGCAACCAAATTGGCACGAATTGGAGTCATATTGGGGATAGAATGGAAGTCCAACTCTACCAGGAGGTCGACGTGGAGGAGGTTGCATGTGGTGCGGGGAAGAATATCGGGTGGATGTGGAGGTGAGGGAGAAGATGGAGATGGAAGGAAGTTAGAGAGGTGGATATGTCGATCTGTCGCACGTAGAGGTGCCGTGGAGGTGAGATTCTTGGCGGCCGTACGTGCTCAGGAGAAGGAGTTGTCCCCGTGCGCATTCAAGAGAAGAAGATGCGCGAGCGCGCGCGCGCGCGTCTCTCTGTGTGTGTGTGTGTGTGTGTGTGTGTGTTTGTTTCTCATAACATGCATTGTGAGGTCCAATACGATCTATAAAGCCCGATCTATCTTGTAGGCCCAAAGATTGAAACATTTTTACCTCCAAACTCTGTAACTTAGAACAGGACCGAGGGTTGGTTATCCAAAAAGTCTGCGAGTTTTCTGAAAAATGTCACTATAGATCAAGAATTTCAGTTCCTTTATTAGTAGGTATAGATATTCACTCTTATCTAAAAAACATGTAATGTTCTGTCGCCCGACATACCTTGTTCCTTCCTCTGCCACCCCCCGCCCCCCCTAGACTTTTTTTCTTCCATATTTAATTCACTTGCTGATGTGTTTATCCACCACCAAGTTCCCCTCGTCCTCATGCAACAGCCACCCAACTTCTCCCAGTGGTGCACTTTGTTCTAGGTGATGTTCCAAAAGATTAGTGTCGTCGACCACATCGTCGGTGCTCCCCCGTCCCAACGACCCTGCTTGCCACTAAGATGACACCCACATCCTCTCCTGGTTGTACACACGTGTGAGCCCAGAGATTTTTTGCCTCATTAACGAGAGTCACACAACGGCCGTAGAGGTTAGTGCCGCGAGCACCAGCCCATGTTCCTACACGTGTTTCCCTACTCACCATGTAGACACCGTTTCAATCCTTCCACCACTATGGTGCCTTTCCCTTCTCAAAGAAATCTGCCAATCCGGGGACACTACTAGCGAGACGGCGCTCCTTGCCATGTGCTCTCATGTGCCACCCCCTGTTTGTTGCAGTGCCAACCATGGGGGAGCAACTCCGACAGGGTTGGTGGTCACATCCACGGCAAAGGAAAGGCCGTCGACCACCCCAATGGTGGCTCCAACTCCGACGAGGTTCCTCGTCGCGCATGCCCGCTCTGACGACGCCCAACAGCATGCCATGGACCGACATGGTGCATGCCGGGCTCATGTCGTGGCATCCCTGCACTCCAGGCGTCGGTGTCCTAGGGCCCTGTCCTAGTGCTCATCCACCATTCGCTGGAACTGCATCCTACTACTACAACGCGGTGCTGCCACCCCACGCTGCACCATAACTGATCCTTCCCAGCGGTCCTCTAGCACAGTGGAACCAGGCCGACATCCCACCGCATTCCCTATACGGGCACCACCCACGTCGGCATGGGAACAGCCCGTGCTCGTGCACGCCCTCAAGAACCCACTCGTGCAGCGGCTGTAGTCGTCGCCGGAGAACACAAATTGGTACCTCAACAACGATGCCTCATTGCAGATGGCGTCAAGCTCTGGTATGCTCTCTATTTCATACCCATATACTTCTTCTGGTATTACGGTTGGTGGTGGGACCTTGCTTGCAGTGACACAACACTGGCCACACAGCCATTCCCACCTCTAAAAACCCTCTCTCACTTTGCAACGTCCTTGTCACCCCACAACTAATCAAATACCTACCTTTTGTCAAAGCCCTAGCTCGCAATAATCCTGTTAATATAGAATTGATGATAATATTTTCTCTGTTAAGGAACATAGGACGAAGCAGGTGATTCTCGGATGTGATGACAACGGTGATCTCTACCCCGTGTCCTCTACATCGTATCACGCCCTCACTGCAGTTTCAACCAACATTTTGCACCAAGAACTTGGCCACCCCGGCCATGACTCCCTCCTCAGCACGCCTCGCTCGTCGTCCATGCCAAGTCATGGTGCTCTGTCGCCCTTGTGCCACGCCTACCAGCTCAGGAAGCACGTCAGGTTGCCATTTGGGTCTTCGGATCATGTATATTTCTTTCTGTTTCAGCTAGTTCACTGTGATGTCTGGACTTTGCCTGTTATTAGTGTCTTTAGCTAGCAGTATTGGCTTCTATTGTTGGATGACTATAGTCACTTTGTTTGGACTTTCCCATTGTGCCGAAAATCAGATGTTTTGCCTACCATCAAAACGTTCCTAGCGTTCATCAGATGCCACTTTCACCTAAACATCGTCACCATCCAAAGTGACAATGGTCCGGAGTTCGACAATCGCTCCTTGCGTGTGTTTTTTTCTCGGATATTTCTATGTCTATTATGTGTGTCGTTCTGGATACATTGTTTTTCTGCATTCATTCATTTTATTGTGGTTCGCTACCAGCCTATCACTTTTCTGATTGGCCCATACGAGGATCATGCCTTTGCGTTGCTAGCCTTTGCTTCCTTTTTTTCAAGAAAGAGAGAGAAATCATGGCTTTCTTATCTAATCATGCAAAGCACAATGGCAAAATGGGCCCTGGTCCATCACCAGTTCGCCTAGGGATATACAAGGCATCCAAGCTCCTTCTTATCCCTCTTCTCGGGCATATGTAGCCCAATTCTCACAAGACAATGTAATCCTATGCTAAATATCAACGACAAATCATTTCATAGTTGTTATTTCCAGAGTCTTTGGTATGGAAACGCACTAAATGGTCAGAAATAGTATTAGTACATACCTACCAAACCTACCTTACACGATGTTGATAATGTTTCTCCTTAGGTTCTATATATTGCAACTCAGTCAGCAGCACGATCGATGGCCTAGCTATAGTCGAGTCTACACACTCTTTTCTGCTTTTGTTAGACATATATCATGTATTGAAGAGCGAAATAGAGGATCTCAACAGATAAACACATTTAGTTAGAAGGATTACACGACACATGTAAGTCCATGGAAATAGGAGACATCACAAAATATACACCCAGCCTCATAGCGATCTTACGCATACAAGCTGCGTGCGAGGTGACTATGGCGACCGCTCACGCATCATTGGTGTGTTGCATGCTGACTCCCAGACTCGGACTAGCTAATGGGCGGAGGGGCCGGCGTCGGTACGGATGATGAAATGGCCAGGACCTACTTCCACATTTGTTCTTTAATTTTTGTGACGAGCACATTCCAGCTTGAGACTGCGTGCGGTGGCAACAACCTTGAATGCAAACTAGTTTGATTGAAAAAAAAATTGTGAACCGGAAAAAAGGCCCCTCCCATCCCAATGCGTCGCTCCCGCGAGCGACGGGGGAAACACTAGCCGCCGTTGCTCCTACGTCCCACCCCTCCTCCACTCTCCTTGCCGCCGCCGTGCTCGCTAGCGGGGAAAGGCCAGCAGGCAGCAGCGGCAGCCGGACATCCTCTCCTCTCCAAGCAACGGTGGGCGGTGCGGGACGGCTTTGTCCTTCGGAGACATGGCATTGCGTGGAGCGCAGCAGCGCTGGTGAGTGTTGCCCCTGGTGTGGAGGCTGCGTGGTGTGGCCTTCCGGGTGCGCCCGTCGTGGTGGAGGTGGCGCGGGCCTGGTGGTGGCACAGGCCCACCTTGGGTTTCTCATTTCGCAGGCCTCCCGTGGTAGGCGGTGCGGGGGCTGGCCACGATCTGCCGTTGTTTTGGCACTAGGAGTGGAGAGTGGTGGCACGTGGCCAACGGTTGCCGGTGTTGAGGTAATCCCTTGGTGGATTTGGGTTGCCATGGCATGGTGGGAGCCCATGGTGGTGGCCTACGTCCATTCGTGTTGGTGGTGTGTTGTGTCGATGTGGTGGTGGCTTAGGGTGGTGTGCGGGCCGTGGCGCAACGGCAACTGGGTGGTCTCTGGCATCGGGTTGTTTTGCGTGTTGTACTTGTGGGTGCTCCTAGATCTCTCCCATGGTTGCTAGAGGTGGACTGTTTGGGCCAGGTGCAGATCCAGGCAGGCATCCCTGGTTGGGCATCAGGGGTGATGTTTGGAGAACTGGTGGTGGCCTTCTCGTCATAGTGGTGGGAGGTTTAGCGTGACTGGCCATGGGGTGGCGCGCAAGGGATTCAGGACCTAGTGCCCCAACCTAACGGTTGCCCTTGTATGGGCAATGACAACGGCCGGCGTGGCAGTGGATGTCTCCCGTAGCACCCTGAATCAGGGCGGCAGACCCTCATCTTCGATGACAACAGATTCCGTGGTCGTGTGGGTGCTGTAGAGTCTGGATCTCAAGCTGGTGACGGTCTTCTGAGGTTGGTGGTAGTATGAGAAGGCCCCTCCATCAACATATCGCATTTGATGCAACTTGGCAGGTGACACATGTGACTCATAAGGGACGATGGTACATATGGTTTCAAGTGACGACGTTATGCACTAGGTAGAAACACAAGATTTATGATCAGTCTATGTTGCCGTGTGCCTGCATCGTGTCCTTGCTGAATCCGGTGGATGGAAGTTTGACTTTGGGATGAGAATCCAAAGTTCAACCTTGTGTTGGACTTGCCATCATCATTGCACATGCAGTGATTCCTTCTTGATTAAATAAACCCACTGAAGTGATAGATACAACCCGGTGATCTCTCTCTCATAGGGAGACGAGGAGAGGATCTCCGCGTAGGATTGTGCTATACGATGATACTTGTTACCGTTCTATCTACTCTCTTCTACTGCTTCAAGATGGTGGCTGCCAGAAGGCATAGTATTCGATAGGATTAGCTTCTCCCACCTTATTCTGGCATTCTGCAGTTTAGTCCACAGATACTACCCATTTTATTGATACCAATGCATATGTAGTGTAGATTCTATGTAAGTCTTGCGAGTACTTTGGATGAGTACTCACGGTTGCCTTGCTACCCCTTTTCTTTTGACCCAGTTGCTACAGCAGATGATGGTGTCGCAGATGAAGGTCCCCCAGTGGAATGTTGTACATGGAGACCGACGACCAGGAGTAGTCCGGAGGTGCCAGGTTGGAGGCCTTGCCTTTCGATCTAGTGGTTTTGTTTCTCTCAGCCTTCTTGAGGCAAAAGTGGTCTAACTGTGTCTGTACTCAGATAATATTTTCTTGATGACTTATGTATTCGGGTCCTCGTGGCTCCTGGCTTGTAATATCAAGATTTGTGTTTATCTTTTGTGTCATAGAGTTGTGTTATGATATCTTCCCATGAGTATCTGATCTTGATCGTGCATGTTTGCATGTGTGATTAGGGCACGATTGAATCGGGGGCGTCATAAGTTTGTACCAGAGCCGACTGCCTGTAGGGAACCCTTCCACACTCCTTGGCCGAAGTTGAGTCTAGACTTGAAAGAAAAACTATTTTACTAATTGTGTTGTGTGGCTTGCAGGTCCACATCACCTATGGGTGGGATTAGGATATTTTATTCCGATCCTTTCATCTGGGATTCTGATCACTCTCCCCTTCGGGTTAAAATTTTACTAACTCTAACTCCAGGATCATGCAATGATTCCATTCCGGAGCCCTGATTAGTTTCAGTTACCCCCTCGTTATGTTAAACCTTCAGTTACCGAAGTTTGACTCCTTTGAAACATCTTTGCTTATAGATGGGTCCTACGGGATAGGTCGTGCACCACACAACAACTATTGGAGCCTCTGGATCACCTATTGTGCTCGCTGAGATGATGACCTACCGGGGTTATCGCTAGCATCCTGGGTACACCATGTACGAGCAGTACCAGGACTTTAACTTGCAGTAGTACCGTGCCATCGTCCATATCTACTCTTGTGATGATGACTCCCCTACTATGTTGCACATCGCTCATGGTGTTCGAGTGACAATTGATATGACAGTCCATGATGATGCTTATGCAGCTCTGACACGTCTTCGTGGAAAGTATCGGGACTTGGATGACTCCCTTTACAGGCACATTGCTATTGCATCCAGTGAGGGTGAACAGTGATACTAAACTGCTGCCTACACTACCGTCACCCGTGAGCCCTTCTACCACCAGAACTTTGTCCGGCATGCTGATGGTCTGGATCAAGCTAATCGAGCTCTTCGCTGCGAGTTGTATGCCACCCGTGTCCACCGTTACAATGCTCTGACGCAGTTACACACTTTGTCGTATCTGGGCAGCTGCACCATTTTGTGATCCACCCAACCAGGACCATGATGTCCCGTGTTGTCGGTTGGCCTGAGGTTGGAGGCTACACCCCCGCTCTTGGTCCTCTTTTTCCACCTGAGCGTCGGCTTGTGGCTTCCTGGTGGGTCCCCCTCTGGTATTTCTTTCGCCATTAATCTTAATATATTCCAAAATGATTCCCCATCAATTTCAGCTAAGTTGGAGTTGTTTAGAAAAAGTGCCTTCGATATATAGCCCTTTCCAGTCTAGAATTCCAACTGCCGGCAATCTCACTCTTCATGTGAAACTTGTAAAATAAGAGAGAGAAAACACATAAGAATTGTATTATAAAGTGAAATAACAGTCCATAAGGCAATAAATATCATGATGAAAACATGATGCAAAATGTGCATCCAATGTTGTTGTCGTATGTCTTTTCTAAGAAAACTGACGTGCTTTTTTATGGAGATTGGCCTATATGTTTTGACTGGTGTTTTCTTTGAGAACTCATGACTGGGGTGTGTCTTTCATTTGTTGTTACAAGGTAGAATCAATGTCTGGATATCTTATCTTCCCTTTTACATAAGACATCACATTTCATATGCACTACTACTAAAATTAGGAACAAATTTCACAGTTTATTAAAACTATGGTGTATAATTCTTTGTTATACAGAGTTCGGGTATGACTAGGAATATCAGGCACAATTTTCACTGGTACCGTGCATTGCAACGGGACATATGCATATTTCGGTGATTCAACATTAATCATGTTTATGATATACCTTTGAAATCCTCATGCACATCTGATGGAAATTGCGCTACATATTAAATAAACATATTGCCCTTTGATATTTCAAGCTAACAATAATGTGTATAAATAATTTTCTAGTGTCACAAAATCAAAGATTATTCCAAGCTTTCAGCTTGCTTTCTAAGTTTCTCAATTTGCCGTGCCGTGTTATGTCATTCTAACATTCCCCTCAAACACAAGGATTACTGACGGACAATGCCTTGTGTTTGTGGAGCTAAACCGGATATATAAAGTTGAAATCTTTACACGACTAAAGAGATATATACCTTGGTCCTTGGCCAATTAGCCACGCCATCACCGATGCACTTCCGCCATCGCCTTGCAACACTGCTCGTCGCTTCATCTTTCGATCAATTACAGGATATTTTGCATGGCCATAATGCATGCATATTCAGAGTTCCAATCATGGACACCAAGTTTCTTCAGCCTCGCTTTATCTGATGATAACACCTTCTGCAACCAAATCAGCATCCGGGTGATTCTACAACAATGATCCTTTTGAAACGTGCTGCACATAAGTCTAAAAAAAGTGTGGGAAATTTCTTGAGGAAAGTACCAATCCTAGTGTTCACTCTCTTTTTTGAGGGGAATCCTAGTGTTCACTCTGATCAGTAGTTGGACCCAGGAGGTGCAGAATTTCTTGCATAGATGTCTTAGAACATATCACTAATTTATTTATATTCTTACTCGAAATATCTTGTGTACTTGTTGATCAACACAGGCAAACAAACTAAATTAACATCGATTCGGCCGCGACCGGTTGCCCATGCGTGGTCAGAACTCACAACTGAATGGTGAATGGTCTACGATGACTCAAACGCTGAACATGCTGGGCGTGAATGATCCACAATGACTCAAACGCCGAACACGCTAACGCTAGGGTTAATGGTCGATGACCACAAGGAGAACACACTGGTGATGAGGTAACCATTGAAGGTAATGAGAGCATCTCAAAAATCTTCAAAGCTTAGTCACCAAAGAAGGAGAGGAAGAGACATAAAAGATGAGATCGTCAACCTGGAAACGAAGACATTGCTCTAGTTCGACGTCACCTAGGCCCGCTGCCGGTATTTCCCTCATGCCCTGGCCGTCGCTTGATCTGCCATGAAGCCACGCAAGAGAGGAAACGAGATGGGGGAGGATATGGTTTGGTCGGTTGACTACTGGCATCTGGCAGATGGCTGCTGGGATCGAGGGAGGCTGGGAAGAGGGAATGGCTAGAGGAAGGAAAAACCAGGAGAGTTTGGTAAGGGCAATTTTAGACTGGAAGGAAATAGGAGATTGACCTGAATTAATTGTGTTATTATGCGTTTCCAAATAAGAGATTGATTGGTATACGTGAATTGATTTAATTGCCGATTACCAAGGATTGATCGGGAGGAGAGAAAATCACTCGAGGGGATGGACGAAGGGGTGGGGGACGTAAGAAGGGAGAGCGAACGTTCCGTTTCTTTTAGGTAGTAGAGATACCAAATGATGGGGCTAAAACACAATTTAATAACACTATAATTGGACTCCCGATATTTAGGATATTGATGTATTTTCCTCTAAAAATGTCAATG
>LT934117.1:716367377-716400804 GCA_900231445.1 Triticum turgidum subsp. durum | reverse complement strand
CGACGGCGAGGGCGCGGGCGACAGCGACGACGGGCACGGGCGAGGCGACGGCGACGGCGGGGGCGACGGGCGGCGTTAGGGCAGCCTGGCGGCGTCGATGTGCTCGGCGTCGTCGGGGGGAAACTGGCGAGGAAAATCTGAAATTTCCTAAGTGTTTTCTTATATAGCAAGGGCATTAGTCCCGGTTCGTGGCACCAACCGGGACTAATGCCCCCCTTTAGTCCCGGTTGGTGCCACCAACCGGGACCAAGGGGGCCATTAGTCCCGGGTCGTAGCAGCAACCGGGACTAACACACCCCTTTAGCCCCGGTTGGTGCCACCAACCGGGAGCAAAGGCCTGTGCTGCCCCGAACCCAAATATTTAGTCCCACCTCGCTAGTTGAGAGGGAGGCGCACCTGTTTATAAGGTGCGGTGCGCGTCCCTCTCGAACTCCTCTCTAAAGCAGGCTTTCGGGCCTAAACCTACAATCTGTGCCTGTGGGCCTACTGGGCCTCCCGCGGGCCTGAATCCTGGCCCATGGTAGGGTTTCTAGTCGTATTCAGGCCGTTGGGGCCTAGTAGGTGGCACTTTTTTTTTGTTTTTTTGTTTTCTTTGTTGCTTTATTTATTTTATTTTGTTTCTACTTACAACAAAATACTTATTGTTGCTATTTTTATTTTTTTCCAGTTTTTTTGTTTTGCTTTCTGCATTATTTATTTTTTGTTGTTTTTTGGTTTATTTTTTAATTCTTTTTGCTTTTAGTTTTAGAAAAATTATAAACTTTCTGTTAGTGCCATTAGTTTTCAAATTTGAAAACACTTTTTTTGTTTTCTTTGTTGCTTTATATATTTTATTTTGTTTGTACTTACAACAAAATACTTATTGTTGCTATTTTTATTATTTTTCAGTTTTTTGTTCTGTTTTCTGCATTATTTATTTTTTGTTATTTTTTGCTTTATTTTTTAATTCTTTTTGCTTTTAGTTTTAGAAAAATTATAAACTTTCTATTAGTGCCATTAGTTTTCAAATTTGAAAACACTTTTTTTGTTTTCTTTGTTGCTTTATTTATTTTATTTTGTTTCTACTTACAACAAAATACTTATTGTTGCTATTTTTATTTTATTTTCAAGTTTTCTTGTTTTGTTTTCTGCATTATTTATTTTCTTTTGGTTTTTTGGTTTATTTTTTAATTCTTTTTGCTTTTAGGTCAGCAAAATTATAAACTTTCTGTTTGTGCCATTAGTTTTCAAATTTGAATTCTTTGAAATTTGTGTGAATCACAAGTTTGTGAGCTCAACAAGGCGTGTAGAGGGACGGGCTTATAAACCGGTGTGAGCGCCCTTCGGTTGGCGAGGTTTTCAAATTCATAGTTTTCAAATGAACTCTGAAAAAGTTGGCATAGCATGTGCATGTACAAAACGGACAATGGTATCATACTCGTCTGTTACAAAGTTGGCATGGTATCGTCATAATAGTTGTGGGAGAAAGTCTTCAGTTTTTCTTCGCTTGTGTCGTTTGCTTATTGCGCCGTAACCATGGATAATCTTCATTGTTTATCAGGATGCTTGGGTCAGCCTTGACTTTGAAGGGGGGAATTTCATGAAACTTTTCATACTCTTCAGACATGTCTGTCTTGCCCTCCACTCCCAGGATGTCCCTTTTTCCTGAAAGAACTATGTGGCGCTTTGGCTCATTGTATGATGTATTCGCTTCCTTATCTTTTGTTTTCCTCGGTCTAGTAGACATGTCCTTCACATAGATAACCTGTGCCACATCATTGGGTAGGACGAACGGTTCGTCATTGTACCCAAGATTTTTCAGATCCACTGTTGTCATTCCATACTGTGGGTCTACCTGTACCCCGCCTCCTGATAGATTGACCCACTTGCACTTAAACAAAGAGACCTTAAAATCTACTCCGTAGTCAAGTTCCCATATGTCTACTATGTAACTATAATATGTGTCATTTCCCTTGTCGGTTGCTGCATCAAAGCGGACACCGCTGTTTTGGTTGGTGCTCTTTTCATCTTGGTCAATCGTGTAAAATGTATTCCCATTTATCTCGTATCCTTTCCAAATCATTACAGTCGAAGATGGTCCCCTGGACAACAAGTACAGGTCATCACAAACAGTGCTGTCACCTCTGAGACGTGTTTCCAACCAACTGCTGAAAGTCCTGATGTGTTCACATGTAATCCAGTCGTCGCACTGCTCCGGGTGTTTGGAGCGCAGACTGTTCTTGTGTTCATCGACATATGGGGTCACCAAGGTAGAGTTCTGTAGAACTGTGTAGTGTGCTTGAGACCAAGAATATCCGTCCCTGCATATTATTGAGTCCCTTCCAAGCATGCCTTTTCCAGTCAGTCTCCCCTCATACCGCGATTTAGGGAGACCTATCTTCTTAAGGCCAGGAATGAAGTCAACACAAAATCCGATGACATCCTCTGTTTGATGGCCCATGGAGATGCTTCCTTTTGGCCTAGCACGGTTAAGAACATATTTCTTTAGGACTCCCATGAACCTCTCAAAGGGGTACATATTGTGTAGAAATACGGGCCCCAGAATGACAATCTCGTCGACTAGATGAACTAGGACATGCGTCATGATATTGAAGAAGGATGGTGGGAACACCAGCTCGAAACTGACAAGACATTGCGCCACATAACTCCTTAGCGTTGGTACCATATCAGGATCGATCACCTTCTGAGATATTGCATTGAGGAATGCACATAGCTTCACAATGGCTAATCGGACATTTTCCGGTAGAAGCCCCCTCAATGCAACCGGAAGCAGTTGCATCATAATCACGTGGCAGTCATGAGAGTTTAGGTTCTGGAACTTTTTCTCTGGCATATTTATTATTCCCTTTATATTCGACGAGAAGCCAGTCGGGACCTTCATACTGAGCAGGCATTGAAAGAATATTTCTTTCTCTTCTTTCATAAGAGCGTAGCTGGCAGGACCTTCATACTGCTTCGGAGGCATGCCCTCTTTTTCGTGCAAGCGTTGCAGGTCCTCTCGTGCCTCAGGTGTATCTTTTGTCTTCCCATACACGCCCAAGAAGCCTAGCAGGTTCACGCAAAGGTTCTTCGTCACGTGCATCACGTCGATCGAAGAGCGGACCTCTAGGTCTTTCCAGTAGGGTAGGTCCCAAAATATAGATTTCTTCTTCCACATGGGTGCGTGATTCTCAGCGTCACTCGGAACAGCTAGTCCGCCGGGACCCTTTCCAAAGATTACGTGTAAATCATTGACCATAGCAAGTAGGTGATCACCGGTACGCATGGCGGGCTTCTTCCGGTGATCTGCCTCGCCTTTGAAATTCTTGCCTTTCTTTCGACATTGATGGTTGGTCAGAAGAAATCGACGATGGCCCAGGTACACATTCTTCCTATAGCCTCCGAGGTATATACTATCGGTGTCAAGTAAACAGTGCGTGCATGCGTGGTATCCCTTGTTTGTCTGTCCTGAAAGGTTACTGAGAGCGGGCCAATCGTTGATGGTCACGAACAGCAACGCCTTTAGGTCAAATTCCTCCTTTTTGTGCTCATCCCACGTACGTACACCGTTTCCATTCCACAGCTGTAAAAGTTCTTCAACTAATGGCCTTAGGTATACATCAATGTCGTTGCCGGGTTGCTTAGGGCCTTGGATGAGAACTGGCATCATAATGAACTTCCGCTTCATGCACATCCAAGGAGGAAGGTTATACATACATAGAGTCACGGGCCAGGTGTTGTGATTGCTGCTCTACTCCCCGAAAGGATTAATGCCATCCGCGCTTAAAGCAAACCATACGTTCCTTGGGTCCTTTGCAAACTCATCCCAGTACTTTCTCTCGATTTTTCTCCACTACGACCCGTCAGCGGGTGCTCTCAACTTCTCGTCTTTCTTACGGTCCTCACTGTGCCATCGCATCAACTTGGCATGCTCTCCGTTTCTGAACAGACGTTTCAACCGTGGTATTATAGAAGCATACCACATCACCTTCGCAGGAACCCTCTTCCTGGGAGGCTCGCCGTCAACATCACCAGGGTCATCTCGTCTGATCTTATACCGCAATGCACCGCATACCGGGCATGCGTTCAGATCCTTGTAGGCACCACGGTAGAGGATGCAGTCATTAGGGCATGTATGTATCTTCTCCACCTCCAATCCTAGAGGGCATATGACCTTCTTTGCTGCGTATGTACTGTCGGGCAATTCGTTATCCTTTGGAAGCTTCTTCTTCATTATTTTCAGTAGCTTCTCAAATCCTTTATCAGGCACAGCATTCTCTGCCTTCCACTGTAGCAATTCGAGTACGGTACCGAGCTTTGTGTTTCCATCTTCGCAATTGGGGTACAACCCTTTTTTGTGATCCTCTAACATGCGATCGAACTTCAGCTTCTCCTTTTGACTTTCGCATTGTGTCCTTGTATCGACAATGACCCGGCGGAGATCATCATCATCGGGCACATCGTCTGGTTCCTCTTGATTTTCAGCAGCTTCGCCCGTTGCAGCACCATCGTGCACATCGTCTGGTGCATCTTGATGTTCAGTAGCATCACCGTATTCAGGGGGCACATAGTTGTCATCGTACTCTTCTTCCTCGCCGTCTTCCATCATAACCCCTATTTCTCCGTGCCTCGTCCAAACATTATAGTGTGGCATGAAACCCTTGTAAAGCAGGTGGGTGTGAAGGATTTTCCGGTCAGAGTAAGACTTCGTATTCCCACATATAGGGCATGGACAACACATAAAACCATTCTGCTTGTTTGCCTCAGCCACTTCGAGAAAATCATGCACACCCTTAATGTACTCGGAGGTGTGTCTGTCACCGTACATCCATTGCCGGTTCATCTGCGTGCATTATATATAATTAAGTGTGTCAAAAATCATTACAGAACATCATGAATAGATAATTAAGTGACCAAATTAATAGAAGTTCATCATCACATAAAAACCAAAGTACATACATAGTTCTCATCTAACAACATAAAGCTCTGCAGAGCATCTAAATTAATTAAACCATACATTGAAACTATGTAAAACATTTCAATGCGAAAACAAATGCAATCATAATCGCAACCAAGGTAACAACTGATCCAACGACATAATGATACCAAGCCTCGGTATGAATGGCATATATTCTAATCTTTCTCATCTTCAAGCGCATTGCATCCATCTTGATCTTGTGATCATCGACGACATCCGCAACATGCAACTCCAATATCATCTTCTCCTCCTCAATTTTTTTTATTTTTTCCTTCAAGAAATTGTTTTCTTCTTCAACTAAATTTAACCTCTCGACAATAGGGTCGGTTGGAATTTCCGGTTCAACAACCTCCTAGATAAATAAAATCTATGTCACGTTGGTCGGCATAATTTTCATAAACAATAAATGAACCAATAGTTATGAAAAGATAATATATACCACATCCGAATCATAGACAGGACGAGGGCCGACGGGGGCGGATACCAAAACCATCGCACTATATAAGATGCAATAATAAAAGTAAGAAAATAATACAAGTATATATCTGAACATACAAGTAAGAATATTTTTCCTTTCAGAAAGAAGATAAGAACAAGAGGCTCACCATGTTGGTGCCGGCGATGAGATAGGCGTGGGTGATCGACGGCGGTGAAGACGGGGACGGGGCGTGACGGACCGCTAAACCTAGACAAATATTGAGGAAAATGGAGGTTGGAGGTCGAGCTTGGAGAGGAGAAAGCTTAAGTAGTGTGGCTCGGGCATTTCATCGAACACCTCATGTGCATAGGAGGTGAGCTAAAGCACCACAAAGCCCCCCCTCGCCGGCAAGAGAAAAATAGAGCACTGGAGTGCTCTGCTCGCGAGCGAGGGGGTATATATAGGCAGCACCATTGGTCCCGGTTGGTGGCATGAACCGGGACTAAAGGGAAGCCTTTGGTCCCGGTTCATACCACCAACCGGGACCAATAGTGGTGGGCCAGGAGCCAGGCCCATTGGTCCCGGTTCGTCCCACCAACCGGGACCAAAAGGTCCGGACGAACCGGGACCAATGGCCCACGTGGCCCGACCGGCCCCCTGGGCTCACGAACCGGGGCAAATAGCTCCATTGGTCCCGGTTCTGGATTGAACCGGGACTAATGGGCTGAACTGGCCTGGGCCATTGCCCCTTTTTCTACTAGTGTCAATTTCCCATATGTCCACTATGTAACCATAATATGTGTCCTTTCCTCTCTGGGTTGCTGCATCAAAGAGGCCACCACTGTTTTGGTTGGTGCTCTTTTGATCTTGGGCGATCGTGTAAAATGTATTCCCATTTATCTCGTACCCTGTGTAAGTCATTACAATCGAAGATGGTTCCCTCGCCAACAAGTACAGGTCATCAGAAACAGTGTTGTCACACCTGAGACTTGTTTGGAACCAACTGCCGAAAGTCCTGATGTGTTCACATGTAATCCGGTCGTCACACTGGTCCGGGTGTTTGGAGCGCAGAATGTTCTTGTGTTTATCGACATACGGGATCACCAAGGTAGAATTCTGTAGAACTGTGTAGTGTGCTTGAGACCAAGAATGCCCGTCCCTACATACTATTGAGTCCCCTCCTAGCGTGCCTTTTCCACCCAGTCTCCCCTCATATCGCGATTGAGGGAGACCTATCTTATTAAGGTCAAGAATGAAGTCAACACAAAACCCAATGCCATTGTTTGCTTGATGGCCCATGGAGATGCTTCCTTCGGGCCTAGCGCGGTTACAGACATATTCCTTTAGGACTCCCATGAACCTCTCATAGGGAACATATTGTGTAGAAATACAGGGCCCAGAACGACAATGTCATTGACTAGAATAACTAGGACGTGCGTCATGATATTGAAGAAGGATGGTGGGAACACCAGCTCGAAACTGACAAGACATTGCGCCACATCACTCCTTAACCTTGGTAGGATTTCTGGATCGATCACCTTCTGAGAGATTGCATTGAGGACTGGACATAGCTTCACCATGGCTAGTCGAATGTTTTCCGGTAGAAGTCCCCTCAATGCAACCGGAAGCAGTTGCGTCATAATCACGTGGCAATCATGAGACTTTAGGTTCTGGAACTTTTTCTGTGGCATATTTATTATTCCCTTTATATTCGACAAGTAGCCAGACGGGACCTTCATACTGATCACGCATTCAAAAATGATTTCCTTCTCTTCTTTGGTTAGAGCGTAGCTGGCAGGACCTTCATACTGCTTTGGAGGCATGATGTCTTTTTCGTGCAAACGTTGCAGGTCCTCCCGTGCCTCCGGCGTATCTTTTGTCTTCCCATACACGCCCAAGAAGCCTAGCAGGTTCACGCAAATGTTCTTTGTCGCGTGCATCACGTCGATTGAAGAGCGGACCTCTGGGTCTTTCCAGTAGGGTAGGTCCCAAAATATAGATTTCTTCTTCCACATGGGTGCGTGTCCTCAGCGTCATTCGGAATAGATAGTCTGCCGGGACCCTTTCCGGTGATTACTTTTAAATCGTTGACCATAGCAAGTACGTGATCACCGGTACGCATGGCGGGCTTCTTCCGATGATCTCCCTCGACTTTGAAGTGCTTGCCTTTCTTTCGACATTGATGGTTGGTCGGAAGGAATTGACGATGCCCCAGGTAAACATTCTTCTTGCATTTGTGTAGGTATATACTTTCGGTGTCATTTAAACAGTGCGCATATGAGTGGTATCCCTTGTTTGTCTGTCCTGAAAGGTTAGTGAGAGCAGGCCAATCATTGATGGTGACAAACAGCAACACATGCATGTCAAATTCCTCCTATTTGTGCTCATCCCACACACGTACACCGTTTCCAATCCACAACTGTAAAAGTTCTTCAACTAATGGCCTTACGTAGACATCAATGTCGTTGCCGGGTTGCTTAGGGCCTTGGATGAGAACTGGCATCATAATGAACTTCCGCTTCATGCACAATCAAGGAGGAAGGTTATAGATACATCGAGTCATGGGCCAGGGGCTATGATTGCTGCTCTGCTCCCCGAAAGGATTAATGCCATCTGTGCTTAAACCAAACCATACGTTCCGTGCGTCACCTGCAAACTCCTCCCAGTACTTGCTCTCGATTTTTCTCAACTGCGACCCGTCAACGGGTGCTCTCAACTTCCCGTCTTTCTTACGGTCATCTCTATGCCATCGCATCAACTTGGGATGCTCTTTGTTTCTAAACAGGCATTTCAACCGTGGTATTATAGGAGCATACCACATCACCTTGGCAGGAACCCTCTTCCGGCGGCGCTCGCCGTCAACATCACCAGGGTCATCTCGTCTGATCTTATACCGCAATACACCGCATACCGGGCGTGCGTTCAAATCCTCGTATGCACCACGGTACAGGATGCGGTCATTAGGGCATGCATGTATCTTCTGCACCTCCAATCCTAGAGAGCATACAACCTTCTTTGCTACATACATACTGTCGGGCATTTCGTTATCCTTTGGAAGCTTCTTCTTCAATATTTTTAGTAGCTTCTCAAATCCATTGTCAGGCACACCATTCTCTACCTTCCACTGCAGCAATTCCAGTATGGTACCGAGCTTTGTGTTGCCATCTTCGCATTTGGGGTACAAACCTTTTTTGTGATCCTCTACCATGCGATCGAACTTCACCTTCTCCTTTTCACTTTCGCACTAACTCCTTGCATCAACAATGACCCGGCGGAGATCATCATGGGGCACATCGTATGGTTCCTCTTGATCTTCAACAACTTCCCCCGTTGCAGCATCACCGTATTCAGGTGGCACATAGTTGCCATCGTCCTCGTCTTCTTTGTTGTCTTCCATCATAACCCCTATTTCTCCATGCTTGGTCCAAACATTATAGTGTGGCATGAAACCCTTCTCAAGCAGGTCTATATGAAGGGTTTTCTGGTTAGAGTAAGACTTCGTATTCTCACAGATAGGGCATGGACAACACATAAAACCATTCTAGTTGTTTGCCTCATGTTGGGGAACGTAGCTGAAATTCAAAACTTTCTACGCATCACCAAGATCAATCTATGGAGATTCTAGCAACAAGAGAGAGAGGAGTGTATCCTCATACCCTTGAAGATCGCGATGCGGAAGCGTTACAATAACGCGGATGATGGAGTCATACTCGCGGCGATTCAAATCGCGGAAGATCCGATCTAGCGCCGAACGGACGGCGCCTCCGCGTTCAACACACGTACAGCCCGGGGACGTCTCCTCCTTCTTGATCCAACAAGGGGAGAGGAGACGTTGAGGGAGAGCTCCGGCAGCACGACGGAGTGGTGGTGGTGGAGCTCATGGTTCTCCAGCAGGGCTTCGCCAAGCACTACGGAGGAGGAGGAGATGTATGAGGAGGGAGGCGCTGCGCCAGGGGAAGGGTTTGGCTGCCCTCCCACCCCCTCACTATATATAGGGGAAGGGGAGAGGGGGCCGGCCCCTCCAGATGGATCTAGAGGAGGGGGCGGCGGCCAGGGGAAACCCTAGATGGGTTTGGGCGCCCCCACCCCCTAGGAAACTTGCCCCCCAAGCCGGGAGGGGCGGCTGCCCTAGGGGTGGCGCCCCCACCTCTCCAGGTTAAGTGAGATGGGGTGGGAGGGGTGCTCGGCCCCTTACTGGTCTGATGTGCCACATCCCCTTAACCCATAAGGCCCCCCAACGCTTGACGGGGCCTCCGAAACCCCTTCCGGACACGCTGGTCATCACCTGGTACCCCCGGAACAATTCCAGACTCCAATACCCTTCGTCCAATATACCGATCTTCACCTCCGGACCATTCCGGAGCTCCTCGTCATGTTCGGGATCTCATCCGGGACTCCGAACAACCTTCGGTAACCACATACTATTTCCTATAACAACTCTAGCATTACCGAACCTTAAGTGTGTAGACCCTACGGGTTCGGGAACCATGCAGACATGACCGAGACATCTCTCCGGCCAATAACGAATAGCGTCATCTGGATACCCATATTGGCTCCCACATGTTCCATGATGATCTCATCGGATGAACCACGATGTCGGGGATTCAATCAATCCCATATACAATTCCCTTTGTCCATCGGTATGTTGCTTGCCCGAGATTCGAACGTCGGTATCCCAATACCTCGTTAAATCTCGTTACCGGCAGGTCACTTTACTCATTCCGTAATGCATGATCCCGTGACTAACTAATTAGTCACATTGAGCTCATTATGACCATGCATTACCGAGTGGGCCTAGAGATACCTCTCCGTCATATGGAGTGACAAATCCCAGTCTCGATTCGTGCCAACCCAACAGACACTTTAGGAGATAGCTGTAGTGCACCTTTATAGCCACCCAGTTACGTTGTGACGTTTGGTACACCCAAAGCATTCCTACAGTATCCGGGAGTTGCACAATCTCATGGTCTAAGGAAATGATACTTGACATTAGAAAAGCTTTTAGCAAACGAACTACACGATCTTGTGCTATGCTTAGGATTGGGTCTTGTCCATCACATCATTCTCCTAATGATGTGATCCCGTTATCAATGACATCCAATGTCCATGGTCAGGAACCATAACCATCTATTGATCAACGAGCCAGTCAACTAGAGGCTCACTAGGGACATGTTGTGGTCTATGTATTCACACATGTATTACGGTTTCCAGTTAATAGAATTATAGCATGAACAATAGACAATTATCATGAACAAGGAAATACAATAATAACCATTTTATTATTGCCTCTAGGTCATATTTCCAACAGTCTCCCACTTGCCCTAGATTCAGTAATCTAGTTCACATCACTATGTGATTGTAATGAATCGAACACCCATGGGGTTTGATCATATCTTGCTTGTGAGAGAGGTTATTAGTCAACGGGTATGAACCCTTGAGATCCGTGTGTGCTCTACAAGTCTCTATGTCATCTTGTAGATGCAGCTTCCACACGCTACTTGGAGCTATTCCAAACAACTACTCTACTATATGAATCCGGTTTACTACTTAGAGTCATCCGGGTTAGTGTCAAAGTTTGCATCGACGTAACCCTTTACGACGAACTCTTTTACCACCTCCATAATCGAGAAAAATCCTTAGTCAACTAGTTACTAAGGATAAGTTTGACCGCTGTCATGTGATCCTATTCCTGGATCACTCTTGTACCCCTTGATTGACTCATGGCAAGGCACACTTCAGGTGCGGTACATAGCAAAGCATATTGTAGAGCCTACGTCGAAAGCATAGGGGACGACCTTCGTCCTTTCTCTTTCTTCTATCGTGGTCAGGTCTTGAGTCTTACTGAATACTCACACCTTATAACACAGCCAAGAACTCCTTCTTTGCCGATCTATTTTGAAATCCTTCAAAATCTTGTCACGGTATGTATTCATTTGAAAGTACTATTAAGCGTTTTTTGATCTATCCTTATAGATCTTGATGCTCAATGTTCAAGTAGCTACATCCAGGTTTTCCATTCGAAAACCCTTTTCAAATAACCCCATATGCTTTCCAGAAATTCTACATCATTTCCGATCAACAACATATACTCATCAGAAATTCTATAGTGCTCCCACTCACTTCTTTGGAAATACAAATTTCTCATAAACTTTGTATAACCCAAAATCTTTGATCATCTCATCAAAGCGTATATTCCAACTCTGAGATGCTTACTCCAGTCCTAAGAAGGATTGTTGGTGCTTTGCATACTTGTTAGCATCTTTCAGGATTAACAAAACCTTCTGGTTGTATTACATATAACCTTTCCTCAAGAATATCGTCGAGGAAACAATGTTTTGACATCCTATCTGCAAGATTTCATAAATCATGCAGTAATTGCTAATATAATTCCAACAGACTCTTAGCATCGCTACGAGTGAGAAAGTCTCATCGTAGTCAACTCCTTGAACTTGTCGAAAAACATCTTAACAACAAGTCGAGCTTTCTTAATGGTGATACTTACCATCATTGTCCGTCTTCCATTTAAAATCCATCTGTACCAAACAGCCTTACGGCCATCAAGTAGTTCTTCCAAAGTCTATACTTTGTTTTCATACATGGATCCTCTCCCGGATTTTATGGCCTCGCGCCATTCGTCAGAATCCGGGCCCACCATCGCTTCTCCATAGCTCGTAGGTTCATTTTTGTCTAGCAACATGACCTCTAAGACAGGATTACGTACCACTCTGAAGTAGTACGCATCCTTGTCGACCTACGAGGTTTGGTAGTGACTTGATCTGAAGTTTCATGATCACTATCATCAGCTTCCACTTCAATTGATCACTATCAACAACTTCCTGTGCCCTGCTACACACTAGTTGAAGTGATGGTTCAATAACCTCATCAAGTCTCCACCATCCTCCCACTCAATTCTTTCAAGAGAAACTTTTCCTCGAGAAAGGACCCGTTTCTGGAAACAATCAATTTTGCTTCTGGATCTGAATTAGGAGGTATACCCAACTGTTTTGGGTGTCCTATGAAGATGCATTTTATCCGCTTTGGGTTCGAGCTCATCAGGCGAAACTTTTCACATAAGCGTCAGAGCCCCAAATTTTTTAAGAAATGATAGCTTAGGTTTCTCTAAACCATAGTTCATACGGTGTCATCTCAACGGAATTACATGGTGCCCTAGTTAAAGTGAATGCGGTTGTCTCTAATGCCTTACCCATAAACGATAGTGGTAATTCGATAAGAGACATCATGGTATGTACCGTATCCAATAGGGTGCAACTATGATGTTCGGACACACCATCACACTATCGTGTTCCAGGCGATATTGGTTGTGAAACAATTTCCACAATGTCTTAATTGTATACGAAACTCATAACTCAGATACTCATCTCTATGATCATATCATAGACATTTTATCCTCTTGTCACGATGATGACCCACAAGTGTAGGGGATCTATCGTAGTCCTTTCGATAAGTAAGAGTGTCGAACCCAACGAGGAGCAGAAGGAAATGATAAGCGGTTTTCAGTAAGGTTTTCTCTGCAAGCACTGAAATTGCAGGTGATAGAGAGTTTTGTGATAAGATAAATAGTAACGAGTAAAAGTAAATAAAGTAAATAAAGTGGAGCAAGGTGGCCCAATCCTTTATGTAGCAAAGGGTAAGCCTGAACAAATTCTAATAATAAGGAAGAAGCTCCCGAGGACACATTGGGAATTATCGTCAAGCTAGTTTCATCACGTTCGTAAGATTCTCGTTCGGTACTTTGATAATTTGATATGTGAGTAAACCGACACTTGGGTACTGCCCTAACTTGGACAAGCATCCCACTTATGATGAACCCCTATTGCAAGCGTCCGCAACTACAAAAAGGAGTATTAAGGTAAACCTAACCACAACATTAAACATATGGGCCCATATGAACCCCTAACGAAGCAACTCATAAACTAGGGTTTAAGCTTCTGTCACTCCAGCAACCCATCATCTACTTATTACTTCTCTATGCCTTCCTCTAGGCCCAAACAATGGTGAAGTGTCATGTAGTCGACGTTCACATAAAACCACTAGAGGAGAGACAACATATATCTCATCAAAATATCGAACGAATACTGAATTCACATGACTACTAATAGCAAGACTTCACCCATGTCCTCGGGAACTAAAGTAACTACTCACAAAGCATAAGCATGCTCATAATCAGAGGTGTAATAATATGCATTAAGGATCTGAACATATAATCTTCCACCAAGTAAACCAATAAGTATCAACTACAAGGAGTAATCAACACTACTAGCAACCCACAGGTACCAATTTGTGGTTTTAGATACAAGATTGGATACAAGAGATGAACTAGGGTTTGAGAGGAGATGGTGCTGGTGAAGATGTTGATGGAGATTGACCCCCTCTCGATGAGAGGATCGTTGGTGATGACGTTGGTGATGATTTCCCCCTCCCGGAGGGAAGTATCCCCGGCAGAACAGCTCCGCCATAGCTCTAGATTGATTCCGCCAAGGTTCCGCCTCATGGCGGCGGAGTTTCGTCCCGTAAGCTTGCCCACGAATTTTTCCAGGACAAAACCCTTCATATAGCAGAAGATGGTCGCCGGAAGCCCACCAGGGGGCCCAGGAGATAGGGGGGCGCGCACTATAGGGGGGGGGCGCCCCTGTCTCCTGGACAGGGTGTGGGCCCCCTGGCCTATTTCTTTTGCTCATAATTCCTTAATAAATCCAAAAAGTGGTTTCGTGGAGTTTCAGGACTTTTGGAGTTATGCAGAATAGGTTTCCAACGTTTGCTCCTTTTTCAGCTAGAATTCCAGCTGCCGGCATTCCCCCTCTTCATGGTAAACCTTGTAAAATAAGAGAGAATAGCCATAAGTATTGAGATATAATGTGTAATAACAGCCCATAATGCAATAAATATTGATATAAAAGCATGATGCAAGATGGACGTATCACACGACGATCTTCAACTTCACTCTGAAATTACTTGAACCTTTCAATAATTTAGACTTGTGTTTCATCAAGTAAACATACTCAGCATCTACTCAAATCATCTGTGAAGTAAGAACATAACGATATCCACTGCATGCCTCAGCACTCATTGAACTGCATACATCAAAATGTATTACTTCCAACAAGTTGCTTTCTTGTTCCATCTTACTGAAAACGAGGCTTTTCAGTCATCTTGCCCATGTGGTATGATTTGCATGTCTCAAGTGATTCAAAATCAAGTGAGTCCAAATGATCCATCTGCATGGAGTTTCTTCATGCGTACATACTAATAGACATGGTTCGCATGTCTCAAACTTTTCAAAAAACGAGTGAGTCCAAAGATCCATCAACATGGAGCTTCTTCATGCGTTTTATACCAATATGACTCAAATGGCAGTGCCACAAGTAGGTGGTACTATCATTACTATCTTATATCTTTTGGCATGAACATGTGTATCGCTCCACTTCCAGCTTTTGCGTCTACCTTGGTCGCTCCCTCGTCTTGTCGTCGTTGAAACGTCAACCCACTATGTTGCGCTCAAGCGCGGAGGCCGAGTACCGAGCTGTGGCTAACGCAGTCGCCGAGTGCACCTGGCTTTGGCAGCTGCTTCAGGAGTTGCATCATGACGTCTCACAGGCCACTGTTGCCTACAGTGACAATGTCTCTGCTGTGTACCTCTCCGCCAACCCCGTTCATCATCGCCGGATGAAGCACATCGAGCTTGACATCCACTTTGTGCACGAACAGGTAGCCCTTGGACGCATTCGGGTTCTTCATGTTCCGACCGCACAACAGTTCGCTGATGTGATGACTAAGGGACTGCCCACTTCCACCTTCGAGGAGTTTCGTTCTACTCTCTGTGTCTCTGGCGACGCTTCGACCACGGGGGTGTTGAATATATATGTGCATGTATAACTGTGTCATAGGCCCACCTCCTAGTTCTCTGTATAGTTGAGGTCGTGGTCCCACCTTGTACATCATATATACGTGCCTGGTGCACCTGATCAATGCATTGCTTGTTGCACAGCCTAAACCTAGTCTTCTACACTAGCATATATGTAAACACAGCCACTATAGTACGCGGGTGCAAGGTTGTTGCATCAGCAGCAGTATATTTAATTTTGCATAGGTTCATGTCATGGACGTACGAGCGTGAGCGTGAGCTGTGTGTTGGCCGAGATAATGTCTAGACGAAGTAAGTTTTCTTTTTACTCTTTTTTCACAGAAGGCGAAGTAAGTTGTTCATAATGAATTAGCGTACAGACTTGTATATATCATCGGCCCGAACTAATATTCCGAGCAGCGTTTGTTTAGAGGTAGTCCAGCTCATTTGACATCACAAGCCCCAGCCTTACATTTGGAACGCATTTATTCTCAGCGGACGATGACGTGGGAGATCCCAAGTTAGCCCAGTAAAGACTTGACACACACACACAAGTACACCTTACGGACTTTGAACATTCAAGTTGTTATATGAGTTAACAGCTTCTTTCATGCACCACCCACATTTTAGCTCAGCTTCAAATAAATAATTTATACCATTACGACTTTGATTAATCACTAATATAGCTGACACCAATGGAATATTTTAGGACCTTAAGGCTCAGGTTGACTTCATCCTTTATTTAATAGCCAAGTCGTCGTGAGTAAGGATCCATCACACAAACCTCAGTAAGCCTTTCTAGTAGGAGTAAATGAGATTAATGGATCAATCGACGTCAGATGTGGAGGACAAATAAAATATAGGTTCAACAATTACAACTCAAACCCAGAAAGGAAAAATTTATCCCTGATGGGGAATTAACAGTATATCCTAAGCCATAATTTGTCCCAAGCTCATAGTGGATTTTCTACTCTCGGGTGTTGTCAAAAAATAAAAATAAAAACTTTCTCAATGTTTTGTGAACTTTTTGAGCAGCGATTTTTTTGTGGGACCTCCTCGGATGTTATTGTTGGATGAAGTTATGCAAGAACCTCAAACATTTGATAGATTTTTATGTTGCAGAATTCAGATTTTTTTTGGATTTTGTTTCACAACGTTTTTTCAATTTTCTGACAAACTCGGGTGTAGTGTACACCTGTGAGACGAACCAGTACCCTCACGTTACCCCGCGTAGGCAACGCGAGGGCGACCGCCCTAGTGTTGCCGCCTCCCTACCTTCCAGGCACCTCTCTCACAGCTTCCTAAGAAAGCCGCAGGGCAAGCTCGGGCCGCCGGTGCCTTTGCTGCTCCGCCTCGCCCGTGGAGGGTATCGGGCTCTGAGTTGGTCGCCCAGGATGGAACGAAGACACCGGCCGCAACGCAAGGTGGCCAGGGCGTGGACCAGAATTCTCCACCGTGTGGACGGCGAGATATGTGGTAGACACGGGCCATGGCACGGTGGTTGTTGTGGCAGCCGCTGGCGCCAGGTGTTGTCATCTCCTCCCTCACCTTTGTTAAGTAAACTCCTCCCCTCCAGATCTGGATCGCGTCGCTATGGTTCCATTTGTCGGGGGTGTTGGTCTCAGGAATTCTATATTGGGGGAAATCGCAGGCAGACCAGGTCGGCCACGTCGGCCTCGACAGCGGCGACGCCTGCGCGCTGCTCCCCTCCTATATATGCAACGATGAATCCAATGATATTGATTTGGTGGTGTATATGTTAATATATTCTTGTTCAAACTTTTGATAGTATATAAAGTTTGAGTTTAGAAAAACCTAATATGCGGATTAAATAAAAACGGAGTGAGTACCGGTTAGCATAAATAAAATGGTGTCCAGTAATACAGTCTTTAATGTACTTTTTGAATACAAATTTATTTCACTGCCCTCTTAGTACTTTAACACTCCGTCAGATTCCGCTTTGCTTAAATATAATGGTAGGCAGTCAATATAATCTCGGATGCAAATTTAAAATTCAAAATTGGTCTTACTATTTTTGGCGAATAAATGCAAGTACTTCTATTATTTTCCGAGAACCGGTTCTTCCAACCCTCTCCATGAAAAGAAAATGACATCAAGAAAAAATATCTTGCCTACAGTTCAGTATCCTATGTGTGTTGAGCCACTTAAATTTGGCCTACAAGTTGGTCCTATGGCTGTAAATACCTCGCCGGGGCAAGTTGGACTCCTACAGTCAGACCCATGGAGAGGTTGAGCAGTAGGGTGGCTGGTAGACAACAATCCCGACAAGTTTGCGAATACAGCGAGTGTGGTTGGCCGGTCAGAGCATGATGGCCACCCTCAGTTAAGAGTGTCTAGCCTCGCAAACCGGGGTAAGCGAGCTCACGAGAAATTGTGTGCTCAGCCCAAACCAAGTTTGTTGCATGAGCAGGCCGATGGAAGTTCGGCTCATACAATTATTAACTTACTCGAGCTAAAACTCCTGTTGCTTCGGCTTGACATGTTTACACATGTACTTCCCACCTTTCCGGTGTCTCCCATTCTCAATCTATAGTAGTCTCTCTTTTCCTTTCTCGCATTGTTGTTTGTAAATGTTGGAGCATGAAAATATTAGTTATGAGGTAAAACACAAGAGATCATGAAGCATGAAGAGAGCCACTCCACTGATCGTTCTCTATATATATTTGTAGTCCTGCAAGGTGTGGTGGGTGAATTAGTTCTCTTGGATTAATAACATGACATGTTTCTTCAAGCAACATCTTCGTAAATAGCCACCATCTTCAAGCAATGCATCGAAGGCATTTAATGCTTTTTAAAGTTCAGTACATACTTGATCTTCCTAATTTTTATCAACCCACTCATTTAGTTCTCTCTTGTCCTTTTGTAAATGAAACATCATATGTCTTGCAATCCAACGGTGAGAACGGTTTGCGATTTGGATGCACTTGAAGAGATAAAATATTCTGAATAATTTTCTATGAAAAAAGGAGGAACTCCCATATTCCACTTCTTGTAACCTGGGAAAGTGGAAATGACCTTTGGAAACAGTACTTCTTAATTTATTTGTGCTGGAACTAAGGATACCCCTTAATTAGTTTTTGAGGGATACCCGTGAAAAAATATCCACCAAAATCGTCGAGGTCCAAGAATATCTGGCCCCACAAGCAACCATGACACGGCAAGGGTCGAGGTCGAAATAGTGGGGAACTCCTATGTGCCGCTCATTGTCGAGCGGACGCGCAGGAGAATCCAACTTGACCGGCCTATTAGCGTAACATAGTGAAAATTTACTAAAAATTTGTGCTCGAAGCGACATCTTGTTGTTTACCCGTGCACCCAGCCAACGGGATTAATGAGTTTTGTTGGTTTAATATGGCGCACGAAGCTAAAGGTAATGTCAGATCCGACATCTTGTCAACTCCAAAACGCAAACATTATTTTGATAAACAATTTTTTTAAAGTGAATACTTTTCCAATTTTATAAGAAAAATAAAAAAACATAATTTTTTTAATATGTGCAAAGTTTTGATAAACTGAATAGTTGTTCAAAATCACGAGAATTTTTTGAATATGTGCACAAATTCTTGATAAGGGAAATAATTTTTCCAAACTCTAAACAATATTTGAAACGCGAATATTTTTCCATGAACAATTTTTGAAAGGAGAATATTTTTTCAAACACAGAACAGAATTGGAAAAATAGAAAAAAATTTAAAAGTTTAAACATTTTTTATGAAATCACCAACAGTTTTTAAAACTATGAAGTATTCTTAAAAAAAAAGGAACATGAACATGAATATGAATGTGAGATAATAAGAAGAAGAAAAAATAAGATGAGAAAATAAATAAAAAGAAAACCAGTAAGGAAACCGGAACAAGCAGTAAAGAAACAGAACAGGAAAAGCTTGGTTAAAAAGTCTGGATAAAATCTTCCAGAACGGCCATAAACAGGAAGTATGTGCTAGCGTTTAGTGGGCCGCCCCTGCCTCCTGTGGGTCCAGTGTGACAACACGGTTTGCCGGGCTTATGGGCCGGCCCTTTGACCATTTATGCAGTCGTCGCTCAACGCAAATGCATCTCCGTAGATAATGGAAGGTCCTAAGGGCTTACTTAGGATAACAAAATGGAGACGACAAACTTTTGGCTACTACGTCCATGTAGCCACAGTTTTATTGTTCCAGACACCTCCTATTCCCTAATGCTTTTTCACAACTTCTTATGTTCTTCTCTTGTCTATTCAAATTGTTTCTCCTATTTAGCTCCTCCACCACATATTTGAAATGTTGTACAAGCAGTGTTGAAATAGCAGAGCTTAATCTTACATGTAGACATGCCAAATGGTTAGTACTCATGGACGAAGGTTGTTAAACATTATTATTCTACATTGATGGCATGTCATTACTGAATTGGTCAAGCACAAGCTCAGACTTCGTCATGATACTACCATGCCCTAGGCATGCCAGAGAAATCGATGTGCCAAACCAAAAAGATAAGAGCTCATCCTACAGACCAAGCACGATGGCCACATGCAACACGTAAAGACCTTTGAGCACGCAATACATCTAACTTCAACTATGAAAGAATGCGGGACTTTGATCATTTTTATAAAACTTCAAACTTTTTGCACTCGACGTGTGCCACGAAGAAAATCTGAAAACAAAAAGATAACTTAAAAAATTCGGGAAAAAGAAAACTTAAATTCGTGCACCCTGTTGAAATCAGAGCCTGCATCCTAATCCCCGAAATCAGAGATATGTCGCGTGCTGGCGCTCCGTTGGAATTTTATTATTATTTTGCAGTTTTTGATCATTTTTTCAGGTTTTTTGCCCGGTTTTCCCTAGGTTTGGACAAAAAAAATCAAAAAGAAATCTGCAAAAATACACGTTTTCTTTTTTTTTTGCTTCCGCAAAATTCATAGATTTGCTTCTCATGGAGGTTCACATTTTCTTGCGAGAGAGGAACAATTGTGCCTCTTGGAAAGGGAAAAGGTGGGGAAAAACCATGCTTCTGGCTTGTGTTTTTTTCCTTCTCGTTTTTTCCTGAACTTTTTTTTCTGAAACCTATTAACATGGAAGAAATCCAATGGTGAAAAAACTTCTCAATTTGGACTGACGATATAAAAGATAAAACATTTTGAATAAGCGAATTTATGAAAAATAAAACTCTCAGGTTGTGACGCACATGCAGTGCGCCACTTATCGCAACCTGAGAAAGTGGTAGTGACCATTGTCATGGGAACCCTCAATTACTAATTCGGCGAAATCATAATGGCCCCGACAACCATGACCACGGATCAGGTAGAAATAGTATATGCAACAGTAAGTAGAGATTGACTAAAAAAAGAGCAGTAAAGTGGAGAGATTTTAGATTCGGCCTGGGGTGCACGCGGAAGAGAGAGGCAGCCCACGCACAATTAGATCCAGCCAGCCTCTTTCAAGTCTATCCCGCCGCCGCTGCTCTGCTGCTGCGGCCCGCGTCAGCGCTGCTCCTGCGGTCCTGCCTCTAGCGCTTGCGCTGGCTGCTCAGTCCCCGGCCGGCGGCCACCGCGCTGCACCCTTGGTACTGCTTCCTTCCATGGCTTGAGGTAGCTGACGGTGGTTTCTGACCATTACTTTGCTGGTGTGTCCTGTGTATGTTTCAATGTGCTATATAGGTATTTTGGTGCTGAAATTTCATACTCCCTCTCGTTTCTCAATATAAGACCTCTTAGAGACTTCACAATGAACTACATATGTATTTTAGAGTGTAAATTCCCTCATTTTGCTTCGTACGTAGTCTATAGTGAATTCTCTAAAAGGCCTTACATTTAGGAACAGAGGGAATAGAAGATGTGGTTATTTTGTTTTCGGTTGTAGCACGCGTGAAGACGTTTTTCCCTATGCTGATTTCTTTTTTGGCCAGGGCTTGCTTCAATCCTGCCTTTGCTACATAGGTGCAATATAAATACAAATGAACTACTCGTATGATACACACAGCAATAACAACAAAAAACACTTAATTCAAGCATAGGGAACAGTCAGGATTTGGTGAAAAGACTTTGACTTGTTCTTGCTTTGGTTGTCATCATCAGAGCGTGTTTTTTCATCTCTCTCTCCAAGTGTCTTCATCCATCAATCACCTATCAACGACCATCGATGAGAATAATTTATCACCTAAAGCCTGCACAAACTTACAACAAAAGCCAAGGTTGAACTGAAGTGAACTGGTCAAGCACATACTCAGACCTCTTCATATCACTGCCATGCCAATGCCAGCAACACATATGCTACTACCTGGTCAGAGATATCCACAATATGACCTTGCAGACCAAGCACGGTGCATGGCCACATGCAATACATAAAGGCGATATTTGCTACAGTTGCAATGCAAAAAGTATGCCAGGACCCAGGACATGTAAATTTTTGTACTTATGTTGTCCAGGTCTAAACTGAACATTACTCACCTCTGGAACACAACCATAAGAGAAATACACATACCAAAAAGATCAGGCTCTTCTTCACCAGTACTGTAGCCAAAACTATCGACGCAAGCATAGAATGAGTTGGCGATGGTTGCCACGGAGGGAGAGGAACCAACTAATGGTTATTCTAAATTTGAACAAAAAGAAAATGTTGACATCAACTAAAATAGAGTAACACTTCATACATAAGTTTATTAATTATTATTGTTACAATGTTTATATCTCAATGGGCCCTGAATTTTTGTTTCGCCCTGGGCCCCTGAAGTATCAGGACCTGACCTGGTGGTTTTGAGCACTTCTTGGTAGATGTGAATATCTATTTCGGAAACACTTCATATATACAAGCATCCTATATAATATGTGTCTCCCATACTGACACTGTAGGAAGTTAGACTGAACTCACTTGCAGCTCGAATGGTTAGAGTATAGTAGCGGCAACAACAAAGGCTGTGTTCAAAACACAGTCTCTTAAAAGTATTTTATTAAGCGTATTAAACTAGTAAGGATCCACATTATTACAGTAGTGCAGATCGGTGCTATTAAGACACACTTATCGCACACCCTAGCATATGCGATGAAGGCATCACACATGTTACAAAAATAAAGCCGTGTGCCTAAAAATGAAATATGTGTGATGGACAACACATAGCGCACGATTGGGAATGAAAAACTGTGTGCAATTCTTTGCACACAATTCTTCTCAAAGAACCGTGTGTGATGAACTGAAATATTTCACACATACTGGCAAAACGAACTGTGTGTTCTGCATAGAACATGGTTGTGCTAAAAAAATTGAATGTGATTTTATCAACCAGCCATCACATAATTCTTTGATTCATCTTGTGCAATTTAAAACTGATGGTTCATTTTGACTAATCGTGTGAGATCATGGGATATATGTCGACCATCACAAGCAGTTATGCATAAGAAGCCGTGTGCGATATTGGTCACATAGTTTCAATATCAAAATGTTTTCCCGGCTGCATGCTGGCCACCTCATTTAATTGCCAAGCGAAATATTTAAAACATAAAATAGTAAGCTAAAAAGTTACAAAGGTTCATTTGTTCTGGATTCAACAAAATATTTACAATATAATATAGAGACTAGCTAAGCATGCATAACATCAATCATCATCTACGACTTCTCTGCACGCTTGCCAGCGTTGCAGCTGCTGCCATGCGACACCTCAAGGTCAAGGGGAAGGAGACACATTCTCATGTCAACGATCTGCATGTACATGTCGTAACTCGTGTAGACGTCCATGGTTGCGTACGTGAGGTGTTGTGGACTCAATCTTTCATCCCAGATCTTATACCCGCGAATGTTGTCGATGCCGTCTTTAATGCTGGTGTTGGACAGGTCGATGATGGTGGCTCCAAGGTCAACCAGCGGTCATGTTGTTTCAAGTTGCTGAGGATGTTTTATTGCTTCTAGATGTCGATGATATTCGATCATGAGATGGCCAAATTATGGAGCTCTTGTGCACTGTTGGTGGTCTCCACCATAGCAAATTCATAACTAAGTCTATTGACAAACCTAGCAAAGAAATCCAGAAGGTCTCGTGACCCTGTAGTTGTGGTAGACGAGGACATGCTGGCCCAGACATAACTGGGCGACGATGACCTTTTGATATTACCCGGGACACATGCGGACTTGCCCAAGGTTGAGACCGCCTATCTTGTACTTGTCCTCCCTCAGGATCAGCTCAAAGATGGCCATGGTGCACTCCACCCACTCTGGCTCGTTGATGTGCGGCACAATGAGGTACGTGGCATTGTGTGACCTCATGGTGAACTCCATGGAGAACTGCTCATGCACATTCACCCCTGAGATCGTCATTGTAGAAGAATCGATCCCCTTTATATATGTGATCTTTAAGTGGCACATTTATTGGGGTTTTAGGAAGACTGAAAGGTTGGAGAAGACGTAGTTGATGGTGGGGAAAGTAGTGCATCAGACCGTATTTATATATTGGCCAGCTGGACAGGAATATCGTCGTGCGTGTTAGTGGGCGATATGCGCTAGTGAGTTCAACCGCATGATGTCATCCCGTGTGGCGCAACTGGATGCATGGATCCCCAATCGTGAACAGTGCATGTGGAGGCCGCCCCAACAGTGGGCCTATACAATGGCACACTTACTTACTCTATATGATAAAATATTAAACTTACATTACATAGGTATAGAACTCTAAAACTATAATATCTAAGGTAGGTAGGCGCAGTCTTTTGCATCTACTTTGACCCAGGGCGCCATGCCGGCTTCGTAGCCCACCATAGAGTTGACTACCGCGACATAATGGCGTGCAATGGGGGTGGGGGGAGGGGACCGATCTGGCCAGGCGGTAGCTTCCACAAATGTGCGGGCCTCACACCCTATGAGTTCAGTTTTATGGTGGAACATTGCATCCAACTCAACTAGCTCGCAAGCACGCTTGTACTCCGCCATTTCATCCGAGCAGGCGTCCAAGTCGCCCCAGAAATCATCAAATCCGTCATCTTGGGATGTAGTGGCATTGGCCTCTGGCTCGGCATCTGACTGAAACCCAAAGAGTAAGTGCTCGTAAATCGGCAGAGACTTGGTCGAGTTTCTCACTACACATCTCTGTAATGTAGGCACGGGGCACAGCTAGGTGTCTGGTGGCATGTTGTATAAATGAGTCAAGTTCCAGACACTCGGCAAATTGCGCGTGCATTTGCCGACAGTGACGACTCTCAGCAACAGCACGCCATACATCGAACTACAGTGAATTCCAAGCCGTGGCTCTCAGGAAAGCTCCTGGCCCTGAGACAATGGACAGGTTGCTACTTCCTATCTCTCCGGGTTTACAAGTCTCGATCTGAGGAACACAGGAAAGGCCGGTGCCACGTAGCATGCGTCGTGTCCGCTGCCTGTCAAGAAGCTTTATTGTGTTGATCCCTCACCTGTGGACTTCAGCAACATGTTTGCCAAGACCTTGGATCACATCCACATGGCGGCCAGGAGACATTACAAAGCACCGGGGCATATCGGGAAACAAAATTCCAATTGTGAATTTGGAAAATCTACATAGTGCACTAAGTAACACTGCTTCCATTCCCGTTGACTCATATTCCCAAAACATTTGCCACATTCTAATCACTCGCTTGTATTAGCTAGCTCTATTGCCTTCCTCTCTCAAGACCTATCAATTCCGGTGGCCTCAATGACTCATAGAAGTGGCTCTTTAGTAGTAAAACTTGATTCTACTTGATAGGTGAAATAGCATTATATATTCATGGAGGTGTGCTGAATGCACCCATCAATGCTCCTTGGTATGTCTACAATTGTCCTCATGATCTAGTCAGTAGCCACGTGAATAACCTTAGGTATGCTCGACAACAAGTACTGGTCCCATATTCTGAACTTTTTTTGTGGGGCATAAATTTGAACATTGATTATGTCTACACTATGGAAAATAAATGCACCTTTTGCTATCTAATTTACACTTTGGCCATAAATAAATGATCTATTTACAAGAGGATACGAAAGGTCCACAACAAATAATGAACAACTAGAAAATAGAATGCCACTTAGCCCAAGAGAAACTTCCATCTGTTTTCCGATACTTCTATACCTAAGTTAAGTTCATAATATTATTACATTTCTCCTTATACTTGTCCTATCCTTCGAGCTCGCCAAGTTACCCTGAAACCAGCTAGCTGAGTAATGTATGTAGAAGTGGTCAAATGCCTTGCCTATCAGAGTCTAAAACTGGTGGCTTCATGACCTTTTACTGGCAATTCACGAGCAGTTTACAATTGTTTTGCTAGTCAAATTGCTTTTCTAAGGGGCGCATTATACCGGACAATTTCCTATATCTGCATAATGTCAAACTAGTACAAGAAATATTACCATGCATGCAGACTATTAGAGATATGGACAGTGATTACCATATATAAACATAAGATTGTGGCAAAGAAAATGCCCCTTTGGCTATCTATTTTACACTTCGGTAAAAACAAATGATCTATTCCTAAGAGGATAGGAAGATTCAACAACAAATGAACATTTGGGCTACAGTACGGCACTACAATGATTCCTCAACAAATGATTTATTTTGTAGTCGTCGAGCCAGTGGTAGGAGCATCGTTTTGCATTGGTTCATGTACTGCATAGTACCTCAGTAATCATGATTGACACGCTTGTAGACTGGGTGTAGCCCGTGTACCTGACTGATATTGGGTTACCATACAGATTGGGATACATCTTTGGCATTAACCAGCATTCCCATGCATCACTACAAGAATGTGATATTGTCTTCAGTATTGAGTGTCATGAACAGATGTAAAGTGATGCAAAACACCTAGTTCATAGGTTTCTTCGGTACTATATTATACTCAGGAAAAATTCACTCACCCAATGATGCAGTCAGCAAAATATAGGTTTACCAAGTTTTTTTTTCTAAACCGGTGGCTACAGTAGTAATTTGTCAAGAGTTCTTTAGACGCCCGGGGAAAATCGGGAACACTGGGAAATCATTTCATATGGCCATACAATGGTAATGGAACGGATATAGAGTTCAGCTAATGAACAGTTGTCGCGGCAACACAACTGGTAGAAGCTCGCTGGGGCATGCTGGAGAGCTGGAGCAAGGCCAATGCAGACGGTGCCCTTTGAAAGAATTAGGTGTTTGGCGATAGAGGGGGGGTTAGATCTTGCATAGTTAAAAAAAGAGCGCCTAAGCGAGCTCTTAAGCGCGCCTAGGCTCTAGGCGTTGGCAAAACGCATTGCGCATAACTATGCTTAATCTGTGCATAACTGTGCATAAGCATGCGCTTTGGTCAGTAAAGCACAAGGCGGTGGCAAAACGCACAATTAACGCCTAGCGCTTTTTTGAACTATGTGATCTTGTGTTGGGAGCATGCATGAATGATAATCCTAGCTATCATATGCCATGATCCATACATTAGTTGTTGACACAGTCGGACATGTCAAAGCAAATGGAGGAGTATAGCCTGGTAGTTTGCAATAGCACGCCACCATGAATCGTCCACTAAGTAATGGTCTTGTTCCGGGCGTTTCCTATTCCCAATGCTTTTTGTACATTATTTTGTGTTCTTCTATTCTCTCCTAAGACGAGCTACTTTTTTTCTTGATCTGACAACTATTTCAATATATTATAGAAGTGACCCGACTAGTAGAACTCGATGCTATTATGTGAGTGAAGATCTATCGGTATGTATATATAATCACAAACTAGAAACGACATGGCTAGTCATGGTTGAATATTGTTGGATGTACTACTTTGCATTAACTTCAGGTCCTGACTTCTTATAAATGTGTTGATGAGATGTTTCTTCGTCCTTCTAGTTTCTGTTCAACATGATACTATGTTCAGTAACCAATAACCCATGATATGAGGTCAATAAAAATAGCTCTAACATTTCTAGACAAATAGAATACCCCTTCTATACATAATGGAGCCAGTACAAGCAATTTTCTGCGGAAGGTTGTTGTGCACTAAATGGTCACATATGGTGAACCTAAACCTATCAACAAACCAGCTATATATTGCATATTTTGTTAAGAAAGCATTTCTGATCGGAAAGGGTTTTAGTGATATGGGAGTCGGTGCAAGTATACCGCAAACCTTTTGTGTGTGGACGGAAAATACATGACCGTCATAGCCTTGTGAGAATGCATGTAAGCCACACATTTTACAACACAAAAATTATATAGCTTTCGTCGATCCGACGCTGTTGGCATTATTTCTCTTGTTTTTCCCTTGTCTTTTCTTTTTTGGCGTAACTATTCTGTTTGCCCCAGCGTTGCTCAAACTGTTGTATCATTTCGTTGATATATTAATATAGCGGGGCAAAAGCCTATTTCGAGGAACTCAAGTACAAGTGATGGTCTTAGTTTTCTGTTCGTCACTTGTAGCATTTGTGGCGCAACAAATCTAGACAGTTGTTACCTGTGGCAGGCGCAAACTGGCGCCCGCACTGGAAAGGCAATAGCAGTGGCCTGTGCTGGGTGGCTCAGGTAATTTTTTTAGATTTCCAATGGCAGGCGCTAGAGTTCGGCCGCCACTAATGTTAGTTCACCTATAAGCTCTTTCCCAGTAGTGGCTGGAGGGACTTTGGGAGATTATATCACTGCTTGGACTCGAGCCCAACATCTGGCCCATAGCGCTTACCATCGTGTGGAAAGTATGGGACTCGTGTAATCCGCCCATCTTCTGCAACAAGCGCCGCATTGCAAGGATCACGCTTCGAAACATTGTCTTTGATTTCTCGCTATGAAAGATTCAAAGACATTTTACTAAGAGATTTTGCCAGGTCTTGGTTTAGCTACCTCACCTCTATGCTTGATCCCCTCTTGTAACAAGACCAACAACGTTGGTTGAATGGTATTACATTCTATGGGGACCACTAAAAAAAATTACGCATGCTTCATTGATCTTATTAATGCCCCACCATCCATATTCATGCTCACCATTCATGCTCCACACCCATGAAAGATGATTCTCATGGTGTCTTAACAACCTGGTCGTTGACATCTGAATGTTCGCCAACCTTCCTTCTTGTGGATCTGGCCAATCTCGGAATCAGTGGATGGAGAGAGCCAACGACAGGTAGGGGCGCCTTGAGAATTCCCTCCACCTTTTGCTACAGGCTCCCCGTAGCCGTCTCGAATTGTGAAAAGGGTTTCTCCATGCCTAGCTTCCAGGATTCGATGGAGCCCTCGAGCGCCTATAGATCTCTGCCTTGTTGCTGCATCACCTTGACATGGTCGATGCTCCTCACCATTTCGAGGATCTCAGCTACTTGGGCTTTCATTGCATCACGTGATTATGTTTCCATGTTTTTAACTTGGGCTTGATGAGGTAGTCCGTCAGATATAGCGTGGAAAGTAGTCTGTCATTACCACTTGTTAACAACTCGATCTATTGCTCCTCTCAACTTCCTCAATTCATTGTAATTGATATGAGCCACAAGAGTGCACAGAGCTGTGGCGAGGAAGAAGAACAGAAAGGGGAGAGGGTGGCCGCCAGAAGAAAATTCCTGATCATTTTGTGCTTTCCTCAGTGTATACTTCGATGCCTTTCTCTGCTACTGGGCCTTTTGGTTCGTGTGCTGCGTTGAATTATAGGTCCCACCATGTCAGGCACCCTCTCTTCATTTCCTTGGTGGTCCATGTCGCCGTCTTGATGCACATGTGTGCTGCTACTCTTCCAGACGAAGGTTGTTTCCCAGTTCGTTTAATATTGCATATGAACGAATGATGCAACTAGAACAAAAACATGACAACTGCACTTTCTGGGCGTTGAAGAAACACACACTACAGGAAAAACACACGTTGCCTAGTACGATAACGTAAGCCAAGTGCTAAACCACGGGCTCACGACTTACATCCACTTATGCCGAGTATGCCCTGAAGGGCACAAGACAACCCATTGCTCCAGCACTCGGCTTAAAGAAAATACATGGCATACATCACTACCAGAATCTCGAATTTTCCTGTGAGCCCTAAACCGACAGGAATATAGGGTATACCGACAGGAATAGTATTTCCTGTCGGCCAGCCGCCAGGGTTAGCCATCAGGCATAGCTTGACAGGGAAATATAAATATGCCTGTCGGCTGGCCGACAGGGACCTTATTCCTGTCGGTTTTTCTCATTTTTCTGACGGTTTTGGACCGACAGGGTCATGTTTGCGTCAGCTTTGGCAAACCAGGGAAATTATATATCCCTGTCAGATGTAACCGTCAGGAAAATAAGAAAGCAATGGACAAAAAAAATTAGATTTACACATAGCAAATCCAGTACCAAGAATATTTACAACATAGAAACAACAATATCTTACACCAACCATAGAGTTACATATTCCAACATCTTCAGATATAATTCCATAGAATTTACATACATGAATAGTCAACAAAAATAGAGGTGCAACATCTAACAACACAAATGCATCAACTAAATATTCACAATGTGAGACCTCATTTTCTATAATATTTTGTTGCAAGCTTCTCTTCAAGGTTACCCTACAGTGGACATAACCGAACTTCAAAAAAATATGCAAGTGTCAACAGTTTGCTCCAAAAAGGTGACAAGAAATAGGAACAATATCTATAGGATTAACAAGCATAATATAATTCTGCTGTTACCGTACTTGTTTTTGTCACAGCAAAGTTACCCAATTTTATAGCTATAGACAAAATAATGGAGTAACAGCATCATAGCTTAGACTTGATACAAACGACGCAACTAAGAAAATCCATTCAGATGACAACCTGATCACATGCTTCTGGATTAGTTTGAAAGAACTATCAGCTAACTGCCTGAGTAGATAAGTTATTAGGGAGTAAAGTCTATCCATTTCAGATTTTGAAGAAAAATGGGCAAAGTCATCATCATCTCCATAATAGAATAAAACCAAAGCAGTATGCAAATATTTGATAATGTAACAGCAGGGAAAGGAAGAATATGTAGAATTTCTTGCACTGATTGATAACCTCAACTTGTTGTTGCAGCCTCCATGTTGTACTCGTAATCTTCCTGTTAACTTGCCATGTAGCTGCTCAATACTTCCTAAGTCATACATAACAAAGCATGAAAATGAATGGCATGAACAAACTAAACTCAAGAACAGATTTTTATGGTACTGGCATACTGCACAGTGAACCAATAAAAGACACCAATGAAATAGGAAGCAGTTGTGTTTAGACTAAACTAACATGTCCAGTACTCGCTCAATAATGCTGATCTCATGATCTTGGGGACATAGGTATGTTTTAATATACGAGAGAACTTGATTGGCATTTATTCATGATAAAACTTTGGAGAGGTGGGTGAAAACAAATGTAAAAATACCTTGATTAGAGAAAAGGCTCTAATCTCTCATAGATCACGAATCTTGCATTTTCCTCCTAATCAAGATGAACTGCAAACTAGAAAAATCAGACATCAAATAGGTGCCGACCAGTATTTGGTTTCTACTAGGTTCATGTGCATACAACAACAGAGTTTGGAAGGGAATGGTACCTGCTTTAACCTCTATTTTGCACTGATGATGTTCGCTCAATTCTTCCTGAATCCTAACATAATTAAAGAGACCAAAATCAAAAGGTATGGACAAAGTTAGAGAGCAAATTGTTGCAGTACTATTGGGTCAAAACATTCAGAATGGTATTGTAACATGAAAATAGAGTGGAAAGTAATATTCAGACTGAACATACATAGCGAATATTGGCTCGAAACATCTGGAATGGTACTGTAATATATAGGAGAGACCATGACCTAGATTTATTCATGGTAAACATTGGAACAAGGGGGAAAGCAGAAGTAAAAAACCATATGCACCAGGTGTCCCAACACAAGACAAAAAACAGTTTACGCATAGAACCTGCTAATGCACAATGAAAAGACATTATTTTCCTACTAATGTCTTTTTCAAGAATGTAATTTACTGCTCGATCTGGAGACAAGGGTAACTAATGTTCAATGTTACCGCTTACTCAATAATTTCAAATTCCACTTACATGTTAATACACAAGATTTAAATATTCAAAGGGTTGATCCCAAATTACAAGACCAGAAAACAAGATGTGCATAAGCTATATTTGAGAAATTGGTGAAATATTAATTATTAAATGATTACAAGCAGACAGTACTATCCATTACCTTGACAATGAACAGTTCAACTCTGTTTTCTTCCTCTTAATAAGTGATATTTTGAGGAGTCCTGTAAATTGGAAGATAAAATCAAATTATCTCACAGAACCTTTATAAAAGGAGTTGTGCCTCTAGTACTAGTACAATCCCTTGAAGACATTCGGCTGCAGAGGAGAGGAATCAACTACACTGGCCATTTGCTTCCACCAGTACCCAGCAAATGAGGGAGGAGAAAATGCGCGTTAGTTTCTGGTGAATCCAAACGGAGGCACACATGAAAGTTTTCAGGAAAAGGAAATAGATCATAAAGGGATACAAAAAACAGCACCTGGATCAGGAAGGACCAGTACCTGGATGGATATCGGTGGCCCTCGGAGAAAGATGCAGTGCCGGTCGAGTGACGGCAGAGGCGCGTACGTTGACGCTGATGCTCCTCGGGCGTCGTTCCTGGTCGATAACCCATCGAAAATGGCGGACGGGGCCGAGAGATTGGACATGGCGCAAACGGCGGCGAAGGATCTGGAGCGCATCCGGTGGCCAAGGATCTGGGGACCTACCGGCGGCCAATGATCTGGGGAGCAATCAACGGCGAAGGATCTAGAGACCAACCTACAGTGAAGGATCTGGGACACAGCGGACCGGCGGCAAAGGATCTGGGGTGCAGCCGCCCGGCGGCGGCTAGGGATTTGGGGCGAATCTGGGAGTAGCTCGGGTGGGGAGTGATTTGGGATTCTTTTCTAACTAGGGCTTTATTTCAACCCGTGAGCAGCGGGCCAAAATTTGGCGAAGTGGCGGGACGGGCTTTACTTTCGCGGGCATAGCTGAATAATGTGGTGCTAGAGATGGGCTTCTTTTTTGCTGTGAGTCACGCTCGACAGGGATACAAGCTTGTTCTGTGGGCCGAGCATGGACCGACACCGATATTACTATTCCTGTGGGTTTTGGGTTGGCGCACAGGAATATAGTCCATTTTCCAGTTTCTGGTAGTGCATCAAGGTAAGCCGAAGTTGCATCGGTGGTGCACTAGGCTTACTGCAAATCCCCGGCAAAACGTACCAGCCACGTGGCTCGTGCACCGCCCACTAACGGCTCCTTGACAGTGTTGTACGTAAGTGGAGTGTCCGATATAATACACTTGGCTTACGCCTACTTCTTGTTCAATTTATTTTCCTCCCCCTCTTTCTCACACATTCTGTCTATCCTAATATTCGTCACACTCACTACAGGAATCAGACAGTTTGCCGTCTGGCAAGTATAGATGGCAAAGGCTGAAATACAGACGACAAAGACTTTGCCGTCAGCTGCTGACGGCAAAGTGTGACGGCAAAGACAAAGTCGGCAAAGAGTACTTTGCCGTCAGCTTTTTATTGGGCAGACGGCAAAGTCTTTGCCGTCAGCCAAACTATGACTTTGCCGTCAGCCAAAATAGTAACAGACGGCAAAGATCATGTCCTTTGCCGTCAGTCAAAATGTGCTCTTTGCTGTCAACCGGACTAAAGTACAGACGGCAAAGAAATTTTTTATTTAAAAAAATAGCTTCACACACTACATCTGTCAACGGTACACTGTGCACTCATCATCAGCTAACAAAAAAACTATTGCCTCCACATCGAACCAAGGCCGAGCTCGCCGGAGCAGAGCTGCTCGCCGCCCGCGCGCGTAGTCATCATCGATGGTTGACCTTTCCCTGTTGTTGTTTGGCGGCAATGCTGGAGGGAGGAGTCACTGAAGAGAGCTGGGGCAGAGCTTCACGCGGCGCTGGTGAGTTAGCAGATCTTCACGCGGCGACGATGGCAGAGCTGCACGCGGGCGAGGGCAACGGCACCGCCCGGACGGACAAGGGTTGCGGAGTCCGGTAGCTCAGGGATGGGCGGGTGCGGCGCTGGACGGACGGGAGGGGCGCGGAGTCCGACCGCTTGGGGGCGCTGGACGTGCGCGCGGCGGCTCGGGGGCGCCGGACAGGCGAGTGGGTGGGCGCAGGCCAGGGGCACGCGGCGGCTCGGGGGCGCCGGACAGGCGAGCAGGCCGGCGCAGGGCAGCTTCCCGCGGCAGCTCGGGTCGCCGGACAGGCGGGCGCTGACCAGCGCCGCG
>LT934117.1:716312181-716359094 GCA_900231445.1 Triticum turgidum subsp. durum | reverse complement strand
CCTCTTCGGTGAACTCCTCTCCGGCGACCTCCTCCTCCTCTCCGGCGATGTAGGAGAGCTCCTCTCCGGTAACCTCCTCCTCCTCCTCTCGGACGATGTAGAAGAGCTCCTCTCCAGTGACCTCCTCCTCCTCCCTCCTCTCCTGCTCACGGTCTCTCCTCGGCCCTCCTCTCCGGCGAACTCCTCTCCGGCAAAAGAACGTACAAGATCCAAAAACGAGAACAATAATTGAAAAAATATCCTGCAAAAAAACGAGCAAAAAAACGAGCAAAAAAAAAGGGCAAAAAAATCGCGATCCAGATCCAAATTTAAAATTCAAAAATAGCAATGGCGCACGGTGGGGGTTAGACGGTGCGCCACTACTATTTTTCCGCCTTCAAAATTTAGAAAAAAAAATCAAAAAATTTCAAAAAAAAGGTACCAGTGGCGCACCTGTAGCATTAGTAATGGCACACCAGAGGTGCGCCATTTGTATTTGTTACTAGTGGGGTGGTAATAGTGGCGCACCTATAGTGCGCCATTAATAGCCAAAATTGGTGCACCACTAACAGGCCTTTTTCTAGTAGTGCTACACTAGTAGAAAATGGGCCATCAGTCCCGGTTCCAGAGGCCCTTTAGTCCCGGTTCTATAATTGGGACAAAATGATAGGGATTAAATCCCGAAACTTTTAGTCCCGATTGGCTTATGAACCGGGACGAAAGGGGCTCCACGTGGCTGCTGGCAGCGCTCAGGTACGAGGACCTTTAGCCCCGCTTGGTGTACACCAACCGGGACAAAAAGTCTCCACGTGGCTCCTGCGCAGCGCTTAGGTAGGAGGACCTTTAGACCTGGTTGGTAACACCAACTGGGACAAAAAGGCTGCCACGCGTCAGCAGCCCCCAGGCGCTGGAGTTTTTGTTTTTTTAAGGGGGAGGGGTTAGGGGTTTTTGAGTGTTTAGGGGTTTCATATTGTGTTAGCTAGCTACTACATATAAAGAGAAGTGACCTTTCTTTCTCCGCGCTTGGTCGACGCTAGCTACTACATATAAAGAGAACTCCACGCTATAGTAAGAAAATGAAGGAAACCATTAATTACACAAGACCGTCATGAACATATATCTATCCAACATCTCTTTCTGCGTGCTTGTCGAACAACAAGTTTTCGCATATCTATCCGACGCTACTACATATATACGATATAACATCCCTCACATCATCAAGCAACAAACTCCCATTGATTTTCCTTATGGTATTCTCCGTTTTCATGTATGACGTGGTCAAGAAAGAATCCAGCCAATTCTTCTTGAATAGCTCGTATGCGATCATTTGGTAGGAGTTCATTCCGCATTTGCGAGATCTAATTTAAAGAAGGGGGTAAATACATATATATGAATGAAACTCAAACAATTGATGGTAATAAAATATAATTGTGAATATTGTTTACGCACTTCAAATTATTTTTTCAGAGAAGCCCTGCTCAGAGGTATGGTGGCAAATGAGCTCGCAAACGTAGTATCCACATAAATGATTCCCGCCTGCGTGCCACAAGCACTTTGCGAGAATAGATTTCAATCAAACTGATAATCTAGCATGATAATGGTATTGATGAAATTAGAATCAATGAGAGATGTGCGGAACTTACCTTGGGGTGTCTAAATCGCATCTTGTTCTTCATATCCAGAACCATTCTGGTGAACTCTTTCCAAACCCTGTCCGGCCGGAAAAAAATTATTACTTGATATCAGGAAATAAACGAAAGTTGTCGATATGGTATGATAATGATTGAACTTACCTCTGGAGCATTGCAATCATGTCCGCATAATCCTTGGAATCTTTACATCTTGAGTCTAAGATAGTTACTAATCCCTCGTCAAGCTTAATGGATTGCAGAATAAAGTGGAAGCTGCACATGCATATGTCATCAATTACAGTACTTAAGTAACCCCGATTAAGCGAAACCGAATATGCACAAGACAGTAACCCTCACTTGAAGTTGTAAGGAAAGATTATTTTGCTCTTGTTTTGATGTCGAAGGAACACTTTTAGCAAGTTTTGCTCAGTATCTTTAACTCTGTTTTTTTACCGACCATTCATTTATGGTATTTTGGCTAATGATCCTTACCGCTACGACAATAGTATACTTGTGTTTCAGGTAGAGGTATCCTTATTTAACTTGTGGTTCGGGATTTTCTGCCCGGTATACATAATTCTCATGGGGAAGCGGGAAACGCGGTAAATGTGGTTACCACCCGGTACCCAAAACCATCGATGAGGGCGTCCTCAACACCCGTGGCTTGCACATCATCTAACTTGAACAGATCGCGCATGGCAGAGATCCCGTCCTGCAGCGGCCATCTTGGCCGCAGCGGCCCCCGCGGTCGTCGTCACCGTCGCACAGGTCCGGCCGTCCGGGCGCTGGATGTCGCCTTGCTGACCAGCACGCCGGTCACTCCACCTCGCTGTGTCGTCCACCGTACGTCGGAACCAGGTGAACTCGTAGATGTCAGGTGGCGGTGGGTCGTTGTCTTCGTCCAGCACCTTGGAGTTGTACTCATGCAGGTCCAGGTGTAGCAGCATGCGGTGTCTCAGGCCGCGCCGGCCACAGCGTCGGTGGCCGCAGGCGGGCAGCGTGAACCACTTCACCTTTGGAATGGTGTTGGGGTCGGACGTCCATGCTCAGAGCGACGGGTCGCGCGTGTCCTCCCGGTGTAGAGACCGCTGCTCGATGTAGTCGAGCGAGCACCGACGGACGATAACAAACGCAACGACGTACTCATTCCAGGCATGGACTAGGATCCCCTTGATGCACAAACGGACATGGTGCATCATGTCTTCATTATCAGCATGCGCCTCTAGCCTCCAAGCGCGGACGAAGAGAGAGGAGTTGCCGACGAGGAAGTCGCTGCAGTTGACGGCGTCGATGCAGTTGTGCTAGTACATGAACTTGACAAGGTACTGCTCGGGGAAGGGGCGCACAACACTCACGTCCGCCAGCCGGAAGCCGAAGGTGGCGGCGAACGCAGCGGCAACGGTGTGTTAGAGGACATCCTCATGGGCTCCCTCGAACCAGGCCACGGCAGCGTTGGTGGAGAGCAGCGCCGACTCCTCCTCCATCTCCGGCGTGGCAGGGACGACGACAAAGTCCTCCTCCGGCCGATTGACCGCGTCATCCATCCGCAGCATGACGGGGTTCGTGCAGCCTAACAACAGCTGCGAAGGGGGTTGAAGCAGAGGCCAGCTCCATCCCGGGCCGAAGACGGGAACAGGGTCTTGAACCATAGCGGCAGCTGGTCGGGCAAGTGGCGGCGGAGGGATGATGGCGAGGTACGGCTGGGAGCTTAATGGGCGCTATTTGTTCTTGTAACCACGAGCTCGGTGGCCATTTTGTAGGCAGCGAGAACAACGAAATGGCTCACGGTAAACTGAGGCATGGTGTCCAGGAGCAACACAGCGGCAACAACGCCCGTTAACCCACCACGGGATGGGGGTGGTGTGAATGCTTGGGCAGGCAAAGCCAGGAGGCACGGGCCTCGCCGTGATTTGACGAGATGCAAGGCTCCGGTCACATCAGCCTCGTGCCCCGCACTTGTCACCGGCATTGAAGATCAGGTCGTTGGCGGAGATGGGCTGGAGCGCGCTCCCACTGGGTGTAGTTATTGCCGGCACCCACCTCGCTGTGAATGACCGATCCAGACGCACCACGCGCCAATCCAGCCGCAGCTTGAGTCGATGGAGCGACCGAGCCGGACCCCCGCGGGCCGGCACCAAGTGGCACCTGTCGCGGCCCCAGCACCGCGGCCAAGAGACGGCGGCGACACCAGATCTGCCCACGATAATCCCGTTGACCGCGGTAGAGAAGCAGGGCGCGCCGCGCCAGCGGCCATCAGCCCGGGAGGAGGGGGTGGGAGGGACATGAACCAGGAGGCGGCCGCATCCGCCGTCGCCAGCACGGGGCTGGGAGGAGGCGGTCTTTTTTCTAGGGGGAAAATCGTGCCGCTTTATTTAACCAAAACTAGGAATGTCATCTGAAATTACATGCAAAATAAAATCTGGTGGTGAACCCACCCACACCTCCGAACGGTTCTCACCTACACCTACACGAGCAAGATTATGAGCGGCAACATTTCTCGAACGTCTGATCCATGTGACCTTGGCCTCCTCCATAGACCTTAGCATCGCCTTGATATCCTGCACCCAAGGGCCTACCGCAGAAAGGTCCCTTTCCTGGTTATTTAGCTTTTGAACTAGGGGCATGCAATCTACCTCCACATGAGCTCTCCGAATATTGTGATCCAACGCTAAGCGGATAGCGTTCTTGCACGCCAAAACTTCTGCCATCTCCGCATCGGTAACATTAGGGAAAAAGTGGCATGACCCGGCTAAGAACGCCGCATTGTGGTTACGAAGGACCGCCCCTCCTCCACCTTTGTCACCTTGCCTCGAGACCGCACCGTCGGAGTTGATCTTTACCCATCCATTTTCGGGGGTTTCCCCCTTTTGAATGGTCTTTGGCTCCGGTTGTGACGCCCTTGTCTCGCGAGATGATCTCCAATCCTTGATTTGAGCTTGTACTGTAGCTATTATTTCATGTGGCTGAATAATTTTTCTTCCCTCCCTGGTCTCGTTTCTGACTAACCAAAGACCATACGCAGCCTGAAGGAGCAGCTCTTTGTCATCTTCAGAAGCTCTCGTAAACCAATCCAGCAACCACACCACAAGCGCCCTCTGTGTTTGAATGTACGGTGGTGGCCTCTCCAAGTCCCGGCCCTCCTTCTCCCTAACCTGCTGCTAGAACAGGTACGAGTGTTGACTGTCCCAGAACCGATGTAAGATTGTCTATTCTCGAGCACACACCACACAAAAAACTCCCGGCTTGATTCTTCGGCAATGAAGTTCAGCCCCCACCACAAGGCCATTCCGTATCATGCGCCACATATGGATCTTTGTTTTCCCGGGTGCACTCGTTTCCCAAAGTGGCATGTAGCCCTTGTGCTTCGCAACCGAGCTCGAGGACTCCGGCTGTCCGGCCCTCGCTCTGTCTATGGCCATTCTAAGATGATATTTGGACTTAATTGAAAGGACCCCGTTTCTTGTGTAGTTCCAAGCTAGGAAATCCTCTGTCTCCGGTCCACCGATAGCTATCTGCATTACATCAGTCGCATCGTCCTCTGAAAACATTTGCTTAACCACATCTTCATTCCAGGATATCCCGTCCGGGTTGATCAAGTGAGCTACCTTGGTAATCCCATGCATATACTGTTGCCCAAGGGGTCTCGTGCTGCCACTGCGAGGAATCCAGGCGTCATGGTGGATATTAATGTTCATCCCCGAGCCCACTCTCCATATGATGCCCTCCCGGAGCAGGTCACGCCCGTGCAGGATGCTTCGAAAAGTGAAAGAGCCCGACGCCGGATAGGAAGCAGAGGGGATCGTGTCCTCCTTGAAGTAGCGAGCCTTGAGGACTCTTGCACAAAGAGTGGATGGAAATTGCAAAATACGCCAATCTTGCTTGGCCAGCAAAGCTTGGTTGAAAGCCTCGAAGTTTCGGAACCCCATGCCACCATCTCTCTTACTAGCACACATCTTCTGCCATGATATCCAATGGACTCTTCGCTCACCATTCATTGCAGCCCACCAGAATTTAGAAGAAATTGAAGTCAGGTTCCGGCACATCTTTTTCGAGAGGTGAAAACAACTCATGGTGTATGTCGGAGTCGCTTGGAACACCGATTTGACAAGAACTTCTCTTGCCGCTTTGGACAAACCTTGTCCCTTCCATCCACAAACCTTTCCTTTTGAACACTCAGTGACGTGCTTAAAAGTACCGTCCTTCGATCTTCCAACCAGTGTCGGGAGACCAAGGTACCGCTCGCTGAGTGCTTCTTACTGGATACCCACCGCTTGTTTCAACTGATCCTTGGTGCTATCTTGACATCCTCTACCAAAAAAGATGGAAGATTTCTGCATGTTTACTCTTTGCCCCGACGCCTTCTCATACATGGTGAGGATTAGTTTAAGTGTCTCCATGTTCTCCTTAGTACCTTCCAAAAAAACTATGGTTTCCTCTGCAAACAAGAGATGAGTTACATGGGGGCCAGTGCTCCCGAACCTCACTCCCGTTATCCTTCTATCGTCCTGAGCTCGCTTCAGGACTGCTGAAAAACCCTCGACACAGAAAAGGAACAAATAAGGTGACAGAGGATCACCCTGTCTTAGACCACGAGAGGGAAAAAACTCCTTGAGAGCCCGTCATTAAGTTTTACCGAGAAGGTAGCTGTGGTAACACACCGCATGATCATAGACACCCATTGCGGAGCAAAGCCAAATTTCTCCATAACTTGTTCAAGAAATACCCACTCCACCCTGTCATACTCCTTCATCATATCCAGCTTGATCGCACATAAGCACTTCTTCCTCTTCCTTTGTCTAATGGCATGTACGCACTCATATGCCACGAGAATGTTGTCAGTAATCAACCTCCCCAGGACAAAAGCACTTTGCTCTTCAGAAATAAGGATAGGGAGTATTCCTTTCAATCTATTCGCCAAAACCTTCGTCGCTATCTTGTATAGGACATTACATAAGCTGATAGGGTGAAACTGCAAAAGTAACACCGGTGAGTTCACTTTCGGTATCATGACGATAACCGTACCGTTAAATGTTGCGGGTGTTGTTGCTCCATTAAGGAAATCCCGTACAGCTGAGCACACATCATCCATCACCGGAGACCAGTGTCTTTGGTAAAAGAGGGTCGGGAGGCCGTCCGGCCCCGGCGCCTTCGTCGGTCCCATCTGGAAGAGCGCTTTCTCAATCTCCTCATCAGAAATAGTGGCTGTAAGTTTGTTATGCATATCTTCCGAGACCAAAGACTCAATGTTCTCTAAAAGAGCATGTGCATCAGTCGAACCCTCTAACGTGAACAGGGACTCATAGAATTTGGCAGCCATATCTCTCATCTCTTCATTAACCATGCATCTCGTACCATCCTCTTTCCTCAAAAGCCCTTATAGTGTTCTTACGCTTGCGATGAGAGGCATGGTTTTGGAAATACTTAGTGTTCAGATCGCCGGCACTCAACCAGTCTACCCTCGAACGTTGCTTGTACATCAGCTCCTCCCTCGCATAGATCTCTCGCAGCTGTTCTTCGATGTCCCGGACCTCGAGTGAGGACCCAGATGAATCGGCTCTACTACGAGCATCTGCGAGCTATGATTTTAGCTTCGAGATCTGTCTCCGGATATACCCAAAAACATCACTAGCCCACCGTTCCATGCTCCCTGCCATCTTGCTTAATCTGTCCCACACCGCCCCCACTGATTTTTCATCCGTCGCCACATCGGACCAAGCATGGGCTATCATCTCATCGTATTGAGCGTGCCTCGTCCATGCCTCCTCCAACTGAAAAGGTCGAAGCCCCCTCTGTTTCTCACGTGGAGCTGTCTCCAACGCTCGAACAAGTATTGCTTGATGGTCAGATTCCTCCGTCACAAGATGTTCCACATGAGTCTCTGGGAACATGCTTAGAAAGCTGTATGTGCACGCTGCCCGGTCCAATCTGACCTTGATGTTATCACCTCCATCCCTTTTATTATCCCATGTGTATGGGTACCCCGAAAAACCCAGGTCCGATAGCCCACAATCGGCCAAGATATCCCTAAAGTCCTCCATTTGAGCAAACGGTCTCGGATTACCTCCTAGTTGATCAGTTTGGAAGAGGGCCTCATTGTAATCACCTGCACAAATCCAAGGAAGATTGTCTTGTGCCCTAAAAAAATTGAATAGCATCCCAAGACTTCTTGCGAAACTCCGTCTTAGGCTCACCATAGAAACCAGTGAATCTATAGATCTTGCCCTCCCAAGTCATCTCCGTATCGATGAAGTATTGGCACCATGGCCTCACCTTGACCTGCACGTTCTCTCTCCACCATAAAGCTAGGCCACCACTCATGCCTTGGCAGTCCACCGCTACACCACTTTTGAAACCCAAACTCCATTTTATTTTCTCCATCGCTCTCGCCTTCTTCTTTGTCTCCGAAAGAAAAACCACCGCTGGGTTGTATGACCGTATCAGGTCCCTTAGTTCGCCAACTGTCGAGTCCAACCCCAGTCCTCGACAGTTCCAGGCCAAGAAATTCATGGCGCCCGGCGGTACCCCTCTTCAGAGTCCGCCGATGAAGCTTTGTTCTCAGAAATACGGTAAAAAACTATAGATGTTTTCCTCCTGGTGTCTCTCACAAACACATCCTCTGGCATCTGTTTGTCCTGATCATTCTTTGCCACCCAGTACTGCCTCGGCCCCCTCTTTCTTCCTTCGTTCTCCCACGTAGTGTATCGTTCGGTATGTGAGACTGGCCGGTATTCCTGTCTAGGCTTCCTAACAAAATGCCCCCTCCTCCTTCCCTCTCTGTCTCCATAAGGTTCCCTTCCAACCCCCGTCTCATACCTCCATCTGTTTCCCCCACTCGAGGTCATATTGTAGGCATCCTCCTTGCCCTTCCACCGCTCCTGTCTCTCCCGGGGGCTGTTTACAAATCGTTGCTGCTCATGCAGTTTATAACGCAGCTCCCGTTCACGTTTTTGCTCGAGGTCATGTCGCAGATCGTGTTCCTCTGCCATACTCGCCCTTGCATTATCCTTTAATGGGATTGTTACCTCTCTTCCGTCCTTCCTTCGAGCACCGCCAGTGCGGATACCTTCTGACATGGCAAAATCATCATTAAGATTACGCTTTGTGGGAGCTGCCATTTTGCCTGTGTTAGACTCACGCCTTGGGTCGCTGTCGCCCGTGCGCCTACTTCCCCAACTATTGCTACTCCCCGCTGGTCCAGAAGAAACCCCTTTTGCCTCATTGTTCCTTCCCGGGGATGCACGTAGCCACCCCCCCATTGAGAGTTCTGGTCCAGGGGAGGGATGCACATGCCATCGACATGAAACATCCTCCCACATTCAAAACAAAAGTGCGGTACCTTCTCGTAGTAAAAATCAAACCACGTGCCCACTTTATCATCTCTAGAAGTTTTTAGGTAGAAACCCCTCACCAAAGGTTCAAACACATTAATTTTTGCACGAACTCCGAGAAAATGTCCCCTAGCAAGTCCATCCTTGTCCGTGTCCACTCGAACTATCTCACCAAGCCAGTTCCCGAGAGCTCTGCCAAAAGATTTGGTCCTTTTATCGGGTGGTAAGTCATCCACTCGTACCCAAATATCAGTTCTGTCAAAAACCATCTCCGACGGCCTCGTTTTGCCTTCATACTCCTTCAAGATCAGAACACTGAAATCGTACTGCCATGGGCCATTATTCATCGCATGCTTCCAGTCACCCTCGCTTCCAAAGTGAACTTCGAAAGTATTGGATCCCAGGTCTGCAAATTTGGCTACTTTGCGGAAGCCCCCGGCACGCTACATTGCGCGTTCTACAACGCTCATGATCATCGGCCAAGCCGAGCATACTTTCCCCACAGCTGACCACCGAAAATTCCTCTTTGGTGTCTTCTCTTGTTCTTCAAACATAAACCCTGCAGCTTATTTGTCGATCAGTACCATACCCCCTAGTCTCGCCGAAAGACTCAACGTGGGATCCGAGGTTTTGCTCTCAACCGGGGACTTTAAAGCCCGGCTAGCTGTATCATCAGTCCTGCGCTTTGGCGTAACCACTGCATCCCCCGCTCCGGTCGTTGTGTTCTTTCTATTCGAGTCCAGTGCCTCTTGCACGCCCTTCGTGTTCTTCTGATTTGCCGTCCCATAGCCAGATGCATGGCTAAATCTGCTGGTAGTTTTCTTCAGAATCGCCTCGTCCACCTTCTCCGATGCAGTGTTCTGTTTCCCTGGTGTCACCAACGCCGCCGCCATCGATGAAGATCCCATCTTCCCCGTAACCCTAGTCGCCTTTCCTCCAACCTCCTCCGCCATCCGCTCCAGCAGCAGAGACGGGAAGTCGCCGGTCGGTTTAGAGGGCAGCGCCGTCGCCTCCCTCGAAGACCACCGAATCCTCTCTCACCCCCGCAGCGCAAACTCTAACCCTAGCAACGACGGACAATCGCCATGCCTCGCCCTTAGAGTTTCCTGCGTGGTGGACCCTATCCTCTAAAATCTTGGGAGGAGGCGGTCGGTGGGTGTCCATCCGATTTGTCGGTGGACCTGCCAGGTTTGGGTGCAGGTAATGGTTGCCAAAAACCTTACCGGTCTCAATATTTTTTGCAAACCCACAACTGTACCCGCACTTCAGGTTTCCCACACATGTACCCGGCTGGGTGCGGGTAATACACGTGGGTAAAAGTGCTGGAATTTGGTCTATTTTGGACCTAGCCCAATAGTAGTTTTAGAAATTGCTTATAAATCCTAGAGGCCCATGCAGCCCATTCGTGAAAGGCAAGAGGTGGAACTAAAGTTTAGTCCCACATTGCCAGTTTAGAGGGAGTTGGACCTCTTTATAAGGGAGGTTCTTTCCCCACATGTATGAGGATGAGAACAAGAGGGACATCAATGCGCGCTCCTCCTCCGCCGCTCGCCTCGTCACGACGCGCCACGGGTTGCGGAAATGAGCCGACCGATGTCTAAATTTTTGCCATGCACGACGGGTATACGAAAGGTCACGCGGGAGCTGAAACGTTTTTCTGTAGTGGACAGTGAATCCGAATGGCGCCTATAAAAGGGAGGTCGCTCCTCTCAGAGAGACGCACCAGAACTACTTCTTCCTCTCGCCCCCGGTTCCTGAGCACTGCGCTGCTGCTAAGATCTTTCTCATCCCGGCTTGTGGCGTGCACCGCAGGTCGAGAATGTATGCCTCTGAAACTCCACCTCTTTGAGTCATGTACGGGAGAAGGGTGATAAGGTTTTGGGGAGTGCTTAGCGCGACTACTGACTTCTTCGTCACGGACGCCCCGGACTCCGACGACTACTTCCCCAACGACAACATCTTCCCCGACGACATGGCTAGAGGGGACAATGACCCCAAATCCATTGCTACTATTGTTGCTGCTGTCCCGTACGTGTTCTTGTTTTTCCTGTTTGAGGTCCTGTCACAGTTCCTTGTTCTACTGTCTGCTCTAGATATGTTCGGCTCTAGTTCATATTTGCAGATGTTATTTACCTTCTCTATGTCAGATCGCATGACTTGCTTTATCTTTGCTATTTTAGTCATGCTTTATCTAGTATTTCCATTAATAAAATCTTATGGTAAATTGCTCATATTTCCAACAATCCAAAAACCATATTATAGGAAATTCACCCCTAGTGGTTTTGCTACTTCCATGAGAACTCCTATGTTTCAAGGAATCCACTATAAGAGGTGGCGCTTGAGAGCAGTATTATGGTTACAAACCATGAGTTGGTATGATGACACTCTTGGCAAACCTGAAGGAGAGTCTGATGCTCAACAGGCACAAGCTTTTCTAAAAATGAAACTATGTTTAAGGCTGCTCTCTTGAGTGTTCTTGGTGAAAACATAGTTGATGCTTATGCATCAATTGATAATGGAAAAGATATGTGGGACGCACCTGAGGCCAAGTTTGGGGTCTCAGATGCTGGCACTGCGCCGTACATCATGGATCAATTCTATGATAACAGGATGACTGAAGAGTGTTCCGTGGTTCAGCAAGCTCATGAGATACAGTCGTTTGCTAGAGAACTTGAGCACTTCAATTGTATGCTACTGGACAAGTTTGTTGCTGAAGGTATCATCACCAAGCTTCCTGCTTCATGGAGGAACTTTGCTACCTTACTGAAGCACAAGAGGCAGGAGTTTTCTGTTCCAGATCTCATTGGTACTCTTGATGTGGAAGAAAAGGCGTGAGCAAACGACACACATGCTGGAGGTATTGAGGGAGGGTCTAGTGCCAATCTGGTACAGAAGAAAAAATCCCAGCCCCACAAGTTCAAGAACAAGGGCAAGTTTGATGGTAAAGCAAAGTTTGATGGGAAGAACAAGGATGTACATAACACAAATTTCAAGAAGAAGAATCACAAGAAGAAAGGTGTTTGTCATGTGTGTGGAGAACCTGATCATTGGGCTCCTAGTTGCCCTAATCGCTATGACAAGCGCCATCTTGGGAAAGGCAGCAAGACCGCTAATGTTGTCATTGGAGACACTGACAAGAAGGATGTTGGGTATGGTATATTTCCCACTATTCTTTCAGTATGTCATTCTCCTGATTGGTTAATTGACATGGGTGCTAATATGTATGTATGCGGTGATATTTCCATGTTTTCGTCCTATCAAACCACAGGGACTTCCACCGTGCTGATGGGCAACGGTTCGAGTGCTTCTGTTCGTGGTGTTAGAATGGTCGATCTGAAGTTTACTTCAGGGAAGATCGTGCGGCTGAAGAACGTGCATTATGTCCTCTCCTTCAATAAAAATCTTGTTAGGAGATCTCTTTTGTGTAGAGATGGCTACAAGCTTGTCTTTAAGTCGAATAAATTTGTAATATCCAAGTATGGAACCTTTGTAGGTAAAGGCTACGAGTCAGGAGACCTGTTTTGTTTATCCTTATATGACATTTGCAATAAATTTGTTAATCGTGTTTGCAACAATAGTGAATCAAATGTGTGTGGCATTCACGACTCTGTCATGTTAAATTTGGTTGCATGTCGTGAATAGCGAAGTTAAACTTAATCCCTAGTTTCACCACTGTCAAGGGATGTCAGGTGTGTGTGCAAGCTAAGCAACCTCTAAGTCTCATGTGACTGTGGAAACGAGAAATCTTGCACCACTAGAGCTCATACATTCACATGGGAAGGATATGGCTACCTCATCTAATCAGGAGATGCCTAGTTCATTGAATCAGGAACCAGTTACAATTACCAAACCTGCCATTTTGATGGAACACTCTGAAAATCCTATGGAGGAGAACATTGAAGTTCCTATTCGGTGCAACAGACAGAGGACTGCAAAGTCCTTAGGTGATGATTTTCTTGTCTATCTTATAGATGACACTCCCAGCTCTATTTCAGAGGCCTATGCATCTGAAGATGCTGACTACTGGAAGGAAGCGGTCCATAGTGAGATGGATTTCATCTTGGAAAATGAAACTTGGGAGATAACTGATCATGCTTACGGGTGCAAACCTATAGGGTGCAAAAGGGTATTCAAGAAGAAACTTAGGCCTGATGATACTATCGAAAAGTACAAGGCACGACTCGTGGCTAAGGGTTATACTCTAAAGGAAGGTCAAGACTTCTTTGATACTTACTCACCTGTGGCGCAACTGACCACTATTCGAGTACTACTTTCACTAGTTGCCTCACATGGTCTTGTCGTTCATCAAATGGATGTTAAGACTGCTTTCCTAAATGGAGAGTTGGAAGAGGAAATTTATATGGAACAGTGAGATGGGTTTGTGGTAGATGGTTAGGAAGGAAAAGTGTGCAAGTTGTGTTTTTTTAGAGAAAGTGTGCAAGTTGTTGAAGTCTTTGTATGGACTTAAGCAAGCACCCAAACTGTGGCATGAGAAGTTTGAAAGAATTTTAACAGCTGCATGCTTTGTTGTAAACGAAGCTGATAAATGTGTGTACTATCGCCCAGGTGGGGGCGAGGGAGTTATTCTTTGCTTCTATGTTGATGACATACTGATTTTTGGAACAAATCTGAAGGTTTTTAAGGAGGTCAAGGATTTCCTATCTCATTGCTTTGAGATGAAGGATTTAGGAGTGGCTGATGTCATTGCTTCAATTTCACTATATGGAAAAGATTTTGAGTCGCTTTGGCTACAGTGACCGCAAGCCCTCTCCAACACCATATGATGCTAGGGTGTTGCTTCGAAAGAATCGAAGAATTGCTAGAGACCAATTGAAATATTCTCAGATTATTGGCTCACTTATATTTTTAACCAGTGCTACAAGACCTGACACCTCTTTTCCTGTTAGCAAACTGAGCCGGTTTGTCTCAAAACCAGGAGATGTGCATTGGAAAGCTCTAGAGAGAGTTTTGCGTTATTTAAAAGGCACAGTTAATTATGGAATTCAGTACACTAGGCACCTAAAGGTGCTTGAAGGGTATAGTGAATCAAACTGGATCTCAGATGTTGATGAGATAAAGGCCACGAGCGGATATGTATTCACTCATGGAGGTGGCGCTGTTTCTTGGAATTCTTGCAAGCAGACCATCTTAACAAGGTCAACAATGGAAGCAGAACTCACAGCACTAGATACAGCTACAGTCGAAGCAGATTGTCTTCGCCGACTCTTGAATGACTTGTCGGTTGTTGAGAAACCTGTACTAGGTATCCTTATGAACTGTGACAATAAATCTATGATCGCGAAAGTGAGCAGCTCAAAGGAAAACATGAAGTCACCAAGACACGTTCTAAGAAGTTTAAAGTTTGTCAGGAAAATGAGAAACTCCGGAGTTATTGCATTGGATTATATCGCAACATCTAAAAATCTGCCAGATCCTTTTACTAAGGGTTTATGACGTAATGTGATAGATAATACATCGAAGGAGATGGGTATGAGACCCACAATACGAGTTGTTCACAGTGATAACCTATTCTTTGTGATCTGAGATCCCGTGAACTAGATGTGGAAGACAAGTTGTTGGTCAACTGAGACGAGAGTATCCTTACGATAAACAATACCACTCCATGAAGATGCAATACTCTCCTAATATGCATGGCAGGTTGATGTATATCTTAATGTGTTCTAGGTGGCTCTTTTAAGCAGAGATGTTGTCCTGCAAAACATCTTTTGAAGAACACACCTATACGAGTCTAATTATTAAACGTCACAATCTATGAGAGTAGGGTTCTCTGTAGTAAACTCATGAAAGGTCTCGGAGTATGACGCATAAGCTCCACCAGCGGGGAAAACCCACAGTAGCCACGTATCGGTCAAGGCTTTGTGTGAAGTTAGATTCACAGAAAACTTGCAGTTCAAGGCCCAGTCCACTGTTCAAGTTGCTTACTTGTGTAGCATAGAGTTCTAGGTGGAAGTTCAACTTAACAGTCTCCACTGCAGTACCGGTATATAAAACAGTGTTTTGGAACCAAAGGCAAACTTTGTGTGCCTCTGGGATCTAGTGGGGGATTGCCGGTATTTTTTCTATTTGGGCCTAGCCCAATAGCAGTTTCAGAAATTCCTAATAAATCCTAGAGGCCCACATAGCCCATTCATGCAAGGCAAGAGGTGGAACTAAAGTTTAGTCCCACATTGCTAGTTTAGAGGGAGTTGGACCTCTTTATAAGGGAGGTTCTTTACCCACATGTATGAGGATGAGAACAAGAGGAGCATCCACGCGCGCTCCTCCTCTGCCGCCCGCCTCGCCATGCCACGCCTCGCCACTTCTTCCTCTCGCCTTCGGTTCCTGAGCAATGCGCTGCTGCTAAGATCTTCCTCATCCCAGCTTGGGGCGTGCACCGCAGGTCAGGAATGTAGGCCTCCGAAACTCCACCTCTTTGAGTCCTGTACGGGAGAAGGGTGACAAGGTTTTTGGGGAGTGCTCAGCGCGACTACTGACTTCTTCGTCACGGACGCCCCGCACTCCGACGACTTCTTCCCCGACATTGACAACCTTCTCGACGACATCGCTAGCTAGGACACCGACACCAAGTCCAGTGCTACTGTTGCTGCTGCTGTCCTGTACGTGTTCTTACTTTTCCTGTTAGAGGTCCTATCACAGTTCCTTGTTCTACTGTCTGCTCTAGATATGTTCGACTCTAGTTCATATTTGCATATGTTATTTACCTTCGCTATGTCAGATTGCATGACTTGCTTTATTTCTGCTATTTTAGTCATGCTTTATCTAGTATTTCCATTAATAAAATCTTATGGTAAATTGCTCATATTTCCAACGAAAAGTACCCATCTAAGAATAATGCAGTATACAGACAGGCATTTGTGCTAGTTGGAAAAATATCAAAAAAATTATTAAAGTGACACAGATGTAAAAAAAAATGAAATTATTAAATGAATATAATTACTGAATGCAGTATCTCTCAGTTGCCAATATCAACCGGTAAGAAAGATATAATTATTCAACACTGAGTATAGAACTAACATCACTTTTCAAGAGAAATAACAGTCAGGAGTGAAATACGGCCACTTTGTACTACATGAGGGAACTATGACATTCCGTTGATGCTTGTGTTCGGCGAGTCTGCCCGTGGCAAGCGCTGCACCGTACAATTATCGTGCAGGGCTGCTGCCGTGGGGCGTCTACCTCCGACTTGTCTCTTGCCGGCTGCGGCACTAAGCATGTGTTTGGTTTTTGCCAAGCATGTGTTTGGTTCCCAGCCACAATTTGCCAAGCCAAAATTTGGCAGCCACAGTTTGTCAAATATGTGTTTGATTTTTGTCACACTTTAGCTTGCCACACTTTATTGTCTCTATGGCCCACTTGTCAAAGAGACAATTTTTTGTCAACTTTTGTCAAAGTTTGGCGTTCAATTTTTTAGCCACACTTATGTGGCTTGCCATATTTGTGTGGCTAGCCACACTTTGGCTTGGCCACACTAGTCTCCAACCAAACAGACCCTAAGTGTGCTGACAATAGCCTCGCCAAACTGAAAAAAATTGAGCAGAGCTCCATGGAATTCTGTAGTCCAGGCTAACGAGGCGCAGAAGAGGAGGTCGATGCGACCAGGCATGAAAGACACCATAGAAAGACTTGTGCTGGACACTCAGCACAAATTGGCGCCACTGGATTTTGGGGGACTTGTGCGTGCTCACAGCTCACACAGGCCAATCGGCGGCCTGTATGAACCATCAACAAGCCAAGCAGATGGCACCAGTATCTTGTTGCAGTACAAAAGAGACGCGTCTTTGCCACATGCAACATGAAACGTCCTCCAGTTGTGCATTGACTGCAGGCTCCACTTGCTCCATTGGACCACGCTACAGTCACCGAGGCCGTTCAGCATACCACCGGCATGGACGAGTCAGGCACCACAGGTGCAAGACTACCGCCTCTTCTGGCTGTTCAGCGAACCCTTTTCGTATTTGTTTCTTTTCCCATGCCTCCTAGTCATATCTCAGTATTTGTTTACTGACACTCTTCTCAATTTTGAATTTACCATCTCCACGTTCACGTGTACGAAAGAGGTGTGTAAGTGTGTATGCAAGAGATATGCCTGACTTTTCATGTACTCCCTCCGTCCCAAAATACTTGTCGGAGAAATTGATAAAAATGGATTTATCTAAAACTAAAATATGTCTAGATACATCCATTTCTCCGACGAGTATTTCCGGACGGAGGGAGTATATATATAGGCGAGACAGAGTGGTGATGCTAGGAACCAAGACTTGTGGTGTCAATATTAATGCTGATGTTAAAGAATTAAAATGTTAAAGAGAACTTTGGGCAAGCAGCGACATGAAAATCACTCTCCTCTTCACCAAAAGATTCCGCCGCTTAATTTTGGCTTTTCATGGGTACCCAGTAAAAAATTAAAGACCCAACAATATATCTTCCGTGAGTTCAGATCCTTCATGATCTGGAAAGTAAAAATGACCGACAAAATTATGTTTAGCCATCCGTGCATAATACGTTGCTTTCCTTTTTTCAGCCAAAATACTGAGTACTAACTGGAATTTTTCCTTGACTTCTCTGCCACACAAGGAAGGTAGTCATAATCACTTCAAATGCAGATTATGTTCTATAGTAGAGTTTTCTTTCTCTTATTATATTTCTTTCTCTTCTTATTCCACAACTTGAAAAGATTGCTGATAAACAAATCTTGTTATGTCTGGACTTGTTTCCGTTCCAAAAGCTTTGATCCAGAATAATAAAGTTTATTATTAGTATCGTGATTAAATTGGAAACATAGGATAGACTGGGACCAGGCTCAAGCAATACACATCGATTGTACCAATCACTCTCTATCCCTTCTAATAATGTATCAGCCTAATTGATCCAAACCCTAGCCGCCATCGCCGCTTTCGCGCCGCGCGGCCCCCAGGACGGTCGGTCTCCATGACGGAATCCGGGGGAGGCGCGGCTCGTATCTAGGATTCGTCCGCCAGTTTTGTTCACCTAGAAAATCTTTTTGCCGGTCATTTGATCCTGGTTTTTCTCTCTCCCGTTGGTCATCTTGATCGGTGTTTTCTTTTTCGTTTTCCAATCTAAGATCGCTTTGTGTCACCCGCCGCCGTTGTCGACTCCGCGCCACTACTCCGACACCGTCGCTACCACCCAGCCTCTACTGCGACACGGCGGCCTCCTGCGTGGTGTGCGTCCCGTCACGGTCGTCGTCCGCGCGTCTGCCTACCTTCCGCGCCGCGCCGACCATCGCCGCCTGCTCCGACTGGGACTTCTCCATTACCACCCGCCTTCACTGCATCGGTACGGCCACCCTGTCGTCTACCTTGCCGGCTGCCTCAGGCCGGCTATGCTCGTCCATGCGTCGTCCCACGCTGACAGTCTTCACCGGCTTCATCTCGGACTCCGCCGCCACCGCAGCTGCACCGAGTGGTGTCCCCGACCTCGCGCGTGATCGAAATGATCACCCGCCTACCTGCGATCCACCTCATCTACGCAATGCGACCAACCTGACCCATCGGTTGCGCGCCTCTGCAAGTCCCGTTAAGACCGTCCCGAGTATAGCGCGCCCGTACACCGCTCGAGCAACAAGCTGCCACTGTGTCGCCCCGTCGGGCCACTGCACCGCCTCCCCATGGTTCTCGCGGCGGCTGCACCGAGTCACACTATGCCGATGTGTCGCACGTTCGGGCCGTAGTGCCATGACACGCATTCCACACCCCCGCCTTGAGGCCGTCCCCGCGGTTGCACCGGCCCATCACACCACCGCTGCATTGCCCCTTCGGGCCGTAGCGTAGTGGCCCGTAGTCCATAATGCCGCCCGAGGTCTTCCCGTCGTCGCACCAACCCGCTTGCTGCCGCTGTGTCGCCCCTTCGGGCCGTAACGCTGCGGCCCGCTGTCCACTCCGACGTCCCCGCACGTCGACTTCCCTGGTATGCTCCGTGCCACCTCCCTCGGGGTAGGAATGCCACCGTCCGCACCTGTCTTAATCATGGTGCCAGGTTCTTCCTCACCTACTTTGATCATCGTTGCTGCGCTCCTAACCAAGCAGGGACCGCCACCGTCAAGCTGCCGCCACCGCTCTTCTTCAGGGTTGCTGCCGCTCACTCACCCAAGTCAGACTGCCCTCTTCGTCCACGTCTAGCACTATCTCATTGCCAACGTTGCCGTCATCTTCCCCAACCACATTGTCTACCCTGACCACCATTGGCGACATCGGCCCCACGCCAATTGGCGTCGCAACCTTCGTCAAGTCCTCCTTTGCTGGCCCCTACGACTCCTCCTACATGGCGTACAACTCGTGCATGTCGCCGTCTATGCATGCTCGGTGCTAGCAACAACGAGGTGTGACTTTGTCCCCAATGTGCTCCCAGGCCTAGCAAAGCCTAGAGCGGTGCATAGTTAACATCGAGTTCATCCGGCAACGCATGCTTGGTGCTGGGAACACCGATGCATGCTTTCGTCAACGATATATCCCCGGGCTTTGCAAACCCAGCATGATGCCTCGTTAACAACTTTTTCTTCCCGGTGCACCACTACTTCGACACCACTGTGCCTATGACTAACTCGATGCCTCATTGCGCCCGTGGCTCCCCGACGACTTCCTCAACACCGGCTACCGTGACTCGACATCGACCTTGGAGTTCTTCGCACGGCTACCTCGAGCATGGCTCCACCATCCCACTATCTCGGCTACCTAGACAACGGCACAAAGGGCTACCACCTTGCTTGAGCAACCTCGTTGGTTTCTGCTCCAGCCATGACTTCCGCGATGCAGCTATTTGTACAATCAAATGAACAAGAACTGAAGGTCATAATACCACTATGCAGAGATCAATGAGCATCTAGCAAATCTAGCGGAATAAGACGTATAGCATGTTGGCTAACTCAACAATGAAAACCATTGATGAAAAAATATGAATTGGGTCAAAAATGATGGAGAAGAGTTTGGCACCAATCAGTTCACACATCCGTTTAGTTTCCATCTCATCTCCACAAATTTGGACAGAAGGTGAAAACTATATAAACATAGCTAAGGTCCGGATAACTCTCCATTATGAAATGTTATATGGTATATCTTCTGCTCACATTGCTGACAAAATAAGTGGATCATCCAAAAGCTGCAATAGAATGATGAATAACATATTGTCCTGCAATATGAATGAGCATATGCACAATATATAACAAATACTCAAACATGAGGAATACATGTTAACAGAAATAAAACAAATCATTAAGAATATAAAGGCTTCAGCATTTGGCCTGAAGTACAGTTTTCATTGAAGAAACGGGGACAAGAGGAGAGGAACTGTACGTGAAAAGAAAAACATTAGCATCTTTGGGGTATAATGAGCATGATATTTCACAGATGCAACATGTACTCAACGGCACATTTAAACATGGTCCCTCTTAGGGGGTGTTTGGTTCAGAAGTCCTAGGACTTTTTCTAGTCACATGGACTAATCAAAAAAGACTCTACAGTAGAGTCTTTTTCTAGTCCCTGTAGAAAAAGTCCCTCCCGTTTGGTTCATAGGGACTTTTTCTAGTCTGTAGGACTAAAAAGTCCCTGAACCAAACACCCCCTTACCTTATCTGTTTACATCTGAGGTAACAGTGTAAGAGTTAAGCAGACTACTAATTAATGAGACCAATGGAAATTTGCTTTTTGACTTTCATGACTAAGATATAAAGAAGTATTTAGATTCACCATATGAGAATAACGGTAGTAGATTTTCCATACAGGATAATTACATCTATTATTCATTGTTTAAATACCATATCAATAATTTGTATGTATTATACAAAGAAATCTATGGCAGCACGAGGTTTGTTAGCAAATTAACATGCATTTAAATGAGCTGAATCACACACACAAATTTGCGGTGAGTAGAGTACCTGGTAGCAGATAGATCATTAAAATTCTCAGATATATCACTAGAATACTCAATCGCCATCAAGAATATATCAGGTAGATTTACACCCTCGAACCTGCACCAAATCCAGAAACATGAAGAATGTATCACATCTGCCCACATGTTACCAAGATGAAGACATCACATAATGCATCTTATGGAAAGCAAAGAAACCACACATATATCATTTCCCTTGAAACAGAATGAACCGCAACACCTGGCTAGACCCACATTCTACTATCATAATCCCCAAATCCGCGAAAGAATCATAAGAACCATATTTTCACTACCTGTACAAACATGCCTCACCGGAGTTGAAACATAAGTAAAGCAATAGTTTTTTTTCTCAAACTCTCACACACACCTTTCAAGAGCAACACAAACTTTTTGCACACTATCTTTCAAGAAACAACAAGGCCACAATAATTGATCATGCTCATGTCCAATCCCACCAACTCTTCTATTATGCATTAAGATGATTTATATCAACTACAAATATTCGTTTGTCCATTTCATCAGAGGTTATGTGCATAATGCCATTGAAATAAAAATATAAGAATGGAAAGCATACCTTTGTTATGGTGATGAGAGCTAATTTTATATGAAATGCACCCAGGAGACACAAGCCTCAGTCTATATATGTACCTATTGTGGCAATAATGTGAAGAGAAATGAAGTTGAATATAACAGACCAAATACCCATTAGAATATTATACAAAATAACAAAAATTGTACAGTAGTGGGATGAAAATACCGACATGCATTTCTTCAGCATAGGCAACCAGTTCAAGAGCTCATGTTACATTTTCAGCTCCAACCTACATACACAACACACACAATTTCACTAAGTTCAACTGATGCCGCAAAACCAGTTCCTTCACTGAAAAGGGAAAATATCTTTAGAACCAAAATGAGGAGGTTGCTAAATAGATCTCTATCACCATTGATGTGGAGTTGTCCTTTATCTTAATAATAAGCGTGAAACCACTCCTTTCACTTTTGATCTATCACAGCCTCTAACAGGTTCTTGCTAGCTGAAGTAAACATTCCCTAGCTCAGCAGAAGTGCACAAAGCGTAGCTGGATTCCTAAATATGTAAAAATGCTTCCAAAAAATTGTTACTCATGGACAAAAACAAAATGAATGAAATGCTCACTGGTTCAGACAAATAAGAATTGTATTCCATGTAGGCACATATATATAAGAATCGGCACAAACACTACGTAGGCATAGAGAAATAAACGCCGGTGCTAGGTAGCTTTATTTATTTGCACGAGGCACAAGAGCGAGAGTGAAGTTACACAAGGAGATACACTGGATAAGCCGTAAGCGGAGCCGGTCTATGGGGCGAAGTAGTGTGTGACCTTTCAGCAGCCGTCATCTGAGTCGCGGTCCTCCTCCCACGGTTTCGTTACAGTGAGTCCTCGCAGCGCGCTGTCGCCTACTAGGCCTGGGCAGCGATGGACTTGGGAAGTGGACAAGAAGGGTGATGTTTCCAATCCCAAAACTTCCAAAGTACAAATCAAACTCTCTTAACGAATAAAGTATTTCAATGTGTAATTGGTAAATGTGAGATAAAACAGGAAATTAACTTCATATTTTAGCAGATCTTCAGGATGCAGAAGAAGAGACGTGCTCATAATAAAATGAACCGACTCTCTCCATGATTGCTATTAATTACAATCCTATAAGTGATGGTACGGATGCAAATATGTAAAAATCTATGTGCATATCCTGATCAATTTGGATTTTATAAAGCTAGATTACCATGCCATACACTGTCAAATCCTTCTTGCCTCGTATTGTGGGTAGTGGGTAATTCTAAGCTAAGCAGACACATGGTAGCTCAGATTAGAGCATGACTAAGAGGTAGAAGAGAGATTTGTTAAAATAATCAAGTGGCTATTTTTGGCATGGACACAACATACCCACCGATCACCGGGCGTCCTCAAAGACTATGACCATGCTCTTAACCCGCATTGTCCTCCTTAATCTTTGGCCGCTAGCTCCCTCCTCACCATAATCCTTGAGATAACAACAAAAGAGCACATGTCAAAATACAAAACTAACTTATGTTTGGAAAGGTCTTGAGGAAAAAAATCTTCGAGATTTGATGTGCTGAATTTCTCCTGAAAGATCTGCCATTTAATAGCCAATTATTGATTAGCATCTGAGAAAAAAGGACCCACAACAGCTCCAAAATTAACAGGGATCAACAATATGACCAAGAAAGAATACATATAATTTCACATGGCCTGATTATAGCAATAGACATTCGATGAAGGAGATAACATCAAGACATTTCATCAGGCTGATGGTGTGAATTAGCCAGGGCATGGATACATTGATAAACAACATGAAGGAAGGAAAAGAATGAGGCTAGATACCTTGGGGACGATCTGCTGCAGCTGGTAGGAGAAAACATGAGAACCAAGGGCGTGGGAATCCTCGGCACATCTCTACCTCGTCAAACCGCGAGGGCGTGCCGGAGACCACTGACCGGAGATGCCGCCGGTGACCGAAGCGGCGGTAGAGAAGGCGCAGGCAGCGGCTCCGGCACATCCGAGGAAGCGGCGTTGGAGAAGGTACAGACAGCGGCGCCCTGACCGACCCTACGGTGCGGTGCCGTTGCTGGCCGCATGGACGGCCGAGCGGAAGAATGCGAGGTGGAGGGGCTAGCGTGGGGAGGAGCAGTTGTGAGGGTCGACGACGGCGACACGGGAGAGAGAGAGGAAGAGGTGTAGGCGGCGGCGGCTGGGGGGAGGTTGTGCAGGGGTGGGAGGAGGGGAAAAGTAAGTCACCTGTGCGCTGTTTTAAATCTGCTCGCTCGACAATCTTCTCTCTCTCACGCAGAAACCAGCCCAAATAAACAGGATGTTGGGTCAGCGGGCAAACAAGGCCCGCACGTGATGCATACAGAAATGAAACACTGAGGTACAGAAGGAGGGACGGCCATGTTTTGACAGCGCTGTAAAAGGTACAATCGGTACAAGATCATGCAAACGAGAAGTGCAGCTCGACGAAGATGGCCCAGGTATGCGGGTAGGGTAGCCAGGTTTATATGTCGATATACATTTTCAGTTTGTTTTGAAGATCATTTATTGTCTCTCAGGATTAGCTTCTCCTCTTCCCCAATAAAAATTGGCTCCTTTATTGTTTATTTTCTATATATTTAAATGTGAAGGTAGTGTGTTTCAACTGGTAGAAGTCGACAATGTTTGAGTGAAAATGGTGAGGTATATATGAGACAGGGTGAACAGCGAGGTATTCATGTGGGGAGTTGTTGGATCAGTACTATTTGGTATTCACTTTAGGTCCTGCCATTTTAGAAAGGTCCATGCATGCCATAGAAATCCATGTGCCAAACCAAAAAGATAAGAGCTCATCTTATAGACCAGGCACGTGGCCACATGCGACACATAAAGACCTTTGAGCGTGCAATACTAGAATGGCTATTGTTCATCAACACTTGGAACCTCAGAATTCGGTGAATGTGCTAGGTTTTCAAGCCTACTAGAATTATTATCACCCTCACTGATATATTCATCAAATCATCAGTATTATTTGTGGTTTTAGTTTGTTGCTCTTGAACATTCACAAGTACTAGTTCTTGATTTTTTAGAAATTGATCGTTTTTGTGATTTTACCAATTCATCTATGCATTTTCTCTCTCTTTCTTTTATCATTGCCAGGTAAATACATTCTAGAAGATATGGCACAAACAAGCTGCCAAAAAATGGTAAATGCATGAATCAAAAGTACCTGGATATATGTGATTTGGGCAATAGGTCGAATCAATCAGTAGTAGGTCAAATCCAGAGAGCAAGGCTATTTAACAACAAATGGATGAGCGGGCGGGGCTGGATTACTGGGATGGAAGAAGGGAAACGTACCCAGGCTCCAACATCTAATTGATGGGGACAAGAGTAGAACGTTGAGTCTTTGTCGGAAAAAAATAGGGTAAAACATCGAGTATAGAACGAGAGCTGATTGGGGGACAGGAACCAAATATCACCATTCATCTTGGCTCACCCCAACCTTGGAATAGGTAAAGCACGGGTGGGACGATGTTGTTAAGGCATTGAGAATTTGGGGGAGGAAGACGAGGCGTCGAAATACAGAGAAATTAGAGATTTTATTTCATGCATTTGTTTTTTGAGACAATTTTATTTCATTTTTTTAGCAGGACCGATTTATTTCGTGCATGAGACTCCCTTGTCCAGTAATGAGGCGGCCTGATGGGCTGTGCACTTGTACAGCTGCACACTTTTGTGCCCATCTCTTAATTTTTCTGTGGATTTCTTGCACATGAAGGCTTAGATCTCCATACAGATATACTGCCTCGGTGTGGCCGTCACACAATGCAAATGCATCTCCATATATAATGGAAGATCTTATGTGCTTCCCTAGGATAACAAAATGGAGATGACATACTTTAGGCTACTATCTGCATATAGCCGCAGTTTTTTTGTTCCAGACACCTCCTACTCCCTAATGCCTTCTCACAACTTCTTATGTTCTTCTCTTGTCTATTCAAATCTTTACACCTATTTAGCTCCTCCACCACATATTTGAAATTGTTGTATGGAAGTGTTGGAATAGTAGAGCTTGATCTTACTGCTAGGGTGTCAAACATATATGTAGACATGGAAAATGACTAATACTCATGGGCGAAGGTTGTCAAACATTATTACTCTACATTGATTGTATGTCATAACTGAATTGGTCCAGCACAAGCTCTGACTTCGTCATGATACTACCATGCCCCAGGCATACCGGAAAAATCCACGTCACCACGTGCCAAACTAAAGAAGATAAGAGCTCATCCTACACGCCGGCAAGATCTAGGTGGGGGCAGGAAAAATGATAAGGCGTTGGGTCGCTCGAGGAAGGGGAAAGACGTGGGTGGGCCCTACAGGGGCATGTTGTGCAGGAGGGGAGCGGCTTACGGGAGACAGAAATCATCTGGCTGGAAAAAATTGTTTACCAATAGAATTCGGGGTGGTGGAAATAATAACTTGGCACTAAAGGTGAGAGAATTTTTATTAGGTCTGTGGCAGAGCCAGCCAGCGGCCAAGCAAGCCTAAGAGAGAGGCAGCCCACGCACCACTAGGTCCAGCCACCCTCTTGCCAGTCTATCCCGCCGCGGCCGCTCTCTCGCTCCGGCGCCGCTGTAGACTGGCCGCAGCTCGCCACCTCCCGCCTTGAGCCGTCCTAGACTCCGCCCCCCTGCTGTTTCTGACCTTGAGTTTACTTGTGTGCCGATTGTTTCTAGGGCCGTTTTCACCGTGCTGAATCTCTTTTTGGAGATCCCGGCTCCGCCCCGGATCTCAACAAGCAACAGAAATAAATGTTGTACGTGCTATAGAGGCGTTTGTACAACAATTGTTCACATGTCTCACTGTTGTCTATCCTACACAGATTTAAATGCTGCTCCAGGTGAATACAGACCCTTGTCTAGCGGAACAGAATGTGAACTACCAGGCGAAGCAGTCACACTAGGGGCTCTCATCCCGATGCCTTCTATTCTTAACCAAGCGTTTCACTATTTTATTCATGTACTATTTTGCCTGACAGTTGGTGGAGTATGCGATTAGAGCGTGACATGTCACTGGTGGTATATATGTTGTAAAACATACACATCTTGATAGCCACGTATATTTATTCTTGAAACACTGCAAGTGTACAACCTTCATATATAATGAGTCTGCCTACCGTAGTGAATAAAGTATAATATGAAGACTGAACTCACGTACAATCGATGGTTATACTTTAGTATGGGATACAATAGAGGCTATGTGTTCGAAACCAAAGTATAAAATAGCAGGCTGTATCCCTATTAAATAACTATATTCTATATTTTCACAAAGGGTGAATTTTATTGGCTCAAAATGGAGCATCAAGAGGATAAACAATAGCCATTCTAATATTGATAATTCTAGTAGGCTTCAAAAGCGAGCACATTCACCGAATTCTGAAATTCCAAGTGTTGATAAACAATTGCCATTCTAGTATTGCACGCTCAAAGGTCTTTATGTGTCGCATGTGGCCACGTGCCTGGTCTCTAGCTGGAAGTGATTCGATCAAGATGCACTCGACAAATGTCTCGTCAGTTGCTATTGTTTGTAAGAGGATACAAACACAATGAGTACACCTGACCTCTGTATTACTAGAATGCACATAGCCAACACCAACGCACGCACACAAAAACTCGCCAGAAAATAGCGAAGTCATATAATTTCAAAGCTATGTGTAGTCGAGAAAAAAAAAACCAAATCGATCTGATCCAATCGGCAAACTACATTAACAATCATATCCGCACCAACCGTCTCATGACACCACATGAATGACGAGGTTCCTCGACAGCAACGCTTTTAGGCAGCGAGCGACGATCAATCGCCGCCGTCACCGGATCTAACCACTCAAGGTCAGGATCTAGGTTTTCACCCTGAAGAACTAGTCTGAGCGTATCCGAGCAATGCCTTCAACAAGGTAACGACGTAAAAACATCGCCATTGCCAGGCATAACCAATCCGAGTCACCTAGGCTTTCACAGCGGAGCTCGAGACATGTTGCTCGAGTACCACCACCATCAAGTCGTTCACGTGTTGTCACCACCACTTTCCGGCGATCCCAGCAACTACTTACAATGTGTGATCGCTGCCGTTGCACCACCATCCCCATGCGTCAAACCATTGTCCATAGTTTGCATCTCATCGTCGAAGTCAACCCCACCAGATCTAAAGGGAGAAACTATAGCTATAGCGCCACTATAGATGTAGCCTAGTATTTGAATCTTTCTTCAAAATACAGTCCCTTCGAATTATTTGCATTAAAAAGGTAAACATCCACATTACCTTTGCCTTGATCTGATTTTAGAGAAGCAAAGAGATATTATTGTGTACAGCCAAGATGGGAATTACAGTTTGACAGAATGCTCAATTTATATGTTTTTGTGATGCCATAGCTTTAAAATCAGGGGTCCAGTGCAAAATCAAAATTAGACCCTATATTTTAAAAATATATTAAAATATTCTGTATAATTTTTTGCGATGCTAAAGATTTTTTCAGCGCATTCACATTTTATCTTAAAATGTAAATCTACCCAAAAATAATATATTAATGAAGTATCAGAATGAACAAAAATTATCAGAGTAGAAACTAATAGGGGGTGAAATGTTTGAGACCATGAATGCAAGCACATGGGATCGGGTCGCTCTACTAAGAACCATGCAGTGAATGAGAAAGGAAGATACAGACAGAGAGAGAGACGTGAGGTTGGCCTGAAGGGTTTCCCTAGTAAGAGAGAGACGTGATTTTACCAACTCACGGTTTTCATTTATTTCGCTGTTAAAAGGCCATTAGTACCTAATCTCTTGACCTATAGTAATACTAATCTCTGATATGGAGAGGAGGCTAGCTATGGATTCGGGCCTGTTCACGAGAGAATAGGCTAGCTATGGAGAGGAGGTGGTATGGTATCATATTACACATTTCACCAACTCACGGTTTTGTAAGAGCAAGCAACAATTGGAATCGTATTGCATAGTGTCACTAGATTGCAAAAAAGCAATCGTGTGAACACATACAATATTTTCTACCAAAATGAATGGACATCCTTTCCCAGTTACCAAATAGTATTTCGCCCCTTTTTATTGATAAAGCTAAAGCATTGCTACAAAAACATAAGAGGAAATGACAAAGAATACAAGATGCTGAGGAAAAGATGGCATGCTCCGAATGCGCCAAGAACATGCTTTCACAATGCGGAGCTCAATGTCGCCAGTTTGCTTGAGGAGCTCGTCGTCACCAGTACACTATACGAGGCATTCTATTGCCACGGTGACATGCATTTCGTTCCTCCCCAACCAGCCACCAGATCCTGCAAACCAGAGGTTGTCCCGAGCTGGCCTTGAAAGACGAGGAACACACGGAGTGTTAGAATTAATCCGAGGCGTTTCGTCAATCTACCGAGAACCAAGCAATCACATAAGCACGACACCAAGAGATGTTAACGAGGTTCACCGATATGGCTATATCCACAGGGCCTGACTACGGGCGTTCCTCCCCATGACACCGTCACAATACCGCACCCCTGCCGCCCGGGCACCGGCACCTGCCACGGGCTCCCTCGCGTGCCTGTCCTACTATGATGGCATAAGTTATATCATGTGTCTACCTCAGATATATAAGAGGTCTAGGATACAAGTGTCCTACTTAGACACGAACCCATATCCTGTCTACACACTATACGACACCAAGTCCAACTGTAACCTACCTTTTACAAAATATTCGACAGGACTCTAACAAACTCCACCTTGACAAATATTCTCCACCACCTTGGATTCATCTATGCGTCGAACGTCCATGTACATTGGACTTGAGATACGCCATGAGCACCGCTGCTACCCCAGACTCCATGTGACTCCACCTGCACCTGTAGTCCCTTGTCTTCTTCTTCACTGTGAACACTTGAGTAAAATTAAGTTCCTCTTTACTCTACTTTGTGCTCCCAACTTTCAGACTGTCCGCTCAACGCCATCACACACCGATGTGCATTACCGAGAGGGCACAGAGATACCCCATGGGCGACGGGCGAACCCCCTGCCACTCCCTCTCCTTCGGCCCCCCACCCAGTACCTCTGCCACCTCCGCCATCGGCTAGGTCCGTCAGGCCTTGCCCGCGCGGCGTTGGCGGCGGCGGGCCGTTCCTTACCCTCCCGATGACGGCGGTGCAGCTCGGCCGGCTGCCATGTGGTATGCATGCCATGTGATGGGCTTTTCCGTGTGGTCATGTCATCATGGGGTAGTTTATATAGGAGACAGGCAATATTGATGTTGTGAACTAAGATCTGCGACGTCAATGCTTATCAGTGAAATGTTAGAGTGGTAGCTGGGAAAGCTGTGAATAAAGGATTCACACTTGTCTTTGCCAAAGATTTTGACCCACCATTTGCGTTTTCAAGGTGCCCAAGTAAAGACTTTAACCCGTAAAAAAATATGATTTTAACTTTATTTCACTATGTATGAGTCATTATCTTTTCTATTATGGAGAAGGGAAATGACCACAAAACTATTTTCAGTGATCCTTGCGAAATCTGTGGCTCTTAAATGGACATTGCATCTTAGTAAAGTTTTCGTTCTACACCTACACAGTACAAAAATACTCAAATTAGGTAAATCTAGGTAATTAATAGTCCTCTGCTGTCTTGCCATGTTTGCCTCAAAATCTCCGCCTAGCACAACATGTAACACGTGATTTTGCTTAATCACCAAGTTCATGAAAGATCCTAGTATAAAAATGGGAGCACACTCATCACATTGTCCACCAATCCAAACACCACCCTGTACAGACAAGTCATTCCAACATAGTTATTAAACTTCTCAAAATGTGTGTGCGAATATCATTTTGACAATGCAGGAAGGATCTCACATGATTTTCTTTTGGAGAGAAACACTTTTCCATGTTTGTGAAATGTTCAGATGGAAGATGTTTTTTAACGGAAGGATGGATGGAGATGTGAAATACTAAAGCATGGATGAATATGTAGGAGAGACAAAAGTGGCGACGACCTTGGTGCGCTGGGTAAGTGGGGAGCGTCGGAGGGAGGCAGCCAGGTCGCGCAGGAGACTTGGGGAGAATTTTGTGCATTTTGTAACTACTCGTGTATTTGTACTCCATTAACAACACATGAGCATACCGTTAGGCCATGTCATCAAAAGGATCCCACCTGGCGGAGAAGTCATCAACATGCCCAGAAACCTTTGATCCGTTATTTATGCAATGAGATTACTGAAGAAAGGGTGTTTTTTTGCCAAAACATTGTAGAGTGGTGGGTTTTGCAACACTAGCCATCAACATGTTGACTTTCTGCAATTAACTTCATTTTCTTTAGAACATGTGCGAACGGCTGTGGGTGGATGCCTTGTGTTGTTGGATGCTTTACTTATATAATGTGTAAACCGTGTTGATACTGAAACCGAGTTGCTGGAGGCCATGAACGCTTTCGTGGATCAAGAGAGATACCAAGAATCGACATCAGTAATCATTAATAACTCTACTCAGTTGCTGAGAAGCGTCGATGGCATCATGTCTAACCATTGTCCACTTGAGTCCAATGTGGCCTCTCATTATATAGGTAAGCGCTGCCTTGATGAAAAATATTATGATGATGTATTTGAAGATAACCGAGCTGACTGCCTAATACCATTGTCGCGGGAGAAAGTGACTAATAAATCGCCATTTCTTCAACTGCGGCCTCCATCAACATATTTTGAGATGTTCCCACATCTGTTAGGCTCGACTTCAAATGATGGCCTACGGTGGTCCTCACCATCCTTTGGAAGATTTGGCACTCTTGAAAAGCCTGTGTCTTCTGTAAGAGGTCACACTCCGCGCATTCACGTTAAGGAACAATGTATAGGTCTTCACTTTATGGAATTTTCGCTTAAGGTGTCACAATAAAAAGGTGGCGGCCATGTCAATGCGCCATTTCCTTGCATCTCAATGTAATGCTCTTATATTTAATAATATGACTGTGTGCATGAAGAGATGCGGAGGTCAGGGGTATTCCAGACCATCCATCACAAGGCAGAGCTGCCACGTGACAGATGGCCTTTGGCCGATGGGTGGTCTAGATGCCCTTTTCTCAATGACAGGTGGCCTTAGGCCGACCATGTACCGGCGATGGTATTAGCTAGTGGGTTATGGTGCATTTCTTTTTGCATCCTAGGGTTTTGGCGATTTCCCATAAAAAACTCCCTCCACCTTAGTACATCTCGTTGCTTCTTTCTTCTATATGCGAAGGCGGTGCTCCTACCGGTTCCTCAAGAAAAAAACATGTAGTGATGAAGCGAGCCATGTTGGGGCATGACACGTTGTTTGCCCCGCAAGAAACTCTCGTCATTTTCCCGAGGTCTTCTATTGCTATAAACATTTCATAACCTTGGAGGCCGAGGGTTATCCTTCTTTTCAAAAAAAATATAGCCTTTATTTTGTCCTTCTGCCATATTTTTATTAGCCTAGCTTATTTGTTTTTCCTCACATGTGACCTATTTAATTGTAGCAAGAGAAGTTTGCACCAACTGGTAGCTCGGTGCGTTTATACCACTTCAGTGGAGGTTGAGCAATATATACGTGCGTCAAATTATTGCTCTCTTGTAAGATATACGAGGAAGTACGTCCCTCCTTATGTTGACAGAGGCTTCCTTTTTTTAATTTTTTTTGAGGATCAACAGAGGCTCCTTTTCTTATCCTACAAGTCATGATGGCAAATGGCCCAACGCCCATCGCCAGTTAGCCTAGTGCATCCCAGCTACTCCTTCTGAAGCAAACAATAAAATAAAATCTCAGAGAAAAGCTCGTTCTTGTCCATCTTGTCGACGTCGAGCATATTAGTCCTAAGCAGTTCTCAAACGAAACTGTAGTCGTAAGCTAAATCTCGTCAACAAATCATTTCATGGTAGTTGTTTGCATGTTCTTTGGTACAGAAATGCACGAAATGGGGCCGAAACAGTATAAGTACATACCGACCAAACCTACCTTAAACAATGGTGATAATGTTTCTGGGTAGGTTCTATATATTGGACGTCAATGAGCAGCACCATCGATGGCCTAGCTATGTGTCAACATACTCCTTTCTGCATTTGTCATATGTCATGTACTATTGAAGAGCTAAATAGAGGATGTCATGTGCTCAACGTAGCTAGTTACAAGAATGAGAAAAGACATGAAATTCATTGGGAATTGAAGACTGCAGAAAATCGACAACCAGCTGCATTTGTTGCGTGCTGCACAGTCCACCTACGTGTAGTCATTTCGTTACGTGCGCGGCTCGTGCATGTGTTGCGTGCCGGCGCCCACACACGGACCTGCTGAGGGACTCAGGTAAAATAGGAGACTTTGGAAAATAGACAGCCAGCAGCATCACAAAGACAGTGCGTGTTGCGTGTTGCATGCTGTTGAATAATTAAGCTGTTTCTTTCTTCGTCAGGTTTAGCAGTGCACAAGCCCACGTCATGGCGTGTGTGCTGCGTGCGAGTCATGGTCAGCAGCACTGCAGCAGTTGCTCGACATGCAGCTACCAAGCCTGCCATCATGCTTGTATCTGGCTATCTGCTACAGGTCTGGGTCTGTGGGACGGCCCGGACAAGTCCGAACTGTGCCAATCAACCTACCGTGTACTTTCCTTCCCTTTCTTAGAAAATCTGCAACACCGATCTTTAAACCACCTGCAACCGTCTTGATTGTGTGGTCCGGGCGTGTTTTGACATCCAACGCCGTCTTGCATCGGTCCGTTTCGCTCTCCGGATGCATTTATTTTTCGCAAATGGGATACCACGCTCGCGTCAAGTTAACTTGGCCCATGCAATGGGCCTTTTCCGCACCCGTGCGCTTTCCCGCCCAAAGTCAGCTGCATGGATTCATGCTGGTCCTGAATAGATGTGACCGTTCACTGGAGCTGGTATTGAAGCGGCTCAAGAAGGAGGCCTGGGCCGCCATCATAACCGTACACAATGGTGCAGACCGTGTGCGGGGATCGAAGGCGCAGATCCGTCACCTCCAGTATGAGGAAATAAAATTCAAGCCAACTAAGCCTTTGTATGACTTTTTCATACACCTGCAAATGCAAGGTCTTGTCAATGAGCTGGCCGCTCTCAGAGATCCGATGGACGACAAGAGGGTGCTCCTCAAGTTGTTTTTGGGTCGTCGCCAACAAGTATGTTGGGCTTTCTCCATCGAGAGCTTGGTGGACCTCTACACCATGTCGATCGAGGAACTGGTCGGCCGCCTTAAGGTCATGAAGAGTGAGTCGTTGGCACCAGGGAGCTTGCTGGCGGCCAGCTTCTCCTCACCGAGAAGCAGTGGAATCCTTACATGAAGTAGAGCGAACGCGCCGGTTCTTCCGGTAGTGGGGGGTGTTCTTCCGCGGGAAACTGGGCCATGGTAGGGGACATGGGCACGCCTCCAACGGTTGCTGTGGGAGTTACATCGCCATGAACAATTCCGGCGGTGGCAGTCTGAGGAACCATGACGTGTGTCGTTACTGCAGATGTCCAGACAATGAGCGCGAGACTTTCTCACAAAGATCAGGGAGGAGGCTCATCTGGTGTAAGCCGTGCAGGAAGACAGGGATGACACACGTGCTCTCTTCATGGATGTATCCGTGCTCCCCACAGAACAAACCAAAATTGGTGGTCACGTTCTTCTCAATGAGGAGCGTGCACGAGTGAGGCAACGAGAGAGAGCAGGTGGAGGTCCCCTGGTACATCGACATAGAAACCTCGAATCACATGGCAGGTAATTGCACTGTTCTCAACGAGCTTGATGTGTACACACCGTCGGCTACATGTGCTTTGGGGAGAACTCGATCATCAACATCACGAGGTGTGGCACGGTGATGTTCACGTTGGAGGACGATGGGCACCGTCCCCTGATGGATGTGTACCACGGTGATGTTCACTTTTGTAGACGAGTATCATCAGTCTAGGACAACTCAGGATCGATGTGTTGCATGTGTTGCAGCCGCTACAGTGTAGGCGCTCTGTACTTCCGTCAAAGGACGGTGCTCATCATCAGAATTTCATGTGTTTCATGTGTTTTGGATGATTTTGACCTCGTTGCCTCTCATCTAGTACTATAGTACATCATAAAGAGGATTGTAGGCATCACAATGATTCAGAGGCCCAAGGTATGAACCTCCTTATCAAAAATAAAGAGGTGGTTTCGTACGACAATAGAAGTTTCATATTTAATGGCCGCCTCAGATGCCACCCTTTATTGCACACTCGATTGCCCGTGCGTGATGCTGGGGTGTAGTCCTTGTGGAAGGTAAGCCATCAGCGAGATCATTTGCATGGATGAGCTAGTGCGAATGACTGTGAACGAAAACGTCATGATCTGGACGTCACCTGCACAGTGTACGTACTACAGAAACTAATTGCATAGTTCGTTCACCACGTGATGGACCTCATCAGCCGATTATTGTCCACATTTATTGGTCCATATTATCCATGTACAATAAAAAAACGAAAAGGCAGCTGCAAATCAAGTTGCACTATAGCATCTTACCAATGACAACGAGCTCCCACAATCCCAATCCCGCATATCCTGGTCTATGTGTGCTTTCTAATCCCATGAGCTATTTTTCATTTTTGGGACTATATACATGTGACAAGTTAGTCGCATGACCAAAAGCACTCACCCCCGATGAGGAAGCAACATGTGGGAGTTAGGTCTGCACCGTTGGTGCTTGATCAGTGAACAGATCTACATCTCTTCTACCAAGACATCACTGCAGTCTGAATGCACAACCTACTTTCTTCTTTTCAGGATAGTGGAGTATCATGTCACACTAGAGTGACAAACGAAGTAATACGAAATAGTCTCCCAGCACAAACTGTTCCATTCCCGGTGTCTCCTGTTCTCATCCTAGACTCTCTAACTTTTCTCTCGTGCATTGTTTGTGCTAAGACTGCATTGATAGTAGTGGATATATATAAAAATATATCAATTTCTTGCTAGCATGCAACGTATGGTTGGTGAAAATATTGAACTCAGATTAATTTCATGTTGTGTTGTCTTCACGGAACATCATAAACAGAGACATTCGACAATTAGCAGGATAGTTCAAAATTTGAGAAGCCAATTCCTTTCATTCTCTCTTGGTAATTTTTTCTTTTGAATGGAACTTGCACAGGCAGTTAGCATATGATTACCTTATTAAGAGAAAATACCGTAAACTAGATGATTCAATACAAAAACTGATTCAATACAAAAAAATGATTCAATGAGGTTTGGTTATATAAACATAAATGTTTTGGAATTACAATACAAAAAACAAAACTTAAAATACATATTATATAGTGTATTAGATGATTATATAGCTACAAAATATTTACTGAATACAGTCAGCTAAATATAATTAAAAACATTTTCCCATGCATGTTGGGCTGGGCCTTTATTGCTATGACATTTCTCGTGAGGTAGGACAGATGCATGTCAAGATAGATAGAAAAAGTGGGGATCAAGTAATGATGGAAAATCTTTTCTCATTCATGTTGAAATGGTATAATAGGTGAGGTAGCATATATGCATGTTTTCTGATAGATGGAACTACCGAGAATCAACTATCTAGATTTATAGGATGTTGTATGAAAGAGGGACGGTAAAGATTTCATGTGCACCCATGTGCCAAAATGAATTTTTGTATTTTATCGGATATATGACAAGGTGCGACACAAGCACATATAATAGTGAGTTGGAGTGTCGTAAGCCGTAACTCCATGCATTCCAATTCGCATTTCTTTTTAACAAATATGTATCCCATTACCAATGTCTCATGGTCTCAAGTTTAGTCTATGTCTCCTTCATGTATTATTTTTTGCCAAGATACAAGTTCTCAACTTGGCAGAGAAGAGAAAGTTGCAGAAGCAACATATGGAAAATGAAGGAGAGAACACAGTCGATTGTTGTCGATATAAAAGGGGAGAGTAAGCTAGATATGGTGTTGTTGTTGAGAAAATTTACCTATTATAAATTTTGTGAGAGCATTTTGCACCAAAGATATTGATAGATAATTATCTCCTCCGATTACAATGCCGCTAACAATGAAAGAATTTGCTGATTTCTATTCATTTAGTGGTTCAGATATGACATGCATGCATGGTCGTTCGAATCATATGGGCTAACTGGTTTTCTTTATCTCAACCAATTTATCCCCACAAATGATGTAACATAAATTTGTTTTGAAATAAAAGTTTGACGATGCACATCCCGAGCAACAAAGATAACTGTTGTTTTTCATGTTCTCTGATCCAACAGGTTTCAGTCCAGCAAAACATTGCTATTAATCCTGGCTCCTAATTATATTCATGACCAAGAACCGAATCGCCATTCTGGCAGTAGATGCAGAGTACGAAGGTTAACTGAGCTAGTCAGGTGTTCTCTCCCGCACTTGGAGCCAGATAAGAATATTTATCACCCACGGTCTTTGACCATCCTCTCAATGAGTGTAAGAGCATACATTTAATGTCACACCCCCCCCCCCCAATTTGTCTGTGGAATACCATCAAATTTAACAAAAAATTGGAGCTGCCCAAGGGCATGGATTAATTATACAGACAATTGGGAGAGCGAGGGAGAAGAGTGAGGTTTTGATGGGCCCGTGTGGGAGAGAACATAGAGTGGTGAAATTATGGTTGTAGTGGGTCTGGGTGGCCTTTCGTTGGTATGACACATAGTGCGAAGACGTCCCTACAACTCCATGTCTCCCTCACATATGGCTAGGTTTGCGGGTGTCTGGAAGTATGTGGCAGGTTTACAAAACGTCTACATGGATAACCGGAGGTAGAGTAGGGGGTCTGCTTGGAGATGCCTTGAGAACATTTGTAGAATACCATTTCTTTGCATACCTCCTGATCATTGCATTCCAGGACACAAAATTCTTAATCGGCATCCGAACAAACACCATCCTCACTACCTAGACAACTCGTACTTTCATAAGTCAAAGATAGGGGTGGACAAAGAAAGAAGCACGAACCACCATTTGGACAACACCCAAAGTCCCCTCCAAAAGCGACGCCTCCAAGACGGAAATAGTGCACAAGCACATTCATCGCCCGATCCTAGATCTTAGGTTTTCATCCAGGAGACTGATGCTATACTAATACTGGCTAGTAGATTTATTATAATTTCCATATCAGAGTTTGAAGCAACGGTGATCCATGCATGTCTTGTTAGGGCTAGCTGTTCATTAGTTACTGTGCATGAGAGTCCGGCTAAGACATGTACATCGCCGTGAATGTGTACTTATTTAGTTTGATTCACGGACAGCTTCACGTTTTAGAGGTGCATCTAATTCTACACATGTGAAGGTTGCTACTCCGAGATATGCAGGAGGTCAAGGAGCCGAATGCACTGAGCACGCTTGCTATGTACACATGGTGGTCCAGGACGGGGTGCCCACATGTGGGAGCAGAAGGCGAGGAGGCACTCGGCTCCCCGCCCACTCGCTTGCTTTCTGTATAACTATTTGTCTTTTTTTTGTACTTTTTAAGATTTCATGTACATGAAAATATACTCGAAGAAGTAAAAGTTCCGCATGGCTAACAATACCAAATCCTTCCAAACCACATCGAGTCCAGCCGAAGGATGATGAATGCATTCTTTTACCTTCTCCACTTCCTACGAGTTGGGACGGCATTGTGGGCCGCCACCCACGAGGTCCTCATTCAGCAATGGAGCTCTACATAGTCGGTGTCAACCTTTCCGGCCATGTCATCCTCAAATATTTTTAGAAGATTCCCCAGGAGACAAAAACCGTGTGTTTGTTACTTGGTCTACGAGTCTTTTGGTGATACATCCCTGATGTCTCAGTGCACCGGCTGATGTGTTGCTTTTCTGAGTGTATCGAATATTGCCGCGCCGAAGCAAGGAAAATTGTAGTAGAATAATGTAATCAAGCTGGAATTTTTACATTTCCAATGTCTCCTATTCTCAGGCTAGCCTCCCTCTTTTGTTTGTCCTATCTTGCATTGTTGTGCTAACTGAAAAGTGAAGGAGGTGATACTTGATGGTGCATGAAGCAGGCTTGTTGTGCTAACATGGGTCGCAGCATGATCTCAGGATTGGCACACCTTCACTTTAGGCATTATATGGACTCTACATGTTTTTTGTATTTCACCCTTACATTTTCGTTTCTGCGTGAGGACTTTGTTTGGCTGTGTACAATTTAGTTATGCAGAGGCCGTGTGTAATGCTTAAAAACTTTAAGTAATAATGTGTCGCTTTTCGAAAAATCTGCTTCTCAAGATTATCCAGCTGACAAGGAAATGAGATGGATAGGATGCCTGCCCCATATCTTTAAGTCAAACTTTGGAAGGGGATCCAACTCTAAGGAATACACCACGAAGTTCAAGGTTAAGGGTAATAGGAGATACTGTATTTTCTGAAGGCGTGTTACTTTTGCCTGTGTGCACAAGAAATGGTCGAGCTTATGGAGAGTAGAGAATGGTGTTGTGCAGGAGCAGCTAACGTTTGAAGTGTTTGATTCTTGATTCCTACCATTCTCTAGTTGGCCTCACATTTGTTTCTTGATCCTATCATTGTCGTTGCTAACAGCAGGTGCATTTAGGCTGAACCTCAGTGCTGACTCTAGTGAGACATGGAGAATGCACCTGGACAATGGCCATGTATATATAGAGACATGTATAATCCTATTTTATTTTATTATGCTGCGCAAGGTCTGGTTGGTGAGAATTTTTACGCAAAGTTCTTTCCTAGCTCGAGCTCCATGGTACCCACTATCACCATTGTCAGTTCACTTGGAGATACGCGCAATGGTCAGAGGCAGGGTCAGACAATTAACATATTGTAGCTGTTATGTAGCTGTAACTTGCTGGTGGGACAGAGTTTTTTTATTCTGGGCTCACGTGAACCACTCCCTTCCTATCGCTTTTTCCTTCACACTTCAACTCTGACATGCATGCACATGAAAAGTACTTAGTTCTGTAGCTGACATGCATGCGCTCATGTGAACATCGTAGCTCTCACAACTCTCCCTCTTGAAAAGGTGTGACTTTGCCTGAGTGTTTATTTACATAGAGAAAGCCAGGGCTGCTCATCACTGTGCATCCTAGTAGAGAGAGAGAGAGAGTCGGAGGTGAAATCTATTTTTGCAAGTCTCAGATTTTTGCAAAGTCTCAAATGGCAGAGAGATGAGAGAGAGGAGAAATGTGTGGAGAACACACAATATCCCCGGTGTAAGAGAGAGAAGCTGTAAGAAATAGCAGAAATGGATAGGAGAGAGAGACAAGTGAGGGAGGGAGAGAGAGCCCATGTGAGAATTTTTAAGAGAGAGAGCTTGTGAGAGAAAAACAGAAATTTCTAAGAAGCGAGAGAGCTTATGACGGATTTCTTTAAAATAGTGAGTGAGAGAATCTGTGTGCGAGAGGGTCAGAGGGAGAGTATGCATGTGCAGCATGTGAGGAGACAAGACAGATACAGGCGTGATGGCGTCAGGAAAGAGAGTTTCAGAGAGAGACCGGCCATGCATGCGGTGGGTCCCGTGTGCGCCAGAATGTACTATTTTCCCTGTTAATTACTGGTAAGATCTGCTCACATAGCACATATCTGGATGTAGAGTATTGCAAAATAAACGGATAAGATAGTGGGTCCTATGAAGCTCGAGCTACAAAAAACTGCACTCGAATTTTTATCTGGGATCAATATTCTAAGGCCTTTCCATACACAGAATGACTTATAAATAGTGACGGTCTGCAATTATGTATGTAAATAGCATGTGATGTTATTGCTTTAAGATTGGTTTACAATCTATACCTATACCAATACTAATTCTAGACTCCGTAGAAATTCCCACGTTAATTAGATTTTACGGGTCGTTAATCTGATGGGACCGAGTTATAACGGTGTAGATTAACTCATGTAGATTTGATTTTTTTTCCAGGCCCACAATACTTTCACGGTTCTAGATAGAAGTCAAAACAAACAAAAAAAATGCTTCAAGAGGCCCATAGTGCTTTCACGTACTTGTGGGAAGATTATAAAATGCTATAAAGAAAAAACAGGATTATACGATTAGTTAGCTTTCCTTAAGTTGCAAGGTAGGAGTTAATCTCCATCTTCATGTACACTTATAGAAATAGAAGCCAAGAGGAAAAACAAACATGGCCTACATATCCTCTAGACCCGCACGTCCTCATCTCCGATTCAGCGGCCATGTTCATCTCGCCGTCAGCATTTCCTACAGAATTGACCTCCCATCCAACTACCATGTTCGTCTCGCCATTGGCCTTTCCTGCAGAATTCACCTCCCATCCAGTGGCCATGTTTGTCTCTCCCTCGATATAGGCTTAAAAGGATTGACCATGATTCTATCTAAAGCCTAGAATGAAACCGTGGGAAAAAAACTAGCATATTCGAACAGGGTTGTGTACATCTACAGGTACATGGCTGGAGATCGATCCAGTACTCCACGCCGGTGTCGTTGGCTGTCGCGGTGCCGTGATGGATGGGAGCAGCTGCAACAGAAGGTGGGATGCGTAGCCCATACCCCCTGAGATAAACCAAGGGTGGAGGCATGGATTTATAGAGCACACGTATTGTGGCAAGTCTTCTATAGGGCTTGGAAGATTATTCATGTGCTCTATGGTCCAATCCAGAATTAGAGACAACTCTATATGAACTCAGGTGAGCACTCTGGGTGATCGTAGTTGTTGCTCCAACAGATCGTTGACAGCCTTGACGCTTATTTTGTTCATAGTAAATTAGGCAATTGTTTAAGAATTAAAGACAAATCTTCCATGGTCTAGCACACTGTGACGAATATTTACAATATAATTTTCAGGATGATTAAAATTTAATTTCTTGATTGATCTTTAATGTCATTAAATTAGTTGCAATTTACTTTCCTACTTCACACACTTTTCCAGGTGGTCTTTGCATAAAACTTCTTATTTCACTAAATTTATTTGCATGTAGCTTCTCCTTTTATACATGGTATTGTTCTTGACCTGTTGGAGCGGGTGTTGGCACGGGTATAGAAGGGCACAGTGAATACTTTGGGGTTGTATGCTTTCTTTGCAATACACAGGTGGGCCATGGTATTCTGATGTAGTTGCTACTGCGAAGACGGCAAGAGACATGTGCATGAAGGCCGATCCAGGCTGGTGGCCCAACGTGAGCGGCCACCCGCGTAGGCGCGCATGTAGCCATCGACATCCGCGCGCGGGCCACTCAGCACCGGACGACGGCTAGCGGACTGTACGTGGACTGTCAGGAACAATGTTCTTTCCTGACAAGCTGTTTCTGACGGGAAATTCCTGACGGCAGGGGCTCATTCCTGACGAGAACTGTTGATTCCTGACGGATTTTGGCCGTCAAGAAAAAGTCAGTTTGGGGTAGTGTGGACCTGCCATTCCGCTGTCGGGCCTTCTGCTTCTAGTGCTGCGTCGGAGCGTGGGTCCTACCTCGTCAGGAGCCCTCTCCTTGTTGCCTTGGTGCTGCACGCCGCGGTCTTGAGGCACAGGGGTGCTCACAGTCTTCCAAACTCAGCATGAATATTTATGCAATTGTGCAGAGATTGCAACCTACCATTGTTGCACAGGTCGTTCAGTATTGCACATTCATGGATGAAGCAACTAGATCAGCAGCTCTTCAACAATTCTTTCTGGGCATTCAAGGAACGCTCGGTGTATTTGGTACTTTCCCTATGCCTTCTAGTCATATGTGTATGCGATGCTAGCTCAGATTTGATTTCATCCCCTCCTATGCTCAAATACAACAACTTACTGTATGAAAGAGTGCGTAAAAGTATGCATGCCTGCGACATGCTGGGCTTTTCCTATATGCTCATGTCAATATGGGTTGTATATATAAGAGGGGCGCAGTGGTGATGCTATGACCTAACACCTGTGACGTCAACGCTTGTCAGCGACATAAACATTCATACTCTAATGTATGGAATTTGAAATGTTAACTGTGGTAGTTGGGCAAGCTGTTAATAAAGAAAGCACACAGGTCTTTACCAAATAATTTGACCCTCCATTTGCGTTTTTGTAAAGACTTCACCTAGTAAAAAAGGTAAATATTCTACCCCTCTACTTCACGTCTCAATTACTCATGATTTTTCGTGTTATGGACAAGAGAAATGAATGCGAAATTATTTTATGTGATGCTTGCATAATCCATGGCTTGCAAATGGATAATGCATCTTAGTGAAGTTTTCATTCTACACATATATGGTACAAAAACACTCAACTTAGGTTAGTTTATTTAATTAAAAGTCCTCTGCAATTTTGTCGTGTTTGGGCAAAGAAAGGTCAATTCGAGTACACTCATCACATGATCTTTCTTAATCACCACTTTCTTGACAGATCCTGATATGAAAATGGGAGCACAATCATCACGTTATCGACCAATCCAGTCACCATCCCATGCCGTCAGGTCGGCCAGGATTGCAAACCAACACAGTCGGGCGACTCGGGTGTTTCCCCAAGCCCTAGCCGCCGGTGTAGCCATCTACGTCCTCCCTTCCCTCCGTTGTCGTAGGAGGACACCACTAGGCTAAGCCAGGTGGTCGACGGCAGTGGCGAGGGTTCTCCTCGCTGGCTGACATTGGAAGGGCGGGCGGGACCTCCTCGTGCTAGGTGGCGCGGCCATGCTTTGAACCATGGCGGTGCGACGGCTTGCTCCAGGTGGCGGCCTTGGTAGCGGCGTGGTTGTCTTGTCGCGGGCCGGTGGCAGAGGCGTGGAGAGGACGCCGCGGAGGACCCATTTTGCAGATCTGGCTGGGTGCATGCGGATGAGGACTCCAGTCATGTCCTTGCTGGTGTGGCCGCCTCGCTGCGAGTGGCGGTCGCCGGGGTGGCAGTATCGGGCAGGTGGTGGCCGGTGAGGCCCAGGTCATCCCTGTTGCACGGCGTACAACTACCCATGTCCAAAGCGGAGCTGCTCCGGCTGCTCCAGCGACTTCGACTCGGGTTCCCGTTCCCGTTCGGTACAGAGCGGTGAAGAGTGTGCTTGGGATCCTTTCTAAAGGATCTTCCGGCATGGCGCAGTTGGGTGGCAGCCCTCCCTCCATGCTCCAGTGGTGGTGCCCTTTGGAAGTGGCCAGAGCGTCAGGGTCCACTGAAGTGGCACTGCGGCTGTGGATGGTCGCCGGATATGGGTGTCCAGATCTGTGGCTTTGAAGGTGGTTGGGCAGATGCACAGTTATCGGTTGGAGTCTTGCATGGCAGATCCGTGTGAAGATCTTGTCTTCAGCAGCCGGCCGAAGCCGGTGATGGCGACGCACTAGCGCTATTTCCTTCTTGAAGGAATCATCGATGAGGATCCTGGCCCTTGCTGGTGGGAGGGCTCGGTTTATATTTGTTCCTTCCAGCTTTGTTGGGGTTTATGTCCTGCTCAAGAAGACAAAACAACGGCGGCTCCCTGAATATGGAATATGTTTCTACCCACATAGCCCCCGTACCAGCGGTGTGTCTAGCATGGTCGGTGGGAGTGTGAAGATGTGTCTCTGGCAGATCTGTCATTGGTGGATTTGCTCAGATCTTGTCGTAGTTAGTCTATGTTCCCGTGTCTTCGGGTTTGATCCTTCCGATCTACACTACTCTTCATCGGCGGTGGTTGTTTTTCTGCTAAGCTGGTCCTATCGGGCCTTAGCACGATGACGTCCGGACTGTCTACTAAACAAGTTTTTCCTGGATCCAGCGAGGGAGGGGGAACGACAGCGGCGCACCTTCGGCTCGCTTCAGTTGTTGTAGTCGTCGCTAGGTGGTCTACGGTTCTGGACATAATTTTTATTATTTATGGTGTTGATTGTACTGCCATGATTAAAGATGAATAGATCAAAAGTTCTCCAAAAAAATATAGCATCAAAAAGATACAAAGCAAACTAAGCAACATCCGACCTATGCATAACTATGATGTACACAGCCAAACACCAAGAGTAAAAAAAGATAATAAAAAAATAAACATATCAACAATAGTAATCATCTAAGACCGACACTACGACTATGTTGAGGAGGTGGTGGACCGATTCGAAAATTATGCTGCCACTCATGTTAGGAAAATAGCTCCCTAGCAAACCTCTCCAACCGCATAAACACCGTCTTGGAAATGGTTGGTTCTCGGTTTAGTGCATACTAGGCTAGGGAGTACATTGGAAAATAATCTTCAATGGAGAAGAGTTTTTCCATTTAAAAACCAAATCATTTCTACAAAGTTAAAGTGGCCATAATAAAGCAAATGTTGAAGGTGTTTTCAATATGATTCAAGCAGTGACCAAAAATAATGACAACACTTCTGGACGGATATAAATTGGAGAAGGAGATTCGCCTGAGGTGGATCGCTGAGGAGGAGTAGGGTGGCATGTGCTTGAGCGCTTGAGGAGGAGGATCCAGCCACCGCAAAAAGGGGTGGAGGTGGGGAAAATAACGAAATCTAATGTTAGGTGCTCGGTTGCAGCATCTACTCCCTCCGTTCCATATTACTCGTCTCTGATTTAGTACAACGAGTAATATGGAACGGAGGGAGTATAAGACTGGGACATATGCGGCCTATTTTGGACTATGGGCTGGGCTGGAAATTCAAATATCGGGCTGAAACGAATTGGGCAAATTTTGGAAGATATTCATTTTTTGTAGGAAATCGTGATGCATGAGCGAGCGACCCGGGAGGCAATTACGGGCTATCAAGGATCGCTTCCAATTGTGAGAGGTATAGAAGTGTTCCAAGTCTTAAAAATTAACAATAACTGAAACGAGCCACAAAAGTTCCAAGATTTGTTGGGAGGAAGAACAAAAAGGGGAGAGGGTGTCCTCCGCAGTAAAATTCCTAATCACCCTACGCTTGTTAGTGAAACTCAATGGATAGATATAGTGACACGGCTGGACAGGACATATGCATACTGATCCGTCTATTCTGCTGCTGGGCTTTCTGCTTCTAGTGTTCTGTCTGAGTGTTGGTCGTACCTCGTCAGGAGCCCTCTCCTTGTCGCCTTGGTGCGCCACGGTTCCTTCTTGACGCACAGGGGTGTTCACACTCTTCCATATGCATCATGAATATTTATGCAATCATGCAGGGAATGCAACCTACCATTGCTGCCCAGGTCGTTCAGTGTTGCACATTCATGCATGAAGCAATTAGAACAGCCGCTCTTCAACCGCTCTAACCGGGGGTTCAAGCATTCCTCTGCGTGTTTGTTACTTTCCCTATGCCTCCTAGTCATATGTGTTTCGGATGCCATCTCAATTTATGTTTCATCCCCTCTTATGCTCAAATACCGCAACTAAGTACTCCCTCCGTCCCAAAATAAGTGTCTTAACTTTGTAATAGCTCTAGTACAAATTTGTACTAAGCTCAAGACACTTATTTTGGGACGGAGGGTGTATATGATAGAGTGTGTAAAAGTATGTATGCATGCGACATGTTGGGCTTTCCTATGTGCTCATGTCAAGATGGGGTAGTACATATAGGAGAGAGGCAGTGGTGATTGTGTGACCTAAGACCTGCTACGTCAATGCTTCTCAGCGACTTAAACATTCATACTCCAACGTATGGAATTCGAAATGTTAGTGGTAGTTGGGCAAGCTGTTAATAAAGAAAACACTTCTATTTCAAGTAAAGCATTTACCTAGTCAAAAAACTAAAGATTTTACTTCTCACGAGTCATGATCTTTGGTGTTATGGACAAGATAAATGACCACGAAATTATTTTCAGTGATGCTTGCATAATCCATGGCTTGTAAATGGAAATTGCATCTTAGTGAAGTTTTCGTTCTACACTGATATGGTACAAAAACACTCAAATTAGGTAAGTCTGTGATTAATAGTCCAGTGTTGTTTTGTCATGTTTCTGCAACAAAAGCTCAATTCAAGTACACTCATCATCCGATCTTGCTTAATCATCAATTTCTTGATTATAACTGTTATGGTATCCAAATATGGGGAGCACACTCATCACATTATCCACCAATCCAGTAACCATACTCTGCCGTCAGGTCGACCAGGATTGCAAGCCAACACAGTTAATTGAAACGCTCAAAATGTGTGTACTAATTTTCCCTTGACAACGAAGTAAGCATCTTGCAATTTTTCTTTTGGAGGGAAAAACCCTTAATGTTCGTGAAAATGTTCAGATGGATGAATGGTGATGTGAAATAATAAATTGTGGCCAAATAAGTGAAGGTAGGTGTTATGTATGTACAGGTGCTTCACTGAAAGTTCTTTTTACCATTCTAATTAAGTTTTCATAGGACGAGAGTAATGTTCTTTAGGCAGCGATCTAGGAAAAAGTCTCCGGCAAACAATTCTAGTGTCTCCGCGTAAATTTTTGGTTCTTTTTTTTTTTGCGACTGTAATATTGAGTTATAACTCGAATGTAATCTCTAGTGGCCAAGGAGGCAGTTGGTAAACACGCATTACATGTTGGTAGAGAATTATCTTAACTTCTTGTCGTACAGAAACACTGAAAGTCAGTAATTGCGCAACCAGCAAGGATTCATCATCTTGTTTCTTAGAACTGCA
>LT934117.1:716279218-716310122 GCA_900231445.1 Triticum turgidum subsp. durum | reverse complement strand
TGCGTATGAACATAGGCTTACAAGAAGTGTTTGTGTGCGTGTGTGTGTGTGAGAGAGAGAGAGAGAGAGAGAGAAATGAGAGATATGAAACGTGAGAATGAGAGGGTAAGAGGCCCACATCAAAGTGGTGAGGGGTGGTTATAAAAAAATGCCCCACCCCGTAACCTTCTAAATGCGTCCATTGATTGAACACACTAAAGAAGATAACCGACGTATTAAAATGTTTGTAACGTATGAAGCTTAAACCCTTGGTGATTCAGACGCTCCTGTTGACTGTTGGTCTTCACGTATATGAGCAAGTTATATGGTAGGATGGTTCACGACTGCCCGGGTTTATGGTATGTCTGCCATCCGAGTAAATTCCTGTATGATACTTTGACCCACCTGATATGTGGACCCCATGCTTTATGATACTTTGACCCTTCGTGGGCCTATCTATTATGGGTATCCTCATCAAATATCGTAGATGTTTGACGCATCGCGATCTGCCGGGTTGATTAGGGTTGACCTTTTTCCATGTGGGCTGCTAGTAGAGAGTCACGAGGTCTTACAGCCAACCTATGTTTTCGTGCGTTACCAAATGGCATGGATAGCCATTACATCGTTACAATGTTCTTGTTCTACTTGGTCTCTCCATCCATAAATCTCATGTGACTCCAAGGTCCCATCCTTATATGTGGGACGATCGAGTGAAGCACATTGATCGAATAAGGATGGGCGATGGAGCGGAAAAACACCTTGCCCCATGCAAGATTTGTAGATCGGCAATCTGCCGTCTCGCGGCTGGTACCGATCAGAAATAGAGCTGGCCTCTCCATTCCCACGTCCCTTCTCCACTCATGCATGCAGGTAGGGACGAGGTCCTCGCCACCGATATCCGGCCTTCCAGGCAACAGCATGTGAGATTGATGCATTCCAAGCAGCGGCGATGAACGCGTCAAGATGGAGGAGATGGGAACATGCGTCTCTCATGTAGGAGTATAGAGTAAGACTGAAATAGAAAGATTAGTAGTAAACGTTGTAGTCTTATGCAAACCAAAACCAGCAAGTCCTGGCCGCACACTACCCATTGGCGTATTTGTGAATCATGTCGGTATTGAACAGGACTTGCTGGATGTCATCAAAACTCTCACAGATAAATGGAGCTACTACTCACCACCATCAGTAATCATTGATGACTATACTCAGTTGCTGACATGCTTTGAGCGCATCTATTATAACCGCTGTTGACTAGAGGCCAATGTGGCTTCTCATTATATACGTATGTGTTGCTTTGATGAAGAGTGTGACGATGTACAGGAAGATGATCCAACTAATTTCCTAATACCATTACTGGAAATCACATTGGAACCATCATGGATCGCCAATGGACGTCAGTATCACAATTACAGGGGTTATGCTGCAGAGCGGCTTCCCATAATTCGCCTGCTTCCAAACAAGATCTGTGTGACCACCCTAGCTAGTCTGTCCATGATAGTGTCCGCGAAGATTACAAAGCAGTCAAGGACATGCATTGGGTTCAAAACCCTACGTCCATGGGCAGAGCCGCACAACATAGTATAGATATTAATGAGTGTCTGCAAGGAAAGCTGGAAGTGGGTTGCCACTGCCGGCCGCAGGATCGGCATGCAGGTTTTCAGTGGGCGTATACTGCACAAGCTATAAGTACTCCCTCCGTCCTAAAATTCTTGTCTTAGATTTGTCTAAATACAGATGTATCAAGTCACATTTTAGTATTAGATACATCCGTATCTAGGCAAATCTAAGACAAGAATTTTGGGACGGGGGAGTATTCCATTGCAACCAAAGATCGGTTTGGTGCCCTTAACAGTAGGGGGATAGAACAATTTCTTCACCCTCTATTGTGTGTCACTTTTCCTTGTCTCCTATTCTTAACCTAATGTCTCTCCTTTTTCGGGGACTATCTTCGCTAATATTTTGTTCTGTCATAGAGAATGGTGCGTTGAACTGAATCTGAATCATGGACAGAAGAGTTTGGTGTGGTGGTCTTATATAAATCGTTGGCCCTAAAGGACGTGTGGTCCCTGGAAATATTTATCCTTTAATCAAGTGCATTTTATATTTTTGTATCAGAGGTCTTAAAAAATATCTAGCAGGGTGATCAGCACATTTGTGCGGCTAGTTTTTTATGTATTATCTTCATCGTGTTTTTATAAATTTAATATGTTCAAATTTACATGTTGGTTTACTTATTAGATAGACATTTGAAATTACATAGTGGAATATCACAATTGTATCATGTTAGAACTTGATTTGGTATACACTTTGGTGTGTGAGAATAAATACTCACAACCCCGGCTCCTGTCATGCAAAATCATAACATTTCTTGCTAATATACATTATTATCTTATACAAACATCGCCCCTCTTATTGTTCATTTTTCAATACTTATTTTGATAATTTTCTGCCAAATATTAAATCAACCAACTTGAATTGTACGTAACGTTTATTTTCTCTTTCTTTACACATCTTGCAATCACTTCTCCGAATAATAAAATTAATTTATTGCTTGCTCTATCTCATCATAACTTATTCTTTTTGATTGGTTAGCTATAGTTTTGCATTAACCTGTATCTTTTGCTAAAATTTTATGATTTATTAATAAGTATCGAGTTACTTCATACTGGAAGATACACTTTGGGGTTGCTCCAGCATCGTTTGTAACACAGTGATGATAATGATAACTTACAGGTTTATCGGAAAGTACGACAAGGGGCTAGATACCTCAATAGTGCGATTTACTCCTCCAACGATGGAGGGACATTCGTAGGGCTCTCTTGGTGTGATGGCATCCATCATCGTCTGGCCAGACACAGGTGACTAGCACGCATGGATACCGAAACATGATAAAGATAAAGAAGAACAAAACTGGTAATGAGGAGACCGGTATAGTGAGCATGAGTAGGACTCGCGAGGATAGCAACATATCTCAGCTCGGAATTTGTAGCGTATCGCGAAGCGAAGGGAATATCATATGATAACCAAAGTTTCACCCGAATATCAGTCGTGTGGATATAGGGGTCAACATGGATGTTCAGGGTTCCGCTGTTGATCTTGAATGAAAGGATTTTCATTCATGCCTATATTCGGCCGAACCTACAAAATCACACGCTCAAGGAAATTATGATCTGTTGAGTTCTATGGTGTTGTGAAAATATGAGAAAATGTTCCTGAAATAGTTCAGGGAATAAAAGATAAAGTTTTGTGAGAAACTGGAAGCTTTCCGGGATTCCCATAAGTTTCAGGGAATACAGGGAAATGATATATAGGGGGAAACCATTTCCGGGGACCTAATATAAATGATAGAGGAATATAATATTTCTTAAGATCCTCCTAGTATTTATTTAGGGGCTATAATAATAGCTTTTTCTGGGGGAAATTAATAGCTAAAAAACCTATAGGGAAGATGCTAATTAATGGGCCTTAGAAGACAAATAGGGGGGTGGCTCTCCCAGCCTAGGGGGGGGGGGCTAATTGGAGTTGGGGTGGACACCTCTCTCCCTAGGCCATCACATGGTAGGGGAACACCTCCTCCAAGTCGGCTGCTCCTACCCACACACCTATATATGTATGAGGAGGTAGTGCCCAAAAGAACACACAAGTCCCAAGTGTTAGGGCACCCCCTCTCTAGCTCTAGTTTTGGCTTAGACTTCATCACTTGATCTAGACTAAATCTAGCTCTAGTTTTCTCTAGTCCACATAATAGAGAAGCCCCATCAGGTTCTCTTCTCCCTCCTCTATTTCACCGGAGATGTTAAGCTCTGTACGGCGAACCGGCTGCCAGATTGTTGTGACCGAACACGTCCAGTCCATAGAGAGGTCATGCTTTCGATATTCGTTATGCGGGATCGTTCATAAGCAGTTTAAGGGACTTCATCACAATCTACACCAACTCTTCTTTTGCAGCAACTCGTAGTTGGTAATGATCCAATCTAAATCTGTACTACATCTTTGTAGTGTTTCAGGATCTTGATAGTAGGGCGATTTTCTTCTACTACCTTAGCCAATTGAGCAAGCACATAGGAGTATGGAATACATTCCCTTGGAGTCGCTACTCGCAAACATGAATGCATTGTGGCATTTTTATATTATCTCATGTTCATGACCCCCTTCATTCTTGTGCTGATGGTGAAGGTTAGGAAGGCGTGCCTGCTCCCCAAGTCACCAAGCATAAGGACTTCAGGCCTTGGACAAGCCTTCTAGGTGCATGTTGGTAGGAGAACCGATGCTGGTGATAGCCTTATAAGAGATGGCTAGTAGACTACACTGTGGTGTGGCTGTCGGTGTATCTTCTGGAATCTCCGAGAGCGACATACCAGGGAAAACGCTAATTAAATAGCACCTCAACTACATGAATTTGCACGGTTGGCGCGCACCTGTGATCTGGCCCCAACTTCACGCTGCAAGTGAAACAGAGGCCTCAGGCGTGGAGTGGCCACCTAGCCACCTTTTCTAGATCCCCGCTGATTCTACAATGCCTTTATCTTTGACGGGGGTTGTGGGTGCCAGCGGAGGTGTTGGACGAGGATGTAGTGGCAGGCGAATTGCGATACGGCTACGGTTGTGGGTGCTGACCGGGATTGTAGTTGCGGTCCTCATCGTCCTCTCCCGTTATGTTGTTGAGCTCTTCCTGTAAAAACGTGACAACAATAGCTCTTGCAATGTCCAGGAGATGATAATGAAGAAAGACAGGTCTAAAATCAACTGGCAATCCATCCAAAAAACATGCGGTGAAATAAATTGGATCGACAGCTTTATCAAAAGCAAGGAGTTAATTCATGATGTTGTCAAACTGATCAATATATTCACCTATAGAACTCAGTTGTATAAGAATATAAAAATGGCCGATCGACCCTTGGTGCTAACCGTGGCCAATCTTGTGCACTGAAGTGCTGAAAACTCTATCCACGAGATATGACGAAGGCCAGAGTGTGCAGACATGAGGCAGACCGATACATTGCCATTGAAGTGTGTGGATGCACTTCAATTAATGGGCTGCACTCCATATGTATTGAAATGATCGGTGCAACATGTGTGCCAAACTTTGGATTAGTTCCATCAAACGATGCGAACTGCGTGTGCGCATCAAACTGAAACAACACCCCAAAAATTCAGATGACCCCTTGGTGAATAACGATCGCGGAACGAATAATCACTTTCACCAAACAGAGATGAGTGGGGTGAATGGCGGAATTGCTCGCTGTTGATCAGGAACAAGGGAGGAGCCGCTAGGACCCCTGCGCCCAACCATCGTGGAAACTGATTCTCACGGTAGCATAACAGCCCGGTGGTCGACGTCTAAATGGTCGCCACCCTTCCTTGCTCGTGGATCTGGCCATGCTTGGAAGCAACGGACGGAGAGAGACAACCAGCAGGTAGCGGCAACTTAAGGATATGGGCATAGGATTTCTCGATGCCTGACTTCCAGGGTGTCGATGGAGCCCTTGAGCACCTCCAGATCATGGCCTTGATGCTGATATCTCCCCTTGATTTTGTCCAGGCTCCTCGTCGTCTCTAGAATCTCTGGTTCTTATGCTTCCGTCGCCGTCACGTGGTTATGTTGCCGCATAGTGAACTTGGGTTTGATGAGGTAGTCCAGTAGATCCAGCATGAGAAGTAGGCTCTGATCTGAATACCACTTGTTAACAACTCGAGACAGTGTTCCTCTCAACTTCCTCAATTCACAGTAAAAGCGAGCCACAAGAGTTTCTAGATTTGTGGGGAGGAAGAACACAAGGGGGAGAGGGTGTCTGACGCAATAATATTCCTAATCATCCTTCAGCAGTGAAACTCGATGGCTAGATATAGTTACCTGGCTGGGCTTGACATATGCCCAATCTGGGCCTGCTATTCTGCTGCTCGGCCTTCTGCTTCTAGTGTTGTTTCTGAGTGTTGGTCCTACATCATCGAGAGCTCTCTCCGTGTCGCCACGGTGCGCCACGGCGCGGTCTTGAGGCACAGGGGTGCTCACACTCTTCCAGACGTAGCATGAATATTTATGCAATCGTGCAGGGACTGCAACCTACACTTGTTGCACATGTCGTTCAGTATTGCACATTAATGGATGAACCAATTTGATTAGCAGCTCTTCAAAGGCTCTTTCTGGATGTTCAAGAAAGCCACAGCGTATTTGGTACTTTCCCTATGCCTCCTAGTCATATCCATTTACAGTGCAATCTCCTTTTTGATTTCAATCCCTCTTACACTCAAATACCACAACTTACTATTTTAAAGAGTGCGTAAAAGTGTGGATGCATGCGACATGCTGGGTTTTCCTATATGTGCTCATGTCCAGATGGTGTGGTATATATAGGAGAGAGGCAGTGGTGATTGTATGAGACCTGTGACGTCAATGCTTGTCAACAACTTAAACATTCATACTCTAATGTATGAAAATTATAAATGTTAGAGTGGTAGTTGGGCAAGCTATTAATACAGAAAACACAACGGTCTTTACCAAACATTTTGGCCCTCCATTTGCGTTTTAGTAAATACTTTACTTTGTAGAAAAAGGTAAATATTGTACCCCTCTATTTGACTTTTCATGAGTCATGATCTTTGGTCTTATGGACAAGAGAAATGAACATGAATTTTTTTCAGTGATGCTTGCATAATCCAAGGCTTGTAAATGGACATTGCATCTTAGGGAAGTTTTCATTCTACACTTACACGCATATTAGGTAAGTCTATTTAATTAATAGTCCTCTGCTATTTTGTCATGTTTCTGCAAAAAAAAGGTCAATTCGAGTACACTCATCACATGATCTTGCTTAATCACAGATTTCTTGACAGATCCAGATATGAAAATGGGAGCAGTCATGATGTTACGTACCAATCTAGACACCATTCCGTGTCGTTAGGTCGACCAGGGTTGTAAACCAACACAGTCGGGTGACACATGTGGTTTTCCAAACCCTAGCAGCGTGGCTCGCCTTGTCCGTCATCCCTTCCGTTCGACGCCGCTCGAGGACGCCACCGGGCTAAGGCCGGTGGTCGATGGCAGTGGTGGGGGTTCTCCTTCCTGGTTCTCGTTCGGGGGAGGGGGGGAGGGGTGGGTGGGATGGGACCTCCTCGCGGGAGGTGGCCCGGCCGTGATACGAACCATGGCGGCGCCGTGCCGACCTTGGGTGGTAGTGTGGTTTTCTGATGGCGGGTCGATGGCAGTGGCAGTGTGGTTATCTGATGGCAGCCCTCCCAACATGCTCCAATGGGGGCGCCCTTCGGCAATGGCTGGAGCATTAGGGTCCGCCATGGTGGCAGTGCGGTTGTGGATGGTTCCTACTTGAAGGCATAATCGAGATGAAGCTCCCAACTTCTCCCTCTACCTTCGGGAGAAATTGAAGATTACTCGGTCGGATGACCGCGACACCCTTGTGTTGTCCCCCCTTGGGGGCATCATTCTTGAAGGTGTGCATTGGCTCGAGGCACTAGTGGACCGTTCCAGCGGGTGAGTGGCATTCCATGTGACCGCATCGACGACGTGGAGTCTCGGCGGCATGGTGCGGAAGGGTTTCAGCGACGGATGTGTGATGATGGACAGACGTATGGAGGAGGCATTGTCTAGCGCCCTGGTGGCATCGACGGTAGGCTTGACAAGGTTGATGCATGAGAGCCTGCTCTGAAGATGGATCGTTGGAAGATGGTGGTGGCGGCATTTAATTAAAGTGCTCAAAATGCGTGTACAAATATTATCTTCACAATGTAGTAAGCATCTCGCATGTTTTCTTTTGTAAAGTAATACCTTGCATGTTTGTGAAAATATTCAGATGGAAGAATGGTGATGTGAACTAATAAATCCTAGATAAGTGAACGTAGGTGTTATGTATGTACAGGTGCTTCACTGAAACTTTTTTGACCATTCTAATTCAGTTTTCATGGGACGAGAGTAATGATCTCTGGGGCTGCGGTATAGGAAAAGGACTCCGGAAAAATAATTCTAGTGTCTCGTTGTATAATTTTTTGTTGTTTCACGGTAATACTGAGTTATAGTTCGAGAGTAATCTCTAGTGCCCAAGGTGGCCGTTGGTAACCGGGCATTACATGTTGGTAGAGAATTATTTTTGCTTTTTGTTGTACATAAACACTCAAATTCAGTAATTGCACAACCAGCAAAGGTTCTTCATCTTGTTTTTGAGAACTGCAAATACATTCTCTGTTTGTGATGTTCTGTGGCAGAAGCTCTCTCCCAGACAATATAACAATTCAAACATGATATAGGAGGATGATCGAAATCCTTAGTTGGAGGCAAGGAACAAGTATAATAGCCATGATGTAGTGGAAGCATAACTCGTTTTATTTGCCAAATGTTTGAACAGCGAAAGCACCGATGCCATATTTGTTTTCTTCCTCTATGCCTCCTAGTCATATGTGCTCACGGAAACTCCCAGTGCCAACTTTGAGTTTATCATCTACCATGTTTATGTAAAATCTGTTTATTAAATGAGAATGTTCAAGAGAGAGTTTTGCGGAAGTGTAAATCATGATTTACGAGAGACTATGTTTTTTTATGAGTTCACTCAAAGATGGTGTGAAATATGCAGGAGGGCAATTGCCCTTATGGAACACCCTGGTTTTTGCCTTTTTTCTGGCATTTATTGAATATTTGGTTTGTATTTGTATTTTTATTCAACTCCTTTGGACTTGCGACATGGAAATCTTTTTCATTTCCTTCCAAGTGGGTTCTAGCATTCTCAAATCACCTCTAGACCTTATCTCTCACAAGAACATGCCATAAAATGATTTTCATTAATGGCATAATATTCATTTTCTAGTTGAAAATGAATATTTTCTCAATCTGCTCCAAAGCAACCCCTATTTTTTTCTCTAAAAATTCCAAGTAAATTCCCTAATATTCTCGAGGTCATGCCTCACCTCCCATGCAAAAATAAATGATTTTCTTCTCTGGACACCAAAGGCACTTTGTGAAGCAAGTGAATTTTCCCTTGATCCATTTGAGCTCAAATTTTTGTAACATGACTACCTTCCGACCTGAAGCTTTGCCACCAAGTTTCAGCCCTTATCTCCTGGTGGATTTCTTGCGAAGTTCCTAAACAGTTTCTGCTCAGAAACTTGTTCAAGTGCCCATATATTGTCTAGCCCACCTGGGAGCAAACGAAGTGCAACCCTAGCCTCAGCGATGAAAGGACAAGACCCTAGACACGGTCTCCTTGTTGGTGTCTACCCCTTGCCCTAGCACTCACCGGAGCTCTCTCTCTCTCTCACCGGATTGGAGGTAGACGAAGAGGAGTATAGAAGAAAAAAGGAGCAGGGAGACGCAGCAGATTTTCTTCCCAGCGCACGAACGCTGCCGCCGCACGTACGGCCTTAATTCCCTCGAGCAACACACTCGTAGCACATCTGTTACAACGGATGGGGTATTTATACCTGGGACTCGCCGGGCACGTACCCAATCCCAGTCCACGCCGAGCGGCCGATCCGGCCCGCGCCATCCACGCCCCCGCGACATGCACGTACATGCCCAGGTCGTGCGCGCTCGCCAGGACCGACTCCAACGCTCCCCCGATTCCCGTCAACAGAACATGCACACACTACACGCAGCTAATACTTGCATGCACTCACGTCTAGCTAGCTCACGTATGCATGCACGGCTTATTTGTCTAACACTCCTCTCCCTAGCGCACAAGACCAGTGCACATGGTGCCTGCATGGAGACACTAGTAGAAAAAGGACCTATAGTTCCGGTTCGTAAGGGCCTTTAGTCCCGGTTCATGAACCGGGACTAATGGGTCGTTACTAATATCTCCCCTTTAGTCCCGGTTCAAACACGAATCGGGATAGATGGGCCTCCACGTGGCCGTTGCGGCGATCCTAGGCAGGGGGGCCTTTGGTCTCGGTTGGTGGCACCAACCGGGACCAAAGGGCATCCACGCGTCAGCATTCCAGTGGCTGGGGTTTTTTTTAAAAGGGTGGGGGGGGGTTGGGGTTTGGGGGTTTTGAGGGGTTAATTTAGGTGTTTCATATATTGTGTTAGCTAGCTAATTAATAAAGATAAGTGTCCTCTCTTATGTACGTGCTTGGTCGACGCTACGTACTATACATAGAGAGGCCCTCGACACACTAGCTAGTAAGAAAATGAAGGAAATCATTAAGTACAGAAGTTCGTCATGCATACCGAGAGAAGTGATCGATCGACCTCTCCTTCTCCGAGAGATTGGTCGAACAACAAGTTTTCGTATTATCTATCCGACGCTACTGACTACATACATATACAATATGTAAGATCTCTTAATTACCATCCCCTAGCATTTGAAATCAACTTCCACATCGTATTCTCCGGCTTTATTGATGACGTGGTCATGAAAGAATCCCGCCAATTCCTCTTGAATTGCTTTCATGCTATCTTGCGGTAGGAGTTCATTCCGCATCTGCCACGTCTAATTTGAAGAAGGGGGTTAATATATATATATATATATATATATATATATATATATATATATATATGATTGAAACTCAACAGAAATGATGGTGTAATAAAATGAAATTGTGAATATTATTGCTTACCCACTTCATATTGTCTTTTAGAGTAACCCCGCTTATTTTTCGAAGTCGCGTTGTAGATGAACTCGCACACGTAGTATCCACATAAATCATTTCCTTGTTCCTGCCACAAGCACTTTACGAGAAATAGAGGTCAATCAAACTGATAATGAAGCATTATAAATGGCATTTATGAAAGTATAGCTATAGAATCAACGGGAGATGCGCGCAACTAGCTAGCCAGTAGTACTTACTTTCGGGTATGTATATCGCAGCTCCTTCGGCAGTCCCGGAGCTTCTGCGGTGAACTGTTTCCAAACCCTGCAAGACAAAAAATAATTATTATTACTTGAGATATCAGGAAATGAAGAAAAAGATGCCGATATGGTGCGATAATGATCGATTGAACTTACTTGTTGAGCAATTTAGTCATGTCCGCATAGGTTTCGGGATCTTTTCGTCTCGAGTCTAAGATGGTTACTAGTCCCCGCTCAAGCTTAATCTCCAGAAGAACATAGTGGAAGGTGCGCACGCATGCATAACTCATCAATTACATTACTATAACCTCGCTTGAGTAATAAGGGAAACCGAATATGCACACGACAGTAACACTCACTTGAAGTTGTAAGGAAAGAGTATGGTATCTTTGTTTTGATTTTTGATCAACGATTGTAGCAAGTTGGCCTCGGCCTCTTCGGCGTGCTTTTTAACCAGAAATTCATTTATGATATTTGTGTTAATGAATCCAATATCATAAATTTCTTGTTTTCTGCACTCGACGATCTTCAATCTGCATAATATATTGAGGATAATTAATTATAAATACATGCAATGAAAGAGCCGAGCTATATATGGAGACTTAATGACAAAAATAGTACTTACAGGCAGTAGCAAAAGACCGTTAATTTATCGAGGGCCTTTTGATTGAAGAACTCGAAGAACTCCTCAAATGGAACAGGCAACAGATTAGTTTGAACGAGGTCATGCTCCTCTTTAATGTTCAGATACAAAGTATTCGTCCCCCCAGACTCTCTGCGGGTTTTTATGTACCAATTATGGAATCTTCGCATCATCGTTGTTAGAGATTTTTCATCTTTGATGAGAGGCTTCCCGTACTCGTATCTGTGTTTGACCACCTCCGTGAAATCAGGAAGTTGATCGTCAGGCAGGTAATCTTGTAGATTGCCATAACCGGCCACCATCCCCGGAGCATTAGCGACGATGTTGCCGCTAGACACATTGAGCGGGGGGCACGATTGGTTTGCTTGTTCGCCGAGCTGGTCAATTTTTTTCGCAGCTGCTCGTTCTCTTGACCTTTGATGTCTGACAGTACTTCCCGACCGCTCCGCTTGGAGATATGTCTGTTCAGTAATGCGCTCATAGTTGGTTCTCGGCGGAGACTTTGCCGGTTTCCTCAGGGCATCGAGAGTGTACTTTGTTTTCACCGGATCTACCTTCTCCTCCGGAGGTGGATGTCTCTTTGCTTTCAACCCTTCAAACAAGTCGTCCACTTCGGCCTGCACGATCTTCGCGTTTTTCTCCTTGATCCTCTCATACGGTAACTTCTCTAAAGGCTTGAGAAAAGGACCGTATCTGTATTGCCTCCTGCCTCTGGTTGTACTGCTAGACGCCGGAGCAGACGGAGCGGTTGCGGCGTCTGTCTTCTTTCGTGTTTGCTTATGAGGCGGAGGAGAAGGACTACGACGCGCCGGAGCAGCCGGGGCGGCGGCGGGTCTCTTCCGCCCTTGCTTGCGAGGCGGAGAAGGAGGAGGCTACTGGCTGCTCGGGCGTGCCGGCGCAGGCGGAGAAGGAGGCGGAGTGCCGCCACGCGCCGGAGAAGGATGCCCAGTGCCCTGATCGTCACTCGCCGGAGGAGGAGGCGGTGGAGGAGGCAGAGTTCCCTGACTCGCCGGAGGAGGAGGAGGAGGCGGAGGCGTCCAATTCGGAAGGTTGATGAGCTCCTTCCGCCATAGGCATGGAGTCTTCAGAGCAGAACCCAGCCTAGTCTCCCCTTCACCGGTAGGGTGGTCAAGTTGGAGGTACTCAAATCCCTCCGTTATTTCATCCACCATCACCCTAGCATATCCTTCTGGAATCGGCCGGCAGTGAAAAGTTGCGCCGTGTTCAGTAGGATAAATAGAGCCAACAACCGCCTTGACCTTCAAATTCATCCATCGTGTCATAATGTGGCAATCTCGAGACTCCGTGATAGCATCCACGGGATAGCTGGCAGGAGCAGTCAAGACATGCTCCGGCTGAAGTAGCTCGGTGAAGCCACGCTGCTTCTCCGCTGAGATGGCGGGGTAGCTTCAGGGGAAGCTTCGGCAGGTCGTTTGCTGCGATCTGCTGCTTCTCGTTCCTCTAGCCCCTTTACCCTGTCGTGCAGCGACTGCAGTTGGCCCTGCTCCAGTTTCTTCCTTCTCTCGTGGGTTTTGTAACCCCCTGCGTCCGGAAAACCAACCTTCCACGGAATGGAGCCTGGCGTGCCTCGTGTCCGTCCAGGGTGTTCAGGATTCCCGAGGGCCATTGTGAGCTCGTCCTTCTCCCTGTCTGGAATGAACGTCCCTCGCTGCGCTGCATTGATATAGTGCCGAACCCTCTTGACTGGTATTTTCAGTTGCGCGTCCGTCCACTGGCACTTCCCTTATACAGGGTCCAAGGTTCCGCCAGCCCCGAAGAACCAAGTCCGGCAACGGTCTGGCCAGTTCATTGTCTCTGGTTCGATCCCTTTTTCAAGCAGATTATTCTCAGCCTTGGATCACTTAGGTCGGGCTTCGAGGTAGCCACCTGACCGCGTGCGATGGTGAAACTGCTTCTTCGCAGCATTTTGCTTGTTTGTCGCCGACATCTTCTTACTCTTTTCCGATGTCTTGTGGGCCACAAATGCGGGCCAGTGATTTTTGATCTTCTCATATTTGCCGATGAATTCTGGTGTCTCTTCTTTGTCGACAAACTTGTTCAGCTCTTTCCTCCACCTCCTGAATAGGGTTGCCATCTTCTTAAGAGCACAAGACTTGATTAATTACTCTTTAACTGGTTTCTCCGGATCCTCCTCTAGCGGTAGGGTGAAATTTGCCTTCAGCTCAGTCCAAAGATCTTCTTTCTGCATATCATTGACATAAGACACCTCAGGGTCTTCCTACTTAGGCTTATACCATTGCTAGATGCTGATCGGGATCTTGTCCCTAACAAGAACCCCGCACTGAGCAGAAAATGCGTTCTTTGTTCGGATGGGTTCAATCGGTTCGCCGTCGGGCGCGATTTCTCTGATCTCAAACCTTTCATCCGAGCTGAACTTTTTCTTCGGGCCTCGTCTCCTTACCGAAGTTGTGCTCGATCCGGAGGGCTAGAAAAAGGAAGAAAGACGAGAGTTAATTAATATGTGTACATATACCAAAACAATGGATGCATCAATTAACTAGTCAGCACGGGCTTAACTAATATATATATATATATATATATATATATATATATATATATATATATATACCTGGCCGGACTCGGTTCGGTCACCGGAGCAGTCAGCACGGTCTCCTTCTTGTACCGGCATTAATGGGCCGGAGCCATCATGAACATAGCCCTCTTCTTCACCCAGTCCTTCTTGACCATCGATGTCGTTGAGAAATGATGCAATGACCTCACTTCCTTGTGCGATTATGTCCCCCAACATCGCTTCTGTTGCTTCGTCTCGGGAGTGCTCCATAGTTTCTGCAAATATTTACAACATGTCAATTATTATTCAAACATGGTACAGATGGATATATATTAGTGGGAAACGTAGAACTAGCTAGCTAATAACAATAAGGAATCATGTTAGTGGCCTCGACGCTGCTTCTCTAGGGTTTGGGGTGGCCTCGACACAACGCTTCAAGGGTTTGGGGTGGCCTCGACGACAACGCTCTTTTAACTTGGTAATTTTGTGTGGCCTCGAGAGAGTTAATTTGTCGGGTAGGGGCGCGGCGGGAGCGGGTAGGAGACCAACATCGTTTTCTCTCTAGGGTTTGCGTGTCCTCGAGAGTTTTGGTCGAGCGAGAGGGCCGAGGGTGGTGCTGCCGTGGTATAAGTTATCACGGTCGAGAGGGGGTATATATATCGACCGCCCCTCATGTCGAAGTTATCTCGAGGGGGTTATATCGACAACGACGCGACAATACATATACATGGGAAAATAATGTTATCGGGGAGGGGGTATCGGTACCCCCCCTCATGTTGAAGTTTCTTATTTCTCCTCTATTCCTTTCTTCTTCTTCTCCTCTTCTTTTTCTTCTTCTCCCTCGAGAAAGGAAAATAAGGAAAAGGAAGAAAAGAGGAAGAAGGAAGAAGGAAGAAGAAGAAGAAAAAAAAAAGAAAAAAAAAGAGGAGAAGAAGAAAGGAATAGAGGAGAAGAAGCTCTTCTTTTTCTTCTTTTTTCCTCTTCTTATTTATTTCTCCTCTTCTTCCTCTCCTCTTCTTCTCCTTTCTTCCTCTTCTTATTTTGCTTTTTCCTCTCATTCTTTTAGTATTGCTTGTTTAAAATTTTTTTGTTCAAATAGAAAATTTCAAAAAAAAACAAAGGTTTTGCCTAATGCACTGTTCATATGAATATACAAACATTTGCATATTCTACAATAATTAATATCACCAAAAAAATCTATGAACAGAAAAAAGTCCTAACTTTTCTAAAAATCTATCTTTTGCATATATGAAACCATTAATACACATATGAACAAAAAATACATATATGAACAAAAACATGCTCTGAACAATCTTTTTATACATTTTGAACAGCTACATACACATAGCCACATACATACACATATACATTATATATATATATACATATATGAACAAAAAAACTAAACTAATAAAAATGAAAAAAACGGAGCCGCATAGCCACATACATACACATATACATTATATATATATATGAAAAAAAATCAAACTAATAAAAATGAAAAAACAGAGCCGGGGCGGCGCGGCGGCTCACAGCGGGGGCGGCTAGCGATGACGATGGCGATGGTGGGGGCGGCGAGGGCGCCGACGCGCGGGGGCGGGACGGGGCAGGGGCTCGGGGCGGCACGCGGAGACGGGGACAGCGGTCTCGGGCGGCACACGGCGACAGGGACAAGGTGGGTGGGCTCAGGGAGGCACGCGGCGACGGGGAGGAGGACGGCGGGCTCGGGGAGGCCGGCGACGAGGACGGCGCAGGCTCGTGGAGGCCGGCGACTTGGACGGCGCGGGCTTGGGGAGGCCGGCGACGAGGACGGCGCGGGCTCGGGGAGGCCGGCGACTTGGACGGCGCGGGCTCGGGGAGGCGACGGCCTTGGCGGCGGCGGCGACGACGGCGAGGTGGAGCAGCCTGACGGCGTCGATGAGCACGGCGTCGTCGGGGGATGGGGGCAACTGGCGATGAAAACGGAGAATTTTTCACAAGTCTTTGCTTATATAGCAAAGCCATTGGTACCGGTTCGTGGCATGAAGCGGGACCAATGACCCCTTTAGTCCCGGTTGGTGCCACCAACCGGGACCGAAGGCCAAGGGCGGGAAGCGGCGGCCTTCGGTACCGGTTGGTGGCACCAACCGGGACTAAAGGTGGGGCATTGGTCCCGGTTGGTGCCATCAACCGGGACCAAAGGCCCCTGTGCTGCCCGCGTCGCGGCCAAAGTTTAGTCCCACCTCGCTAGTTGAGAGGGCTCGAGAGTGGTTTATAAGCGCTGTTGCGCCCACCCTCCCGTGCTCCTCTCACCTGCAGGCTTTCGGGCCTAATCTCACACTTTGTTGCTGTGGGCCTATTGGGCCTTCTGCGGGCCTGAATCCTGGCCCAGGTTGGGTTTCTAGTCGTATTCAGGCCGTGGTGGCCCAATAGGTGGCAGTTTTTTTAGTTTTTTTCCAGTTTTTTTGTTTTGTTTTTTTGCATTATTTATTTTCTTTTGTTTTTTGCTTTATTTTTTAATTCTTTTTGCTTTTAGTTTTAGAAAAAATATAAACTTTCTGTTAGTACCATTAGTTTTCAAATTTGAAAACACTTTTTTTGTTTTTTTGTTTTCTTTCTTGCTTTATCTATTTTATTTTGTTTCTACTTACAACAAAATACTTATTGTTTCTATTTTTATTATTTTTCAAGTTTTTTTGTTTTGTTTTCGCATTATTTATTTTCTTTTGATTTTTTCTTTTATTTTTTAATTCTTTTTGCTTTTAGGTCAGCAAAACTATAAACTTTCTTTTAGTGCCATTAGTTTTAGAAAAATTATAAACTTTCTGTTGAGAGTGTTCTTGGTGAGAACATAGTTGACAAGGAGCGAACCGGAATTAATGGTATTACGAGGGCCGAACCATAAGATATTAAAGCATTTCAAATGAACTCTGAAAAAGTTGAAAGTTGGCATGGTATCATAAATTCACCCACATAGCATGTGCATGTACAAAACGGACAATGGTATCAGACTTGTCTGTTACAAAGTTGGCATGGTATCATCATAATAGTTGCGGGAGAAAGTCTTCACTTTTTCTCCGCTTGTGTCATTTGCTTATTGCGCCGTAACCATGGATAATCTTCATCGTTTATCAGGATGCCGGGGTCAGCATTGACTTTGAATGGAGGAATTTCATGAAACTTTTCATAATCTTCAGACATGTCTGTCTTGCCCTCCACTCCCACGATGTCCCTTTTTCCAGAAAGAACTATGTGGCGCTTTGGCTCATCGTATGATGTATTCGCTGCCTTATCTTTTCTTTTTCTCGGTCTGGTAGACATGTCCTTCACATAGATAACTTGTGCCACATCATTAGCTAGGACGAACGGTTCGTCAGTATACCCAAGATTTTTCAGATCCACTGTTGTCATTCCGTACTGTGGGTCTACCTGTACCCCGCCTCCTGACAGATTGACCCATTTGCACTTAAACAAAGGGACCTTAAAATCATGTCCGTAGTCAAGTTCCCATATGTCCACTATGTAACCATAATATGTGTCATTTCCCCTCTCGGTTGTTGCATCAAAGCGGATACCGCTGTTTTGATTGGTGCTCTTTTGATCTTGGTCAATCGTGTAAAATGTATTCCCATTTATCTCGTATCCTTTCCAAATCGTAACAGTCGAAGATGGTCCCCTGGACAACAAGTACAACTCATCACAAACAGTGTTATCACCTCTGAGACGTGTTTCCAACCAACTACTGAAAGTCCTGATGTGTTCACATGTAATCCAGTCGTCGCACTGCTCCGGGTGTTTGGAGCGCAAATTGTTCTTGTGTTCATCGACATACGGGGTCACCAAGGTAGAGTTCTGTAGAACTGTGTAGTGTGCTTGAGACCAAGAATGTCCGTCCCTGCATATTATTGAGTCCCTTCCAAGCGTGCCTTTTCCAGTCAGTCTCCCCTCATACCGCGATTTAGGGAGACCTATCTTCTTAAGGCCAGGAATGAAGTCAACACAAAACCCGATGACATCCTCTGTTTGATGGCCCATGAAGATGCTTCCTTCTGGCCTAGCGCAGTTACAGACATATTTCTTTAGGACTCCCATGAACCTCTCAAAGGGGTACATATTGTGTAGAAATACGGGGCCCAGAATGACAATCTCGTCAACTAGATGAACTAGGACGTGCGTCATGATATTGAAGAAGGATGGTGGGGACACCAGCTCGAAACTGACAAAACATTGCACCACATCACTCCTTAGCCTTGGTATGATTTCTGGATCGATCACCTTCTGGATCGATCACAATGGCTAATCGGATGTTTTCCGGTAGAAGTCCCCTCAATGCAACCGGAAGCAGTTGCGTCATAATCACGTGGAAGTCATGAGACTTTAGGTTCTCAAACTTTTTCTCTGCCATATTTATTATTCCCTTTATATTCGACGAGAAGCCAGCCGGGACCTTCATACTAAGCAGGCATTCAAAGAAGATTTCCTTCTCTTCTTTGGTAAGAGCATAGCTGGCAGGACCTTCATACTGCTTTGGAGGCATGCCGTCTTTTTCGTGGAAACGTTGCAGGTCCTCCCGTGCCTCAGCTGTATCTTTTGTCTTCGGTTACACGCCCAAGAAGCCTAGCAGGTTCACGCAAAGGTTCTTCGTCATGTGCATCACGTCGATTGAAGAGCGGACCTCTAGGTCTTTCCAGCAGGGTAGGTCCCAAAATATAGATTTCTTCTTCCACATGGGTGCGTGACCCCAGCGTCACTCGGAACAGCTAGTCCACCGGGACCCTTTCCAAAGATTACGTGTAAATCATTGACCATAGCAAGTACGTGATCACCGGTACGCATGGCGGGCTTCTTCCGGTGATCTGCCTCACCTTTGAAATGCTTGCCTTTCTTTCGACATTGATGGTTAGTCGGAAGAAATCGACGATGGCCCAGGTACACATTCTTCCTGCAGCTTCCCAGGTATATACTATCGGTGTCAAGTAAATAGTGCGTGCATGCGTGGTATCCCTTGTTTGTCTGTCCTGAAAGGTTATAGAGAGCGGGCCAATCATTGATGGCCATGAACAACAACGTCGTTAGGTCAAATTCCTCCTGTTTGTGCTCATCCCACATACGTACACCGTTTCCATTCCACAGTGGTAAAAGTTCTTCAACTAATGGCCTTAGGTACACATCAATATCGTTGCCGGGTTGCTTAGGGCCTTGGATGAGAACTGGCATCATAATGAACTTCCGCTTCATGCACATCCAAGGAGGAAGGTTATACATACATAGAGTCACGGGCCAGGTGCTGTGATTGCTGCTCCGCTCCCTGAAAGGATTAATGCCATCTGCGCTTAAAGCAAACCATACGTTCCTTAGGTCACTTGCAAACTCATCCCAGTACTTTCTCTCGATTTTTCTCCACTGTGACCCGTCAGTGGGTGCTCTCAACTTCCAGTCTTTCTTACGGTCCTCATTGTGCCATCGCATCAATTTGGCATGCTCTCCTTTTCTGAATAGACGTTTCAACCGTGGTATTATAGGAGCATACCCTTTTTTGTGGTCCTCTAACATGCGATCGAACTTCAGCTTCTCCTTTTGACTTTCGCATTGCGTCCTTGCATCGACAATGACCCACCGGAGATCATTATCATCGGGCACATCGTCTGGTTCCTCTTGATCTTCAGCAGCTTCGCCCATTGCAGCATCATCGTGCACATCGTCTGGTTCCTCTTGATGTTCAGTAGCATCATCGTATTAAAGGGGCACATAGTTGTCATCGTACTCTTCTTCTTCGCCGTCTTCCATCATAACCGCTATTTCTCCGTGCCTCGTCCAAACATTATAGTGTGGCATGAAACCCTTGTAAAGCAGGTGGGTGTGAAGGATTTTTCGGTCAGAGTAAGAATTCGTATTCCCACATATAGGGCATGAACAACACATAAAACCATTCTGCTTGTTTGCCTCAGCCACTACGAGAAAATCATGCACGCCCTTAATGTACTCGAAGGTGTGTCTTGAACCGTACATCCATTGTCGGTTCATCTACGTGCATTATATATAATTAAGTGTGTCAAAAATCATTACAGAACATCATGAATAGAGAATTAAGTGACCAAATTAATATAAGTTCATCATCACATTAAAACCAAAATACATACATAGTTCTCATCTAACAACATAAAGTTCTGTAGAGCATCTAAATTAATTAAACCATACATTGAAACTATGTAAAAAATTTCAATGCGAAAACAAATGCGATCATAATCGCAACCAATGTAACAACTGATCCAACGGCATAATGATACCAAGCCTCAGTATGAATGGCATATTTTCTAATCTTTCTAATCTTCAAGCGCATTGCATCCATCGTGATCTTGTGATCATCGACCACATCCGCAACATGCAACTCCAATATCATCTTCTCCTCCTCAATTTTTCTTATTTTTTCCTTCAAGAAATTGTTTTCTTCTTCAACTAAATTTAACCTCTCGACAATAGGGTCGGTTGGAATTTCTGGTTCAACAACCTCCTAGATAAATAAAATCTATGTCACGTTGGTAGGCATACTTGTCATAAGCAATAAATGAACCAATAGTTATGAAAAGATAATATATACCACATCCGAATCATAAACAGGATGAGGGCCGACGGGGGCGGATACCAAAACCATCGCAATATATAAGATGCAATAATAAAAGTAAGAAAATTATACAAGTATCTATATAAACATACAAGTAAGAATTTTTTTTTCCTTTTAGAAAGAAGATAAGAACAAGAGGCTCACCACGGTGGTGCCGGCGACGAGATCGGCGCGGGCGATCGACGGCGGTGAAGACGGGGACGGGACATGACGGACCGCTAAACCTAGACAAATATTAAGGAAAATGGAGCTTGGAGGTCGAGCTTGAAGAGGAGAAAGGTTAAGTAGTGTGGCTCAGGCATTCCATCGAACACCTCGTGTGCATAGGAGGTGAGCTAGAGCACCACAAAGCTCTCTCCTCGCCGGCCAGGAAAAACAGAGCAGTGGGAGTGCTCTGCTCGCGGGCGAGGGGTATATATAGGCAATTAATTGGTCCCGGTTCGTGGCACGAACCGGGACTAAAGGGCAGCCCTTGGTCCCGGTTCAGGCCACCAACCGGGACCACTAGTGGTGGGCCAGGAGCGAGGCACATTGGTCCCGGTTCGTCCCACCAACCGGGACCAAAAGGTCCAGACGAACCGGGACGAATGGCCCACGTGGTCCGGCCGGCCCCCGGGGCTCATGAACCGGATCCAATGCCCCAATGGGTCCCGGTTCTGGATTGAACCGGGATTAATGAGCTGACCTGGCCTGGACCATTGCCCCCTTTTCTACTAGTGAGACAAGGTGTTCGACAGTCAGTCGGCGTGCTCTGCGCGTCGCGACCTCTGTGCCGTCGCCCCTCTGTTCGCCACGCACCTCCGTAGCTTGTCCTCGCTGGCCTGCATCCTCGTCTTCTTCCCCTGAGCTATCCTCTGCCACTCCCCGACGCCAGCAGCTTGTGTCGCCGACGCAGACATGGCGGAGTAGAGAGCATTGTGCTCCCGCGTGATCGAGCTGTCCCTCTCCATGCTCTTGTGCTTGGCTCGTCTCATCCATTGTTCTTGGACGATCTTCGTCAACCGCTTCCATCAAGCCAGAGCTCCCTCATCGCCTCTCGCCTCTCCGGAAGAATCTCCGGCAGCCACTAGCTCAGCCTCGCCCACTTCTATAAATAGGACCTCTCCCTGAGCAGCTGCGACTATCGGACTCACCCTCTTTGGCCACAAATCATCTAGCCTGACACCGCCATTGCCATCGCCACCACTTCCTCGGCCATCCAGACTACACAACGCCATATCACGGTAAATCTACCGTGAGCAATGGCGGCAACCCGTCCGGTAGGTGGGGAAAGAAGACATGTTGGCGGAGGTCGGCATGTCTGCGGCCACCGCAGATAGCGAGGAGGAGTAGGTCATGGGAGACCGCCACCACTTAGGTCCCACATAGGCACCGCCACCGCGTCGCCGGTGTCTTGCCTGGTGAGCGGGGGTGGTTTGTCCGGTTTGTTTAAAGCCGATTTGAAATGTATGCGGATAGCCATTGGATGGCCGGCTCCTGCATCCGTGTCCACGGACTGGTTCCCATGTCCGTTGGCAGATGCGGTGTCCGGTTTCCGGGTTAGTGTTGGAGATACCCCATATTAGAGATTAAATAGAAGTAGAGAAGAGAGCAGCAGGTCGAGTGCTGCGCAAAAAAACCTCGTCTCCTCGACGTCCTCTGTTCTCTGTATGTGTGTGACTTTTTTACTTTTGAGGAGATTATGTGCGTGGATTGAAAGCTAAGAAATAATATTCAGAGCGAGGTGATGCTGAAGCAGATGGTTAAGAACTACATTAATAGCAGCGCCTCTTAAAGTGCCGAGATCAAGGCTGAAGAGGCTCACAAGTCCGACGCAGTTGCACTGCAAGGCAGGCATGGAGGTGTGCTGGCTGCACCATGCTCCTTGCATGATGTGGGCAATGTCCAGCACCTCCTTCTAATCCTCACGTGCTCCAACAACACCAGCTGTTCGCTACCCATCAAGGTGATGATGGAGGTGGCACATGTGGCCGGCCAAGGAGACAGGCGGCATGGAGTTCTCCGATGACCACTTGGAGATGGAGGCTCTCCTCGGCTCTGTCCCGTTAGAGAACGTGCCCGCCCTTGGTGTGAAGAAGAACTCAAAGGAAGCCTGGGACGCCATCAGAACCATACGCAACGGCGGAGACCGCGTGCGGGATCGAAGGCACAGACCCTTCACCTTGTTGGAATAAGCCATGACCCAAACACGGTGGCGGCCGGCGTGCATGCGTCAGGCCGAGTCCGGCGTAGCGCAGACCGGCATAGTGGCGTCAGGTCGAGTCCCTAGGGTTGGGTCAGGTCATAGACGTGTGTTGTGTGTGTGTGTCGATTATGTGTGTGTAAGACAATAAGTTTTGGGGAAACAGCACAACCCTCTAGGGGTGGCTTATCTCATTATATATAATGGTTGTGTTATATAATGGTTGTGTTACAATATGTATAATATACGTACATAGGTACAGAAGCTATACATAGTCTAACACCCTCCCTCAATCTTAGCCACTTTCTAAAGAACTGAGAAGGGTAAGATTGCGCCTACAAGCCTCAAACTGTGGCAGCGGTAAAGGCTTAGTGAAGATGTCTGCAAGTTGATCCTTAGATGAGATAAACTTGATCTGGAGTTGCTTCTGTGATACACGTTCCCGTACAAAGTGATAGTCAACTTCAATGTGTTTCATTCGGGCATGAAATACTGGATTTGCAGAAAGGTATGTAGCACCGATGTTATCACAACAAAGAATAGGAGGCTGTGGTTGAGACAAACCCAACTCCTGAAGCAAAGACTGCACCCAAATAATCTCTGCAGTAGCATTAGCCACAGCCTTGTACTCAGCTTCAGTACTGCTACGTGACACAGTAGCCTGTTTCCGAGCACTCCAGGCGATCAAATTAGAGCCAAAGAATACTGCATAACCCCCTGTGGATCGCCTGTTATCTGGGCTACCAGCCCAATCTGCATCAGAGAAGGCCGAAAGGACCCGAGAGGAAGTCGGCCGAATATGCATACCAAATGTCAGGGTGAACTAAACATAACGAAGAATGCGTTTAACAGCAGCCCAATGAGTATCTCTGGGAGCCTGAAGATACTGACAAACCCTGTTAACAGCATAAGAGATATCTGGTCTCGTGATCGTCAAGTACTGAAGTCCACCAACAATGCTCCTGTACTCTGTGGCATCCGCAGGAGACAAAAGCTCACCATCAACAGCTGTTATTTTGTCGGTAGACGACATGGGTGTGGTGGTCGGTTTGCACTTCAGCATGCCAGCTCTTTGTAACAACTCCAAGGAGTACTTCTTCTGCGTAAGGACAAGACCAGTAGCACGAGAAGTGACCTCAACTCCAAGAAAGTAGTGAAGCTTCCCAAGATCTTTGACCGCAAAATCAGCACCAAGAGAGCAGACAAGAGCATCAGCAGCATACTGAGAAGAGCTGACAAGGATAATATCATCGACATATACCAAAAGATACATAGTGACTTCTGGCTTCTGTAGAAGAAATAATGAAGTGTCAGCAGTAGACGGCACAAACCCATGAGCACGAAGGGCAGAGGCAAGGCGGGCATGCCAGGCACGAGGAGCTTGCTTCAAACCATATAGTGCTTTGGAAAGACGACAGATATAGTCAGGACGATCAGGATCACAGAAACCAGGCGGCTGTTTCATATAAACCTCTTCCTCCAAAAATCCATGTAGAAAAGCATTCTGCACATCAAGTTGACGAAGTGACCAACCACGAGAAACAGCAATGGAGAGAAGAAGCCGAATAGTGGTAGGCTTGACGACAGGACTGAAGGTGTCCTCATAGTCAAGACCATGACGCTGCCGAAAACCGCGAGCAACAAGTCGCGCTTTGTAACGCTCAATAGATCCATCCGAATGCTTCTTCACTTTGAATACCCATTTTGAGTCGATAACATTTACCCGTGGTGGTGGAGGAACGAGAGTCCATGTCTTGTTACGAAGAAGAGCATGAAACTCCTGCTCCATAGCCTCTCGCCAATGTGGAATGCGCAGGGCAGCATGATATGAGCGAGGCTCAGAAGATGGATCCGCAACAGCAGCAGCCAAACAAGCAGCCAACCAAGCAACCGTATCATCCTTACGTTCCTTAGGTTTGAAAATGCCACTGCGACTGCGTGTATGTGGTCGGGACACAGGAACCACCGAGGTCGACGGAGCAGCCTGCAACGGGCTGGAGGACGGCGACGTTGACGAGTCAGCCGGTGACGAGGAGCCAGTCACGGTAGCCTCGGACTCAGTTGGCGAAGAAGGCCGACCCACCGGCGAAACCGGCAGAGCAGACGAAGCAGCTGGCAACTCCGGCATCACAGACCGGGCCGATGGCGAGCTCGGCATAGTGGGCCGTGGCGCGGCCGGTGTCGCGGGCCGATCCGCTGATGAAGGCGACGTGAGGACCCGAGCCGCGGGCGAAGACGGCGTGACGGGCCGAGCCGCAGGCGAAGACGGAGTGACGGGCCGAGCCGCGGGCGACTCGGCGGCCGCTGGCGAAACGGACCGAGCAGTGGAGATGCTCGGCGCGACGGGCTCGTCGGGTGACCATGCATGGGCACGCGAATCGATGCCATGCAACATAGGGCGATCGACGTGCCCACCAGAAGACGACGATGATGATGGTGAATCCTCCAACAGCTCCAAACGAGCTCCACGTCCGGTTCCTGCACCATGGTTAGGTAACAGCAAAGGAGAGTATGCAACATCATCAAATTGGTCAGAAGCAACAGAGGATGAATGCAGGGATGGTGGTTCGACAGTGGACACAGGAAGGTTGGCAAAGGGAAAAACATGCTCATCAAACACGACGTCCCGAGATATATAGACACGATTAGTGGGAACATGAAGACATTTGTAACCTTTATTAAGAGAGCTATAGCCAAGAAAAACACACTTCTTAGAAGGAAACTCAAGCTTGCGCTTGTTATATGGACGAAGATGCGGCCAGCAAGCACACCCAAATACCTTGAGAAAGGTATAATCAGGTTGTTCATTAAGGAGAACCTCAATGGGAGTCTTCATGTTTAAAACACGAGTAGGAGTACGGTTGATGAGAAAGCATGCAGTGGTGAAAGCATCACTCCAAAACCGAAACGGAACAGATGCATGGGCCAAAAGAGTAAGACCAGCTTCAACAATATGATGATGCTTACGCTCGACTGAACCATTCTGCTGATGAGTATGTGGACATGCTAAACGATGAGCTATCCCAAGCGACTGAAAGAAAGAGTTGAGGTTGCGATACTCGCCCCCCCCAGTCTGACTGGACATGAACAATTTTGTGCTTGAGAAGACGTTCAACATGTTTTTGAAACTGAACAAAAATATCAAACACATCAGATTTGCGTTTAATAAGGTAAAGCCAGGTAAAGCGACTATAAGCATCAACGAAACTGATATAGTAATTATGACCACTGACAGAAGTCTGAGCAGGACCCCATACATCTGAAAACACAAGTTCTAAAGGATGTTTCACCTCACGACTGGACTCCGAAAAAGGAAGTTGATGACTCTTCCCCTGCTGACAAGCATCACACACTGCTACATCTTTATTACTAGACAAACTAGGAAGCTCATGACGATGCAAAATATGACGGACAATAGGTGTGGCCGGGTGACCAAGACGAGCATGCCACTGTGACGGAGAGACCCGAACTCCACTGAAAACACGAGCGACACCAGGATGCTCCAGACGGTAGAGGCCCTGGCACAACCGCCCACTAAGAAGAATGTCCCTCGTGCCCCGATCCTTAATAAAAAGATCAAAAGGGTGAAATTCACAAAGCACATTATTATCACGTGTGAGTTTAGGAACTGAAAGAAGATTACGGGTCACAGATGGAACTCGAAGAACATTGCGAAGCTGAAGACTCCTATTGGCATGTCTAGTGAGAAGAGATGCTTGACCAATATGAGAGATGTGCATACCTGCTCCATTGGCGGTGTGGATCTTGTCGGAGCCATGATAGGGTTCACGAGTGTGAAGCTTCCCCATCTCGCTGGTTAGATGCTCTGTCGCCCCAGAGTTCATGTACCAGTGTGGATCGATGAAGTAGGACTGAGTGTGTCCCTGTTGCTTCTGCGGCGCAGGACGATCAGCCATGGCGACCTGACGGGCATTGTTGCGTGTATCTTTGCCGTCATTGCCAAGACCAAGGAAGCTTCACTGGAAGCGCTTATGACACTTGGAGGCCCAGTGCCCATCGCGGCCACAAAGCTGACACACACGTGGACCGCCAGCCCCCGGTAAGGTCGCAGTAGGTGGGGGGGCCGAGGCGGGCGACGGTGGCAGCCCCAAGGGAGACCGGGGTGATGAAGAAGAGCGGCCACCCTTGGTGGCGGTGTTGGCCGAGAGGGAGCCAGTGCCCCTGGTGCGGCGAGTCTCGACCCGTTGCTCAGTGAGAAGGAGCCGAGAGAAAACCTCGTGTGCCAGCATGGGTGTCGAGTTGCCTCGCTCGTTGATGATCTCGACTAAGGCATCATACTCCTCATCAAGACCATTGACAATAAACGAGTTGAACTCGGAGTCGGTGAGGGGCTGTCCAATGGAGGCCAATGTGTCGGCGAGGCCCTTGACCTTGTTGTAGAACTCAGTGGCAGTGGAGTCAAGCTTCTGACACTCTCCAAGCTGACGACGGAGTGCAGAGACACGAGCCTGGGACTGCGCTGCAAAGGTGCGCTCAAGGATGGTCCAGGCCTCATGAGACGTCTTCGCGAAGACAACAAGGCCGGCAACTGCCGGCGAGAGCGACCCCTGGATGGAGGAGAGGTTCGCCTGGTCCTGCCCCGTCCAGACGCGATGGGCCGGATTGTAGACCGGACCGTGCATGCTGTCTACCAGCGCGGGTGGGCAGGGAAGTGATCCGTCGACGTAGCCTAGCAGGTAGTGACTCCCCAAGAGCGGGAGAACCTGCGCACGCCAGAAGATGTAGTTGTCGGCGGAGAGCTTGATGGTGATGAGATGACCGAAGTGAAACGGCGGCGGCGAAGACGATCCCATCGAGGAGGCTGCCTGGGGTGCAAACACCATGGAGGCAGCCGGAGGCACCGAAGCCGATGCGGGAGGAGGCGGGACCGCAGCCAGGGCGGGCGCCGCAAAGCTCGCGGCCGGTGCGGACGCCGCAAGGCCCGCGGCCGGGGCGAACGCCGCCAACCCCGCTAGCGGGGCAGTGTGATCCGCTTGCGGCAGGAGCGGCGGGACGACGCCTGCGGAGTCCGCAGCGGACGGCGGCGCCGTGGTGTGGACCACGAGGTCACGCCCAAGCGAGGGCGCCGGCGGCGTGGAGAAGACGGAGCCGATGCTCCTTGTCCCGATCGGAGCCGGAACAGAGACGGCATCGAGCGGGAGGTTGAGCAGAGCCGCAAGAGAGGCCGGGAGGAAGCCCGCAGCAGTGGAACCGGTGGTCGCGGCGCTCGACATGGCGGCGGCGCGATCGGTGGCGCGGCGGCGGCGGTGAAGGCGGCGGCGGCTGCGGCGGCGGTGCGGGTATTAGGGTTTAGAAGCGGAAGCGATCGTAACCTAGCGTGATACCATGTAAGACAATAAGTTTTGGGGAACCAGCACAACCCTCTAGGGGTGGCTTATCTCATTATATATATAATGGTTGTGTTACAATATGTACAATATACGTACATAGGTACAGAAGCTATACATAGTCTAACAGTGTGTGTTCCCTGAGTCTGCTGCAGTCGTTGGTTATCTGTTGGGAGTCCAAGTCGTAGCAGGCGCATGGAAGCACGTCATGGGAGCTGGCTAGGACGTGCGGATCGGGCGCTGGCGTGAGTGGAGTCACGGTGTTGTATGCATGTGGCGTAATGGTTAACGCATGCTTGGCCGATTAGTTAGTGCGTGCGTGCGTGGTTAGAGCATCTCCAACAGGCACGCAGTAAAATTTGGGTTTTTTTTTGCGCGCGCAATCATTACGGGAGCTTCAGAGGATGCGTTAACACTGCGCTCAAGGCATAAGTAGTTCAGTGCGCCGGCTGAAACGGCGTCACGCACCGTTTATTTCATGCGCCCGGTCCCGCACGCTACACACTCGAGCGGCCGCTCGCGACGTCCACCTACCCCAATCGAATCGCTGGCGCCACTGCCCGCACCATTCCGGCGACCATTCCGGCGCTTCCGCGGCCGATCCCTGCACCGCCGCTGCTTCCTTCGTCTCCCTCTAGTCCCCTCCGCCCCTCGCGCGTGCCATTCTTCCGACGAACAGCGCCTGACCGCCCACTGCTGCTCGGCGCCCACAAGGTGTTCGACAAAACGCTTGCAAGGTATGTATTGCTTCAACTTCACATTTTTTACATGAATTTGGTGCATGTTGTTTGTAGTTTTCATATAGTAGTTTAAATTCAACATTGTAGATGGGTTCGTCATACGATTCTTCCGAAGAAGAACTTGATATTGAAGAGGAGGAGAACCTTGCAATGATCCTAGCTATGCACATTAATAAAAACCCGAAGCACGGTGGTTCGTTTATGGGTCGGCAGAAAATTTTGTGGGATAGGATCGATGCCGACGACAGATTGATAAAGCATTATTTTGTGGATAATCCCTTGTACCCTGAGTCGTACTTCCGGCGCCGTATTAGGATGAGCACCGAGTTGTTTAGGGGCATTGCAGAGAAACTAGCAAGCCATGATTGATTTTTTTAGCAAAGGAGGAATGCCGCCGGAGAGCTCGGGGATAGCACCTTTCAGAAGGTGAACACCGCTTTGTGTATGTTGGCATACGGTATTCCAGCTGAACTAGTTGACGCCATGCGAGTGCGGCGGAGGGCTGCCAGGGTGGCCCGTTTTGTTGCCTCCTATCATGCCATTCGACGTGCCGAAACGCACGATGATCTTCAGAAGAATCTCATCAAGGAGTGATGGGCATGGAATGGCCGACAAAGAGCATCATGATTGTTTTTGTTTGATGTTGTATTGTTGAACTATTTGTTGTATTGTAAGATAAACTATTTGTTTGAGTTGTAATAATAAAATTGAACTATTAATTGTTGATTTTTTTTGTTTGTGTTTGATCTTCTTGGTTGTGTTTGGAGTGCATATGTTGTTTGTGTGAGAGCACGCGCATAGTTTTGTTGCAGCGGCTGCTAGAGCTGCTCGTGCGCGCTCAACTTTGCAGCAGCCGCTTGAGCAAGCACTCCTCTCCGCGCAAAAACTCATGATTCGCGCGCTGCAAACGCTTTTTTAGTGCACCTCGTGTTGTGCGGCTGTTGGAGATGCTCTTAGCAGCCGGATGTCCGCCCAGGTTAGTGTGTGCGCATGCAAGCCGTGGAGTTAGTGCCTCCAGCTGTGCGTGGGTGGGTTAGCTAGTTAAGTTGTAATTCTGGTTTGCTTTGGGTTGGGGTGAGCAGAAGAGAGAAAAGGCTAAGGTTGTGAGCTGCGAGAGGAACCGAGAGGCACAGGAAGGAGCTGATCCTTCCATCCCCAACACACCTCCAATATGAGGAAATCAAATTCAAGCCCACTAAGCATGTGTATGACTTTTTCATGCACCGGCAGCTGCAAGGTCTTTTCAATGAGCTCGGCCACTCTCACTCTCTAAGAGATCCGATGGAAAACAAGAGGGTGCTCCTCATGTTTTTTTGAGTCGTCGCCAAGATGTACAAGTAGCTGGATTTGTCCATCAAGAGCTTGGTTGACCTCGTCACCATGTCGATCGAGGAACTAATCGGAAGCCCCAAGGCGGTTAAAGAGTGCAGCGACGACACCAGGGAACATGCCGGCGGCCAGCTCCTGCTCACCGAGGAGCATCGGAATGCGTACATGAAGTACAGCTAACACACCGGTTCTTCCGGCAGCGGGGGGTATTCCTCCGGGGGAAACTAGGGCCATCGTAGGGGACGTGGGCACGCCTCCAATGGTGGCTGTGGGAGTTACATTGCCATGAACAATTTTGGCGGTGGCAATCTGAGGCACCATGAAGCATGTCATTACTGCAAATGTCCATGCATTTGGGACGAGACTGTCTCACGAAGATGAGGGATGAGACTCATGTGGTGCAAGCCATGCAGGAAGACACGTATGACACCCCCGCTCTCTTCATGGATGTGTGCGTGCTCGGTGCAGAGCAGACCCTAATTGGTGGTCACGTTCTTCTCAATGAGGAGAACACACGGGTGAGGCTAGGCAACGAGAGAGAATAGTTGGAGGTCCCATAGTACCTCGACATAGAAATCTCGAATCACATGGTAGGCGAATGCTCTATTCTCGCCGAGCTCGATTACTACATTGTCGACTACGTGCGCTTTGGGGAGAATTCGATCATCGACATCAGGAGGTGCGGCACGGTGATGTTCACTTTGGACAACAATGATCACAGCCAGCTGACTTATGTGTACCACATTATGGGTT
>LT934117.1:716262993-716275153 GCA_900231445.1 Triticum turgidum subsp. durum | reverse complement strand
GGTTGTAGCATTAGTGTTTCGGTCACAAACAATTTTGACCCTTGCAGAAGATGGCGCGTGATGAGTTGGTGATTTTCTTGCTGATGATTGGGCACTTCAATGAACTCCGCGACGCCTACCTCATAGGGAAGCAATGATGGTCCACATTCCCGCATGCAACCTCATACCGGGCAAGCAAAAAGCTCGAGTTGATTCATGCTCATCTTTGCGGCACGATCATGTCGGAGATTCCAGGAGGGAAGAGGTATTTCCTTCTGGTAGTGGAGCATTTGAGCAAGCATATGTGGCTCGTGCAAATGTCCCCGAAGGAAGAAACTGAGTTAGCGATTGGTGCATCAAGGTTGTGGCAGAAGTGCGGAGCGACTGCACACTGTAGATGCTGCACACTGACCGTGGCTGAGAGGTTCATGTGTTATGGATGATTTTGACATGGCCGCCTATCATCTACTTCAATAAAGATGATTGTAAACATCACAATGATGCACAGGCCCAAGGTTTCAACCTCCTCATCGAAACGAAAAGAAAACAAAAGAAAGGTGGTTTTGTACAACATTAAAAAAATCATATCTAATGCCCACCTCTGATACTACACAATACTATAAACATGTGGTATTTCTATTTAATATCTAGTCTGTGCTTGTCCCACTCATTTCACATTTATTAAGTCAACTCTGTGGAGTACCTCTACGTAATTTCACAAATTAAGAAGTACAAAATAAGTGAAGGATCGTATGATGAATTACACCATGAGTGCTTGAGTGGTCAGATCTAAATCTCTTCTACTAAGATATCGCTGCTGTCTAATTGCACAAACCACTTTCTTTTCTTCAGGATAATGGAGTATCATGTCACACTGGAGCGAGAAACTAAGTAGTACGAAATATTCTCCCAGCGCGAAGTGTTCCATTCCATGTGTCCCCTGTTCTCATCCTCTCCTTTGTTACTATTCTCTCTTGCATAGTTTGTGCTATTGATGGATTAATAGTGGTGGGTATATATAAACATATATACGTTTCTTGCTAGCCTGCAATTTGTGGTTGGTGAGAATATTGAAGTCAGATTAATTGTACCACGTGTTGTCTTAACGGAGCATCATAAACAAAGACGTTCCACAATTATTAGGATACTTCAAAATTTGGGAAGCCAATTCATTTCGTTCTCTCTTGGTTATTTGTTTCTTTTGAATGAAACTTGCAGAGGTGGTTAGCATATGATTACCTTATTAACAGAAAATACGATAAACTAGATGTTACCCACTTGTTTGCCGTGAGAACCGGTAACAGGAGCAGATGCATTTTTGGGGGCTCTAGCGCAGCTGCTACCGGTGCATTCTCGGATAGCAGCTCTGGCCTTTGGGAATACGTTTACTGCAAGCTCGAACAACTGGTCTATGCCAGAGGCTTTTCCTTGCTGCCATCTGAACTTCAGCGGCTGCTCTAGCTAATGGTCCTAGTCGGCTCCAGGCCTCCTATCTCGGCTATAGCATGATTTTACACTACTGTTTATTCCGCGGAATATAATTCTTCCATAAATGATGCTTTTGTTCACTTAATATGTAGCATCAAGAAGATTCAAAGCATGATGAGCAGCATCCAGCCTCTGCATAACTAATGCACACAACCAAACATCAAGAGTCTGAGAAAAATATAATAAAAAAACAAGGGATAATTATCCTTTTGCCCTCAGTTGTGTCCATGTGCTCAGTTTTGCCCTCAGATGCAAATTGTCCTCAGTTTTGCCCCTAGTCCGAGCACAGCAACTACGACGAGGCCAAACGGCCATATTTGAGTCCATTCCGTCCGCCGGCGTTAGTAGTTGTGGGTCCGGAGCTTACACATGGGACCGCGTGGACGTGGGTCCGGAGCTGACATGTAGGCCCGTGTAACTAAATCCCCAAATCATTCTAGCTCACACCCATCCGCCCGGCCGGCTGTCCTGCGCCGCCGCCGCCGCCACCTGCGCCGCGGCCAGCACCTGCCCCGCCACCAGCTGCACGGCCTGCTCCGCCGCTACCTCCATGCGCCTACGCTCCACGGCTCATTGTGACGCCCACCACCTTCCTGCGACGCCACGGGTGGGGCGCCCGCCACCTTCTCGATTCGCGGCGCGGCCTCCTTCTGTGCGCCCGGCCGGAGCGCTCAAAGGTGGGGGGGCTGCTGGAGCTATTTGAACTAGGAGGAAGAACCCTAGGGCGAAATGGTGAGCAACGGCGACCCCGGAGTATTTGGCGAGGCAGGCATCGGGCCGGAGATCCGCCGCGTCCACGACTGGGTTCCCGAGGGGTAAGTCTTGCCTCTTGTTTAGATTGAGCTTAGTTGTGCATTTGAACACTCGATTCGAGTAGGTTTGCCGAATTAGTGTGCTGATTGCATCTCTTTTTTTCGCCGGTTAGGATGGAGTTGCGGTTTGCTTTCATGGTGCACATTAGAAGGGACCGGTACATGTTCGATGCAAAGGATAAGAAGAAATACCAAGGAGGTTTTGATTATCGGTTGCCAATGGCTAGTAATTGGAGTTTCAGACAATTTGGGGAGGTAATTTGTAGCCAATATCCTTGGGGTTTGCTTGATGAAGTGGTATACAAATACTATGATGGGGAAAAGAATTGGGTGACAGTTAGTAATGATGAAGAGCTAGCTACCATGTTTGTTAGGCATAAAGAGAAATATAATTTTCATGTGAGGCTGCAAGTTGAAGTGCTTGAGCAGGCATTTGGACCTAGGATGGCGGGTGCAACATCTCGGGGAGAATCAAGTCGTCGTAATGGCATCTCTAGCCAGAACAGTTCAGTTGGTGCACGGCGACGTGGTGGCTCGACAAGTGTGGGCAACAGCAGTAGGGTCCCCCTTGAAGTGGAGCCCGATGGCTACAATTCTGGGGTTGATGAAGAGAAGTTATATTCTGATGTTATTCAAAATTTATGACGGGCACCTCGGGCTGAAAACCAAGATGAGGCTCAGAATGCAGTCCGTGTGGACGATGACGCGATGGGTGAGGACGAAGACCTTGCAGCTGTTGAATGGGACCCTTTGAACCCTGAAATGGAAGAAGGTACAGTTTTTGCATCCATGAATGAGTGTAGAAATGCACTTGTGACATACTGCATCAAGGTGGAACGTACTTTCAAAGTTGACAAGAGCGATCAAGTACGTTACAGAGTGCACTGTCCGACTAAGGGTTGTCCATGGAGGCTGCTTGCATCTAAAATGCGGAATATCACTAATGTTCAGGTCAAAGTGAACCCTTTTAAGCACACATGCCAGGAATCAACCCTTAGGAAGGATACAATCAGTAGAGCCAAGTCAAGATGGGTGGCAGAAGAAGTAAAAAAGTGGGTGAAAGAAAACCAGCAAGTGGGTCTAAAGGAATTGCAGAAGAACATCAAAGATAAGTTCAAGATAGATTTACCATATATGAGGTTGTTCAATGGTAAACAACATGCTATGGATTCTATTTATGGTAACTGGCAGGAAAGTTTTCAATTGTTGTATTCATTCAAAGGTGAAGTGGAGAGGACAAGCCCAGGTAGTATTGTAGATATTGATCACCACACTGTGGAGTACACATTCAGGGGAGTGACAAAGACCAAGGAATGCTTTAGAAGGGTTTTTGTCTGCTTTGAGGCTTGTCGTCGGGGTTTTTTGGCAGGCTGCAGGCCTTATTTGGCTATTGATGCCACTTTTCTCACAGGGAGGTTTAAAGGACAGTTAGTAGCAGCTTGTGCAGTTGATGCACATAGTTTTGTATTTCCAGTTGCCTATGGTGCGCTGGAGACAGAGTCTGAGGAGAGCTGGACTTGGTTTTTGCATAATCTCCGCCGGGCTATTGCACATCCCAATGGGTTGGTCATTCATACAGATGCCTGCAAAGGTTTAGAAGTGGCCGTGGACAATGTGTTCCCTGGAGTAGAGCATAGGGAATGCATGCGTCACCTTGCTGCAAATTTCATGAAGAAATTCAAAGGAAAGGTGTATACCGACAATTTATGGCCAGCATCTTTGACATGCAGTGTGAAGAAGCACAACTACCACTTGAGGCAGTTATACATGAATCCCAAAGTGAAAGAATACTTGGAAACACACCACTCCAAGTTATGGGCCAGAAGCCAATTCAGTAAAGTGAGCAAAGTTGACTATGTGCACAATAATCTAGCAGAGTCTTTCAACTCAACGATCCGGAAACTAAAGGGTCATTATGTGGTGGATTTGCTTGACAGGATAAGGATAGAATACATGCAGAAATTTCATTGTCGTGCAGGAATAGCCGAGGCAAAATTCATGGGCCACATTATCATCCCTGCCGTGATGAATGAACTGAAGCAGAAGACAACAGGCTTGGAAATGAACATGACGCTTTGCTCGGGTACCACAGCAGAGATATCATATTTGGATAAAGAGAAGAGGGAATGGAGATATCCAGTGGATTTAGAAGCTAGAACTTGTAGTTGTAGGCAATGGCAGATAACTGGGTTGTCATGCATTCATGCCTTGTTTTTCATCACTTCTCTCCTAGGTCCAGCAGGGAACATACAGCAGTATGTGCATGATTACTACTCTGTTGCAAGGTTCAAAGCCACATATGCTTATGCCTTGCCTGCTATGGAGGGAAAACAACAATGGGACATGGTGGACCCTGGATTCAAGCTTTGCGCTCCAGTTCTGAAGAGAGCAGCAGGTAGACCAAGGAAGAGTCGAATCAGACCTCGCAGCGAAGGAGCTGGACTTGGAGCGAGGAAGCGTAAGTGCACAAGATGTGGTGGGTCTGGTCATTTCGGTAAGTATTGTGATAACACAATAGATCCAGTGTTCGGAGAGAGTTTCGATGAAGGCTTCGATGAAAATGTTGGTCAGCAGCCGGTTGCCTCAACAGATGATGAAAATGATGGTCAACAGCCGGTTGCATCAGATGAGGATTTTGACGAGGTTCCAAATGATGATGGTCAACAGCCGCATGATTTTGATGATGATCCAAAATATCCTCCAAATAATGATTCAAGTGAGGCTTCAAATGGTGATCCAAGTGATGTTCTAAATGGTGATCGTGGTGATCCAAGTGAGGCTCCAAATGATGATCCAAGTGAGGCTCCAAATGGTGATCCAAGTGAGGCTCTAAATGGTGATCATGGTGATCCAAGTGAGGCTCCAAATGATGATCCAAGTGAGGCTCCAAATGGTGACCAACCTTCTGTTGTTGTGAGTTTTGCTAGGTATGTAAATCTTGCAAGGGTCAAATACTACTGTACATCTATCACTTGACACGATCTCATTACCGTTTATGTTTGGACCCTTTATGTTTTGCACAGCTCTATGGTAGGATTGAAGAAGACGCGCAAGGTACCGTCAACCAAGAGAAAAAGAGAAGAAACAATGAGCACAAGGTGCACGAGGAGCAAAGTGATGGCAAGAAGCTCAAGGAACAGAGAGAAGCCCCAACGCTATCTATGAACAATTATGAAACATTATGAATAAGGAATGATGTTGTATTATGAAACATTTATCACTTGACATGTTGTATTTCTGTTGGATGATGTTGGACCTATGTTAGAAGTATGTTTGACATGATGTTTAAATATCTGTTGGATGATGTTTGAATGAGCACATGGTTTTTCCTTTTTTTGATTTTTTTGAATTTTGTTTTGCTCGTTTAAATTCTGGTCAAACCTAACTTTGACCAAGATTTAAGCAAGTCTAAAACATCAAAATGAAAAACTAAGCCTGGATACTTCTTAGTCAATCCAAAATGAAGTTGTGGTGAGATTTTTGAAATTTTCATGAAAAATGTGCTAAAAAGAGGGGTCCAAAGGTAGGGTAAACGGCCTCATTTCTAAGCAAGGATTTTTTCGACCTTATCTAAATCAGCCAAATAACTTTCCTACACATATATTCTATATGTACAGACTATGTGCGCTGGTTTTTCCATTTTTTTATTTTTTTTTAAATTTGTTTTGCTCATTTGAATTCTGGTCAAACTTAACTTGGACCAAGATTTAAACAAGTGTAAAACATCAAAATGAAAAACTAAGCCTGGATCCTTCTTAGTCACTCCAAAATGAAGCTGTGGTGATTTTTTTGAAATTTTCATGTTCATTTCCCCAAAACACTTCTCTTCACTTCATACAAGATAGTTTGAGATACTCGAGATATCATAGAATACACATGAACTTATCATTTAAATGTATGTAAAGCTTATTTATCAACTTAAATCGTTAGTATATGACATAAGAAGACTATGTGCGTAGGTTTTTCATTTTTCTGATTTTTATTTAATTTATTATGCTCATTTGAAATCTGGTCAAACATAGCTTTGACTGCTCCAAACCCCTCCCAACCCCGCTAACCCTAGCGCTGAATAAGGACCGTTCATCTAACCCTAGCGGCGATCAAGGGCCATCGATCTAACCCTTCTAGAAGGAATCTGCGGGGAGGAGGGGGGCGATCCGCGGGATGCAATCTGATTGGCTGGGAGATTGTTTTTTTAACAAATATCGGGCGCGCTGGATGGACCGTTGGGCCATCTCGTTGTCTGGGCCTGAGACCGCAGTAAATAGCCCGTCTCAGCCTTTCCAGGCCTTGCATGCATGGAGGCGGCTACGTGGGTTTGCGCATGCGCGGGAGGCGGCGACGTGCATGCATGCGAGTGAGGCGAGCGAGGCGCGCTAGGCGAGCTAGGCTAGCGAGGCGAGCTAGGTGGTTTAGGGCAGTGGTTCAGGGCAGCGATTCACATGCACTGCCCGGTCAAAGATGCATCATTTTTGTGCAAAAATTTAAGTGTGCAAAATGTAACGGATACACACACGCGTTCGGATTCACACATGCACCATTCTCATCCTTTCTCTCTTCCTCTCCCACCCACAGGCCTATAAATGGGGTGCCTCTCTTCCTCTCCCACCCACAAGCCAGATCCGATCCTCTCCAACTTCAAACACCCAAGCGACCGAGCCCTCCCCAAGCGAGACCAAGTGAAGAAGATGCAGTTCAACGGGCCGACCTTCAGCCGTCCGCCTGTGGCGCCGGAGCTGCGCTACCCACCGGGCGTGCTCGTGGAGAGGGAGCTCCGTGTGTGGGCTATTTCAAGGTGGAGGGGTTCCGTCGAACTCACCCGCGCCTTCCTCAGAGCCGGCTATGCCCACATCCCACGGGGCTCGCCGAGGATGTTCATCCTCAACGAGGTTCGTGACCGCGGCGGCATCCTCCTACTGCTCACGGTCACCTTCACCAACCCATTTGACGCGCGCGAGCTTCTCGGCCAAGTCTTTTCGTGCGGCTGCGAGGCCATCTTCTTCACCATCTACAACATCTACACCAACTACGAGCGCATCTTCCCCACTCCAGGCCAGATGCACTCCCTTCCCTACGACGACGAGGAGGAGGTGTGAAGATGAAGACGGTGTTGAAGGGGCGCGCACAGACAAGGTGGAAGAAGGAGGTCAAGATGAAGATGTTCAAGCCCGGAGTCAAGCTCGTCATGTTTGGTTTTTTATTTTGTTGCTTTTCTATGTCGTGTCGTGTCGTGTCATGTTTCGTCATGTGTCTGTGAACTGTCCGTGAACTTATCTAAGTTATTGTAATGGTACGCTGTGTTCCATCTTATTATGTGTGTTAAAAAATGTCCATGCCCAAACTTATCATTTCTTCCCTAAACAAGTCATGAAGTTCGAGAACTTGTGGTTTTCGGAGGGGGTGAGAAGCCCTCTGTTTCATTCAAACAAAAAGTCATGAACTAACATGCAAATTTATTCCCTTTAAATCCTAAACCAAGTGCCACTCCAACCCTAAACCAAGTGCCACTCTAACCAAAATCATGTGGTAGTGCAACATACATTTTCAACCTTCCAACCCTCCAAAATTTAAGTGCAAAACAAAGGAAAACCACTCTCACACGTGTGCAAACATTCACGGTCTCACTATTTTTTTTAAAAAATTCACAGTCTCACTATGTATACCTTCCTTCCCTACCCATGTCAAAGTCTTGTCATCTGTCCTAGCGGTAACCAGCCAGCCCTAAACACCACAAAACCACGCGGTCCTGGGTTCGAGTCCCCAGCCGCACCAATTTTTTGTGCATTTTCCACCCTTCATTTTTTTAGACATATTATGTTTTTCTCAATGTAATGCCCTTAAAAAATGTTCATTTATTTTGGCACCTGGCGTAAACCTCTACCAGAGCTGAGGCACATTTTCCATGACCTTTTGGTATTTGATTTAAATCACGGTGTATTTGAATTGGATTAATTAACAGCACCAAAAAATTTCTAACCTTAATTGTTTGGCTCCGGAATAATTCAATTAGCTTCCACAAAAAGTTTCAGCATTATGATTTACTGCCTAAATTAAATCAGAATAGAAAACAGAAAAATAAGCAAGAAAACCCGTGAATGGGCCTAATTGGATGCACTTGGCCCATTAGTCTAGCCTGCACTTGGCTCTACGCTCTGAATTTGGCCCAAGAGCAACCTTTTTTTGGACAGAAAGGCAGAGCAGAGAGCTGCATTTCATTGATCAAAAGTTTCTGAATTCCTAATTTCTTCTCTTTTTTCCAACATATTTAAATGTTGGTCACTTCTTATCTTTTTGTTTCAACATTTAAACAACTTTAACCAACATTTAAACTAGGTGAATTTCTCAAACAATTTCAAGATTACAAATCCCTTCATAATTCATGCCTTTCCATACATTTTCAACATTACAACCAGTGCGATTACCATACCTACAAATGCCCAAAAGTATTTGCAAATGGGTATTGGTAGTGCTTGATCTTCAAGCTTCCTAATCTTCTTCTTCAACATCCTAAGCTCAATAGCTAGCTCTCTATCAGTGCGTGCTTCGCCATCCATCTCTTCTTCCGAAGCTCGTGGTGTGGCCACTACCGTTCATGGCAGCATGCGCAACCATTCTTCATGCTCTTCTTGCAGTTCATTCATCAGAGTCTTGGCCAGAGCATCGACCCAAAGAAAGAAGCATGTCACCTGCATGAACACCAAACAGATCAACCCATTGCTCAAACATCCCGACGACGAAAATGGTGCAATTGCCCCGATTCTTACCCCATTCTCGCTGCACACGTAGAACGGACGATTCTGGTTCCTCGGTGTCTGAGAAACCCTTCGATCAATGCCCGCCCGGCACCGCGGACAGACGAAGACAGGCATGTCCACACGCGCCTGGCTCTTCATCCGCGAGGTGGCGCGGGAGCTTGAGGAAGACATGGAGCTCGGAGCCGAAGGGGATCTAAATGCCGCCGCGCCCTCCACTGCTAGCTTCCCACCGCCGCGCCCTCCACAGCTAGCTTCCCGCCGCCGTGCTCTCTCTCTCGCCATGGTCACTGCCGTGCTCTTTGTCGCCGTGGTCACCGCCGCTGTCGCCCGCTTATATAGCACACCCGCCAACGGCTCTCTGCTCAACGGCTCTTTGCTGGGTCCCACAAGCCACGCGTGCAACGGTCTGAATAAAATTGGCCGTTTCTGCCGCCTGGTCCCACCTGTAAGGGCCGAGTCAAAAGGTTGACCTGACATAGACGGCAGAGTTCACGGAACGAGTCCGTGCGCACGGACTAAGGGCAAAACTGAGCACAATTCGCATCTGAGGGCAAAACTGAGCACATGGACACCACTGAGGGCAAAAGGATAATTAACCCAAAAAACAAACATATCAACAACACTAGAGTTATATAAGACCGGCACTAAGTCTATGTCGCAGGAGGTGGCCTCGGGCTAATGATTCGCACGACAAGGCGTCTAGTGGCTGGTTGGATGACGCGGGCTGTTGTGGCGGCAATGACAGCAGCGGTTCCGCACCCGACAAATCTAGCATCTTGCGACGGCACAGCTCTGTCGGCTAGATCTGAGTCATGGCATGGCCAGCCTCCTGATGACTATGGTTATTGCCTAATGTGGGCATTTGTCCGAACCATCTGCTATACCCACTCTGGTCTAGAATGGAGAACTTATTTTGTTGAAGACGTTCTCTCTGTGATGATGGCGGCGTCAGGGAGTTTATCCCTTCTTGAAGGCATTGCTACGAAAAAGGTCGACATAGTCATAGGTGTTAAATTTGTATCTTGTAATGGTGCAACCGTAGTTGTTTTTGTCATCTACTCCATTCGCTGATGCATTTAGAGTTATTGCCTTGCATCAATTTTAATTAAGATGGTTGTGTGCATCGCATTGATGTAGAGGTCAGGGGTTTCAACCTCCTTTGGGGGGGGGGGTGGATGCCGCGGGCGGTGGTCGACCGATCCAAAAATTATGTTGTCACTCGGGTTGGGTAAAAACCTCCCTAGCAATCCGCTACAACCGCATACACACCATCCTGAAAACGCTTGGTTCTCAGTTTCGAACTGTAGATCACATCTGAAGCAAGGGAGTACATTGTAAAATAACCTGCAAAGGAGAAGAGTTTCTCCCCCTTAAAAACCAAACCATTTGTACAAACCATTTGTATAAAGCTAAATTGTTCAGGCAGTGACCAAAAATATTGGCAACACTTGTGGGCGGATACAAATTAAACATTACTTGCATAACTAACCACACAGAACATGCAACCTTGCACGAGAAAAGGAGGATCTTTTTTCACTAGTCATAAGTACAAAAACTGCACCTCTTGCTTCCATGCAGATACCTAAACCTCATTGCTGGCCCGAGCATCTGGATATAGATGCACCCACATGCATCATGGACCGGAGCGTGAAATAGTCAGACCGATGTTATATTAATACTGATTAGTAGACTTCTTTTAGTTTCCATATTTGGGTTTAGAGCAAAGGTGATCTATGTATGTTTTGTTAGGGTTAGCTGTTCAGTAGTTAATGTGCATGGGAGTCCGGTTAAGGCATGTACGTCGACGTGAATGTGTATTTAGTTTAATTATGTGTCATGTTTAAGATGAGTATGTATTGCCAGGTTTAGAATGAATACGGAATTTTTTTAGGCTAGCTAGTGTCTTGTGTACAAATGAAAATCCCACTTTACGAAATAAAATTGCAGAATATAGTGTCTTGGATGCAAGAATGTGTGTTTAGTTTAACATATAGAGTTATTGAGTACTCACCTGGGTGGCGGATTTAGAAAATATAAATTTCAGCAGACTTCTGATGTACGTTAAGCCAAAGGAGAGCCACACATAACAGGCAGTGGTGAAGTATAAAAGTACAGCCTATCCTTACCAATCAGCTTTACCGTTTAGAGGTGCACTACAGGAAACAGGTAATTTGCCGTCTGTGGATCACAGACGGCAAAGACCGAAATCCAGACGGCAAAGATTTTACCGTCAGGAAGCAGACGGCAAACTCAGACGGCAAAGATAAGTCGGCAAAGAATACTTTGCCGTCTGCCTTTTGTCGAGATGACGGCAAAGATTTTGCCGTCAGTCAATTCGGTTTTGCCGTCTGCCACAAAAATAACAGACGGCAAAAAACGTATTCTTTGCCGTCAGTCAAAACATGTGCTTTGCCGTCATCCAGACTAAAGTACAGACGGCAAAGATTGTTTTTCATTTTTTTTAAAGTGACATCCTAGCAAAGCATCTCACAGGAAACAGGAACAACAAACCAAAACAGGTTTAGCTCACGGAGATTTTGGATTCAGCACGACCTTGCTGTCTTGCAATCATCGTCGGTGGTTACAAAGAAGTTACAAGAGCTGTCCTAAAATTTACACAAGGACCCCTAGAAACTAAAAATGAAAAGCAATCAAGTCCTCCATGTCCTCCATCGCAGCAACAGGTACTTCACCGCCGGCATTCCTTTTTCTTGCCGGGGACACTACCACAGTGACATCACTGCCGCCACCTCGCCCTGCTCACCGCGCAGCTCGCCTGGCCCTACTCGTCGTGCCACCGGACAGCCATGCTCGCCCGCGCCGATTTCCCGACCCTGGTATCCTCACCGCTGTACGGCCGTGCTCGCTGGATCCTGGAGAGAGAGGGGGGCACCGTCGCGCGCCAGTGCAGCGTCGGGCGGCCGATGCCGGAGGGAGGAGGCCGCCGCGCGCCGGAGGGACGAGGCCGCTGCGCGCCCGAGGGACGAGGCCGCCGTGCGCCTGTGCTCGCCACCCGCGGGTCCTCCATGCTCGTGCGCCGAAGGGACGAGGCCGCCGCGCGCCCGTGCTCGCCATCCGCGGGTCAGCGATGCTCGTTGCCCGCGCGGCTGTGGGCAGGCGGGAGCG
>LT934117.1:716231552-716249533 GCA_900231445.1 Triticum turgidum subsp. durum | reverse complement strand
CCCAGCCCTCCAGGGGCTGGTTCCCTGTCCCATGCGGCCCATGAGGACCTCCGAGAGGGGTGGCCCCTCCCGGTGGACCCCCGGAACCCTTTCGGTGGCCCCCGTACAATACCGATATGCCCCCGAAACTTTCCGGTGTCCGCATGACAACTTCCCATATATAAATCTTTACCTCCTGACCCTTCCGGAACTCCTCGTGACGTCCGGGAGCTCATCCCGTACTCCGAACAACATTTGGTAATCACATACAAGTCTTCCTAATAACCCTAGCGTCACCGAACCTTAAGTGTGTAGACCCTACGGGTTCGGGAGACATGCAGACATGACCGAGACGGCTCTCCGGTCAATAACCAACAGCGGGATCTGTATACCCATGTTGGCTCCCACATGCTCCTCGATGATGTCATCGAATGAACCACGATGTCGAGGATTCAAGCAACCCCATATACTATTCCCTTTGTCCATCGGTACATTACATGCCCGAGACTCGATCGTCGGTATCCCAATACCTCGTTCAGTCTCATTACCGGCAAGTCACTTTACTCGTACCGTAATGCATGATTCCGTGACCAAACACTTGGTCACTTTGAGCTCATTATGATGATGCATTACCGAGTGGACCCAGAGATACCTCTCCATCATACGGAGTGACAAATCCCAGTCTCGATCCGTGTCAACCCAACAGACACTTTTGGAGATACCTGTAGTGCACCTTTATAGTCACCCAGTTACGTTGTGACGTTTAGTACACCCAAAGCACTCCTACGGTATCCGGGAGTTACACGATTTCATGGTCTAAGGAAGAGATACTTGACATTGGAAAAGCTCTAGCAAAATGAACTACACGATCTTGTGCTATGCTTAGGATTGGGTCTTGTCCATCACATCATTCTCCTAATGATGTGATCCCGTTGTCAACGACATCTAATGTCTATAGTCAGGAAACCATGACTATCTGTTGACCAACGAGCTAGTCAACTAGAGGCTTACTAGGGACCTATTGTGGTCTATGTATTCACACATGTATTACGATTTCCGGATAATACAATTATAGCATAAATAAAAGACAATTATCATGAACAAGGAAATATAATAATAATCCTTTTATTATTGCCTCTAGGGCATATTTCCAACACTATGGGCCTAATCTGACACTGCTTTGCCTGTGGGCCTGCTGGGCCTTCTGCGGGCCTGAATCCTGGCCCATGGTAGGGTTTCTAGTCGTATTCAGGCCGTGGGGGCCCAGTAGGAGGCACTTATTTGTTTTTTGTTTTCTTTAGTTATTGTTGCTATTTTTATTTATTTATCCAGCTTTTTTGTTTTGTTTTCTGCATTATTTATTTTCTTTTGTTTTTTTGCTTTACTTTTTAATTCTTTGTGCTTTTAGTTTTAGAAAAATTATAAACTTTCTGTTAGTGCCATTAGTTTTAAAATTTGAACACACTTTTTTTGTTTTTTTGTTTTCTTTCTTGCTTTATTTATTTTATTTTGTTTCTACTTACAACAAAATACTTATTGTTGTATTTTTGTTTTTTTCCATTTTTTTGTTTTGTTTTCTGCATTATTTATTTTCTTTTATTTTTTGCTTTATTTTTTAATTCTTTTTTCCTTTGAGTTTTAGAAAATTTTAAACTTTCTGTTAGTGCCATTAATTTTCAAATTTGAAAACACTTTTTTTCTTTTTTTCTTTGTTGCTTTATTTATTTTATTTTGTTTCTACTTACAACAAAATACTTATTGTTGCTATTTTTGTTTTGTTTCCAGTTTTTTTGTTTTGTTTTCTGCATTATTTATTTTCTTTTGTTTTTTGCTTTATTTTTAATTCTTTTTGCTTTTAGGTCAGCAAAATTATAAACTTTCTGTTAGTGCCATTTGTTTTCAAATTTGAATAGTTAAAATTTGAGAGTGTTCTTGGTCCTGGTTCGTGCGTGCAACCGGGACCAAAAGGTCCAGCTGAACCGGGACCAATGGCCCACGTGGTTGCCCTCTCGAGAGTGTTCTTGGTGAGAACATAGTTGACAAGGAGCGAACCGGGATTAATGGTATTATGAGGGCCGAACCATAAGACATTAAAGCATTTCAAATGAACTCTGGAAAAGTTGAAAGTTGGCATGGTATCATAATTTCACCCACATAGCATGTGCATGTACAAAACGGACAATGGTATCATACTCGTCTGTTACAAAGTTGGCATGGTATCATCATAATAGTTGCGGGAAAAAGTCTTCACTTTTTCTTTGCTTGTGTCATTTGCTTATTGCGCCGTAACCATGGATAATCTTCATCGTTTATCAGGATGCTTGGGTCAGCCTTGACTTTGAAGGGAGGAATTTCATGAAACTTTTCATAATCTTCAGACATGTCTGTCTTGCCATCGACTCCCACGATGTCCCTTTTTCCTGAAAGAACTATGTGACGCTTTGGCTCATCGTATGATGTATTCGCTTCCTTATCTTTTCTTTTTCTCGATCTGGTGGACATGTCCTTCACATAGATAACCTATGCCACATCATTGGCTAGGACGAATGGTTCGTCAGCGGGTGAGTGGCATTCCATGTGACGCATCGACGACGTGGAGTCTCGGCGGCATGGTGCAGAAGGGTCTCAGCGACGGATGTGTAACGATGGATAGACGTATGGAGGAGGCATTGTCTGGCGCCCTGGTGGCATCGACGGTAGGCTTGACAAGGTTGATGCATGAGAGCCTGCTCTGAAGATGGATCGTTGGAAGATGGTGGCGGCGGCATTTAATTAAAGTGCTCAAAATGCGTGTACAAATATTATCTTCACAATGTAGTAAGCACCTCACATGTTTTCTTTTGTAAAGTAATACCTTGCATGTTTGTGAAAATATTCAGATGGAAGAATGGTGATGTGAAATAATAAATTGTGGCCGAATAAGTAGGTGAAAGAAAATCAACTGTTTACTATTTAGATAAGTGAACGTAGGTGTTATGTATGTACAGGTGCTTCACTGAAACTTTTTTTACCATTCTAGTTCAGTTTTCATGGGACGAGAGTAATGATCTCTGGGGCTGCGGTCTAGGAAAAGGACCCCGGAAAAATAATTCTAGTGTCTCGTTGTATAATTTTTTGTTGTTTCACGGTAATACTGAGTTATAATTCGAGAGTAATCTCTAGTGCCCAAGGTGGCCGCTGGTAAACGGGCATTACATGTTGCTAGAGAATTATTTTTGCTTTTTGTTGTACTGAAACACTCAAATTCAGTAATTGCACAACCAGCAAAGGTTCTTCATCTTGTTTTTGAGAACTGCAAATGCATTCTCTGTTTGTGATGTTCTGTTGCAGAAGCTCTCGCCCAGACAATATAACATTTCAAACATGATATAGGCGAAATCCTTAGTTGGAGGCAAGGAACAAGTATAATAGCCGTGATGTAGTGGAAGCATAACTCGTTTTATTTGGCAAATGTTTGAACAGCAAAAGCACCGATGCCATATTTGTTTTCTTCCTCTATATGCCTCCTAGTCATATGTGCTCACGGAAACTCCCAGTGCCAACTTTGAGTTTATCATCTACCATGTTTATGTAAAATCTGTTTATTAAATGAGAATGTTCAAGAGAGAGTTTTGCGGAAGTGTAAATCATGATTTACGAGAGACTATGTTTTTTTATGAGTTCACCCAAAGATGGTGTGAAATATGCAGGAGGGCAATTACACTTATGGAACACCCTGGTATTTGCCTTTTTTCTGGCATTTATTGAATATTTGGTTTTGTATTTGTATTTTTATTCAACTCCTTTGGACTTGCCACATGGAAATCTTTTTCATTTCCTTCCAAGTGGGTTCTAGCATTCTCAAATCTCCTCTAGACCTTATCTCTCACAAGAACATGCCATAAAATGATTTTCATTAATGGCATAATATTCATTTTCTAGTTGAAAATGAATATTTTCTCAATCTGCTCCAAAGCAACCCCTATTTTTTTTCTCTAAAAATTCCAAGTACATTCCCTAATATTCTCGAGGTCATGCCTCACCTCCCATGCAAAAATAAATGATTTTCTTCTCTGGACACCAAAGGCACTTTGTGAAGCAAGTGAATTTTCCGTTGATCCATTCGAGCTCAAATTTTTGTAACATGACTACCTTCCGACCTGAAGCTTTGCCACAAAGTTTCAGCCCTTATCTCCTGGTGGATTTCTTGCAAAGTTCCTAAACAGTTTCTGGTCAGAAACTTGTTCAAGTGCCCATATATTGTCTAGCCCACCTGGGAGCAAACGAAGTGCAACCCTAGCCTCAGTGATGAAAGGACAAGACCCTAGACACGGTCTCCTCTCCCTAGCGCACAACGTTGACCAGTGCACACGGTGCCTGCGTGCAGACAAGGTGTTCGACAGTCAGTCGGCGTGCTCCGCGCGTCGCGACTTCTGTGCCATCACCCCTCTGTTCGCCACGCACCTATGTAGCTTGTCCTCCCTGGCCTGCAACCTCGTCTTCTTCCCATGAGCTATCCTCTGCCACTCCCCGACGCCAGTAGCTTGTGTCGCAGACGCAAACACGGCGGAGTAGAGAGCACTGTGCTCCCGCGTGATCGAGCCGTCCCTCTCCATGCTCCTGTGTTTGGCTCGTCTCATCCATTGTTCTTGGACGATCTTCGTCGGCCGCTTCCATCAAGCCAGAGCTCCCTCATCACCTCTCGCCTCTCCGGAAGCATCTCCGGCATCCACTAGCTCTGCCTCGCCCACTTCTATAAATAGGACCCCTCCCTGAGCAGCTGCGACTATCCGACTCATCCTCTTTGGCCACAAATCAACTAGCCTCACACCACCATCGCCATCGCCATCACCACTATCACGGTAAATCTGCCGCGAGCAATGGCGGCAACCCGTCCGGTAGGTGGGGAAAGAAGCCATGTTGGCGGAGATAGGCATGTCTGCGGCCACCGCAGAGAGCGATGAGGAGTAGGTTGTTAGCCATAAGCCATGTGTGCGTACACGACCGTGGCGCGTCTGTGCGCGTGTGTGACGTGCGTGAGTGGTGCAAGTCCATGACCAGGTTGTTAACTAGCTTAGTGGAGTTTGTTAGCTAGCCCATGCATGCCCATGTGTTGGCCGGGTCATGCGTGGATGGCTGGTGTGGTGTGCGTGCATGTAGGTAGTGGGTTAGTGGCTGCATGCGTGTGTTAGTGGCCGGTGTGGCCGTGGAGGTGTGCGTGCGTAAGGCTACATATAGAGCCTGCGTGTGTGTAGAGAAGAGGTGAACCCATTGTAAGTCGTGATGTAGCCTCTGAATACAAAGGAACAAGTGGCCGTTCGTGCGGCCGGCGACGTTCGTGCGCCGGAAAAAACCACCGTGTCCTCATGTTCATCTTCCTCCTCCCTTTCTCCTTCGTTGGTTCGAGCCACGGCAACGCAGAGAGCGAGGAGAGCAGCGGCGAGGGCTGGCGGCAACAACATAGGTCATGGGAGACCGCCACCACTTAGGTCCCACATAGGCACCGCCACCGCGTCGCCGGTGTCTTGCTTGGTGAGCGGGGGTGGTTTGTCCAGTTTGTTTAAAGCCGATTTGAAATGTATGCGGATAGCCATTGGATGGCCGCCTCCTGCATCCGTGTCCACGGACTGGTTTCCATGTCCGTTGGCGGATGCGGTGTCCGGTTTCCGGGTCAGTATTGGAGATACCCTTATTAGAGACTAAATAGAAGTAGAGAAGAGAGCAGCAGGTCGAGTGCTGTGCAAAAAACCTCGTCTCCTCGACGTCCTCTGTTCTCTGTATGTGTGTGACTTTTTTATTTTTGAGGAGATTATGTGCGTTGATTGAGAGCTAAGAAATATTATTCAGAGCGAGGTGATGCTGAAGCAGATGGTTAAGAACTACATTAATAGCAGCGCCTCTTAAAGTGCCGAGATCAAGGCTGAAGAGGCTCACAAGTCCGACGCAGTTGCACTGCAAGGCAGGCATGGAGGTGTGCTGGCTGCACCATGCTCCTTGCATGATGTGGGCAATGTCCAGCACCTCCTTCTAATCCTCACGTGCTCCAACAACACCAGCTGTTCGCTACCCATCAAGGTGATGATGGAGGTTCGGCACATGTGGCCGGCCAAGGAGACAGGCGGCATGGAGTTCTCCGATGACCACTTGGAGATGGAGGCTCTCCTCGGCTCTGTCCCGTTAGAGAACGTGCCCGCCCTTGGTGTGCCTGGGACGCCATCAGAACCATACGCAACGGGGGAGACCGCGTGCGGGATCGAAGGCACAGACCCTTCACCTTGTTGGAATAAGCCATGACCCAAACACGGTGGCGGCCGGCGTGCATCCGTCAGGCTGAGTCCGGCGTAGCGCAGACCGGCATAGTGGCGTCAGGTCGAGTCCCTAGGGTTGGGTCAGGTCATAGACGTGTGTTGTGTGTGTGTCGATTATGTGTGTGTTCCCTGAGTCTGCTGCAGTCGTTGGTTATCTGTTGGGAGTCCAAGTCGTAGCAGGCGCATGTAAGCACGTCATGGGAGCTGGCTAGGACGTGCGGATCGGGCGCTGGCGTGAGTGGAGTCACGGTGTTGTATGCATGTGGCGTAGTGGTTAACGCATGCTGGGCCGATTAGTTAGTGTGTGCGTGCGTGGTTAGAGCATCTCCAACAGCCGCGCTGTAAAATTTGGGTTTTTTTGCGCGCGTGCAACCATTACGGGAGCTCCAGAGGATGCGTTAACACTGCGCTCAAGGCATAAGTAGTTCAGTGCGCCGGCTGAAACGGCGTCACGCACCGTTTATTTCATGCGCCCGGTCCCGCACGCTACACACTCGAGCGGCCGCTCGCGACGTCCACCTACCCCAATCGAATCGCTGGCGCCACTGCCCGCACCATTCCGGCCACCATTCCTGCGCTTCCGCGGCCGATCCCGGCACCGCCGCTGCTTCCTTCGTCGCCCTCTAGTCCCCTCCGCCCCTCGCGCGCGCCATTCTTCCGACGAACAACGCCTTACCGCCCACTGCTGCACGGCGCCCACAAGGTGTTCGACAAAACGCTTGCAAGGTATGTATTGCTTCAACTTCACATTTTTTACATGAATTTGGTGCATGTTGTTTGTAGTTTTCATATAGTAGTTTAAATTCAACATTGTAGATGGGTTCGTCATACGATTCTTCCGAAGAAGAATTTGATATTGAAGAGGAGGAGAACCTTGCAATGATCCTAGCTATGCACATTAATAAAAACCCGAAGCACGGTGGTTTGTTTATGGGTCGGCAGAAAATTTTGTGGGATAGGATCGATGCCGACGACAGATTGATAAAGCATTATTTTGTGGATAATCCCTTGTACCCTGAGTCGTACTTCCGGCGCCGTATTAGGATGAGCACCGAGTTGTTTAGGGGCATTGCAGAGAAACTAGCAAGCCATGATTGGTTTTTTTAGCAAAGGAGGTATGCCGCCGGAGAGCTCGGGGATAGCACCTTTCAGAAGGTGACCACCGCTTTGTGTATGTTGGCATACGGTATTCCAGCTAAACTAGTTGACGCCCATGCGAGTGCGGCGGAGGGCTGCCAGGGTGGCCCGTTTTGTTGCCTCCTATCATGCCATTCGACGTGCCGAAATGCACGATGATCTTCAGAAGAATCTCATCAAGGAGTGGTGGGCATGAAATGGCCGACAAAGAGCATCATGATTGTTTTTGTTTGATGTTGTATTGTTGAACTATTTGTTGTATTGTATGATAAACTATTTGTTTGAGTTGTAATAATAAAATTGAACTATTAATTGTTGATTTATTTTGTTTGTGTTTGATCTTCTTGGTTGTGTTTGGAGTGCATATGTTGTTTGTGTGAGAGCACGCACATAGTTTTGTTGCAGCGGCTGCTAGAGCTGCTCGTGCGCGCTCAACTTTGCAGCAGCCGCTTGAGCAAGCACTCTTCTCCACGCAAAAACTCATGATTCGCGCGCTGCAAACGCTTTTTTAGTGCGCCTCGTGTTGTGCGGCTGTTGGAGATGCTCTTAGCAACCGGATGTCCGGCCAGGTTAGTGTGTGCGCATGCAAGCCGTGGAGTTAGTGCCTCCAGCTGTGCGTGGGTGGGTTAGCTAGTTAAGTTGTAATTCTGGTTTGCTTTGGGTTGGGGTGAGCAGAAGAGAGAAAAGGCTAAGGTTGTGAGCTGCGAGAGGAACCGAGAGGCACAGGAGGAGCTGATCCTTCCATCCCCAACACACCTCCAATATGAGGAAATCGAATTCAAGCCCACTAAGCATGTGTATGACTTTTTCATGCACCGGCAGCTGCAAGGTCTTTTCAATGAGCTCGGCCACTCTCACTCTCTAAGAGATCCGATGGAAAACAAGAGGGTGCTCCTCATGTTTTTTTGAGTCGTCGCCAAGATGTACAAGTAGCTGGATTTGTCCATCAAGAGCTTGGTTGACCTCGTCACCATGTCGATCGAGGAACTAATCGGAAGCCCCAAGGCGGTTAAAGAGTGCAGCGACGACACCAGGGAACATGCCGGCGGCCAGCTCCTGCTCACCGAGGAGCATCGGAATGCGTACATGAAGTACAGCTAACACACCGGTTCTTCCGGCAGCGGGGGGTATTCCTCCGGGGGAAACTAGGGCCATCGTAGGGGACGTGGGCACGCCTCCAATGGTGGCTGTGGGAGTTACATTGCCATGAACAATTTTGGCGGTGGCAATCTGAGGCACCATGAAGCATGTCATTACTGCAAATGTCCATGCATTTGGGACGAGACTGTCTCACGAAGATGAGGGATGAGACTCATGTGGTGCAAGCCTGCAGGAAGACACGTATGACACCCCCGCTCTCTTCATGGATGTGTGCGTGCTCGGTGCAGAGCAGACCCTAATTGGTGGTCACGTTCTTCTCAATGAGGAGAACACACGGGTGAGGCTAGGCAACGAGAGAGAATAGTTGGAGGTCCCATAGTACCTCGACATAGAAATCTCGAATCACATGGTAGGCGAATGCTCTATTCTCGCCGAGCTCGATTACTACATTGTCGACTACGTGCGCTTTGGGGAGAATTCGATCATCGACATCAGGAGGTGCGGCACGGTGATGTTCACTTTGGACAACAATGATCACAGCCAGCTGACTTATGTGTACCACATTATGGGTTGGAAGATAAGCATCATTAATCTAGTACAAGTTGTTGTGAATGGTAGTCCAACATCCATCAACTCCGGCGTCATGTCTGTCCGCGATAGCCAACCGCCTTTACTAAGTACACCTGCATATAACATAGTCAAATTGTGTGTGTGTGGGGGGGTGGGGGGGGGGCACGGAGATGATGATTGGCTGTAGCATTAGTGTTTCGGTCACAAACAATTTTGACCCTTGCAGAAGATGGCGCGTGATGGGTTGGTGATTTTCTTGCTGATGATTGGGCACTTCAATGAACTCCGCGACGCCTACCTCATAGGGAAGCAATGATGGTCCACGTTCCCGCATGCAACCTCATACCGGGCAAGCAAAAAGCTCGAGTTGATTCATGCTCATCTTTGCGGCACGATCATGTCGGAGATTCCAGGAGGGAAGAGGTATTTCCTGCTGGTAGTGGAGCATTTGAGCAAAGCATATGTGGCTCGTGCAAATGTCCCCGAAGTAAGAAACTGAGTTAGCGATTGGTGCATCAAGGTTGTGGCAGAAGTGCGGAGCGACTGCACACTGTAGATGCTGCACACTGACCGTGCCTGAGAGGTTCATGTGTTATGGATGATTTTGACATGGCCGCCTATCATCTACTTCAATAAAGATGATTGTAAACATCACAATGATGCACAGGCCCAAGGTTTCAATCTCCTCATCGAAACGAAAAGAAAACAAAAGAAAGGTGGTTTTGTACAACATTAAAAAAATCATATCTAATGCCCGCCTCTGATACTACACAGTACTATAAACATGTGGTATTTCTATTTAATATCTAGTCTGTGCTTGTCCCACTCATTTCACATTTATTAAGTCAACTGTGTGGAGTACCTCTACGTAATTTCACAAATTAAGAAGTACAAAATAAGTGAAGGATCGTATGATGAATTACACCGTGAGTGCTTGAGTGGTCAGATCTAAATCTCTTCTACTAAGATATCGCTGCTGTCTAATTGCACAAACCACTTTCTTTTCTTCAGGATAATGGAGTATCATGTCAGACTGGAGCGAGAAACTAAGTAGTACGAAATATTCTCCGAGCGCGAAGTGTTCCATTCCAGGTGTCCCCTGTTCTCATCCTCTCCTTTGTTACTATTCTCTCTTGCATTGTTTGTGCTATTGCTGGATTAATAGTGGTGGGTATATATAAACATATATACGTTTCTTGCTAGCCTGCAATTTGTGGTTGGTGAGAATATTGAAGTCAGATTAATTGTACCACGTGTTGTCTTAACGGAGCATCATAAACAAAGACGTTCCACAATTATTAGGATACTTCAAAATTTGGGAAGCCAATTCATTTCGTTCTCTCTTGGTTATTTGTTTCTTTTGAATGAAACTTGCAGAGGTGGTTAGCATATGATTACCTTATTAACAGAAAATACGATAAACTAGATGTTACCCACTTGTTTGCCGTGAGAACCGGTAACAGGAGCAGATGCATTTTTGGGGGCTCTAGCGCAGCTGCTACCGGTGCATTCTCGGATAGCAGCTCTGGCCTTTGGGAATACGTTTACTGCAAGCTCGAACAACTGGTCTATGCCAGAGGCTTTTCCTTGCTGCCATCTGAACTTCAGCGGCTGCTCTAGCTAATGGTCCTAGTCGGCTCCAGGCCTCCTATCTCGGCTATAGCATGATTTTACACTACTGTTTATTCCGCGGAATATAATTCTTCCATAAATGATGCTTTTGTTCACTTAATATGTAGCATCAAGAAGATTCAAAGCATGATGAGCAGCATCCAGCCTCTGCATAACTAATGCACACAACCAAACATCAAGAGTCTGAGAAAAATATAATAAAAAAACAAACATATCAACAACACTAGAGTTATATAAGACCGGCACTAAGTCTATGTCGCAGGAGGTGGCCTCGGGCTAATGGTTCGCACGACAAGGCGTCTAGTGGCTGGTTGGATGACGCGGGCTGTTGTGCCGGCAATGACGGCAGCGGTTCCGCACCCGACAAATCTAGCATCTTGCGACGGCACAACTCTGTCGGCTAGATCTGAGTCATGGCATGGCCAGCCTCCTGATGACTATGGTTATTGCCTAATGTGGGCATTTTTCCGAACCATCTGCTATACCCACTCTGGTCTAGAATGGAGAGCTTATTTTGTTGAAGACGTTCTCTCTGTGATGATGGCGGCGTCAGGGAGTTTATCCCTTCTTGAAGGCATTGCTACGAAAAAGGTCGACATAGTCATAGGTGTTAAATTTGTATCTTGTAATGGTGCAACCGTAGTTGTTTTTGTCATCTACTCCATTCGCTGATGCATTTAGAGTTATTGCCTTGCATCAATTTTAATTAAGATGGTTGTGTGCATCGCATTGATGTAGAGGTCAGGGGTTTCAACCTCCTTTGGGGGGGGGGGTGGATGCCGCGGGCGGTGGTCGACCGATCCAAAAATTATGTTGTCACTCGGGTTGGGTAAAAACCTCCCTAGCAATCCGCTACAACCGCATACACACCATCCTGAAAACGCTTGGTTCTCAGTTTCGAACTGTAGATCACATCTGAAGCAAGGGAGTACATTGTAAAATAACCTGCAAAGGAGAAGAGTTTCTCCCCCTTAAAAACCAAACCATTTGTACAAAGCTAAAGCAACCAAAATCAAGCATACACCATCTCCCTTATTAGCAATATCAAACTATTTTCAAAATTGTTCAGGCAGTGACCAAAAATATTGGCAACACTTGTGGGCGGATACAAATTGAACATTACTTGCATAACTAACCACACAGAACATGCAACCTTGCACGAGAAAAGGAGGATCTTTTTTCACTAGTCATAAGTACAAAAACTACACCTCTTGCTTCCATGCAGATACCTAAACCTCATTGCTGGCCCGAGCATCTGGATATAGATGCACCCTCATGCATCATGGACCAGAGCGTGAAATAGTCAGACCGATGTTATATTAATACTGATTAGTAGACTTCTTTTAGTTTCCATATTTGGGTTTAGAGCAAAGGTGATCTATGTATGTTTTGTTAGGGTTAGCTGTTCAGTAGTTAATGTGCATGGGAGTCCGGTTAAGGCATGTACGTCGACGTGAATGTGTATTTAGTTTAATTATGTGTCATGTTTAAGATGAGTATGTATTGCCAGGTTTAGAATGAATACGGAATTTTTTTAGGCTAGCTAGTGTCTTGTGTACAAATGAAAATTCCACTTTACGAAATAAAATTGCAGAACATAGTGTCTTGGATGCAAGAATGTGTGTTTAGTTTAACATATAGAGTTATTGAGTACTCACCTGGGTGGCGGATTTAGAAAATATAAATTTCAGCAGACTTCTGATGTACGTTAAGCCAAAGGAGAGCCACACATAACAGGCAGTGGTGAAGTATAAAAGTACAGCCTATCCTTCCCAATCAGCTTACCGTTTAGAGGTGCACTACAGGAAACAGGTAATTTGCCGTCTGTGGATCACAGACGGCAAAGACCCAAATCCAGACGGCAAAGATTTTACCGTCAGGAAGCAGACGGCAAACTCAGACGACAATGATAAGTCGGCAAAGAATACTTTGCCGTCTGCTTTTTATCGAGATGACGGCAAAGATTTTGCCGTCAGTCAATTCGGTTTTGCCGTCTGCCACAAAAATAACAGACGGCAAAAAACGTATTCTTTGCCGTCAGTCAAAACATGTGCTTTGCCGTCATCCAGACTAAAGTACAGACGGCAAAGATTGTTTTTCATTTTTTTAAAAGTGACATCCTAGCAAAGCATCTCACCGGAACCAGGAACAACAAACCAAAACAGGTTTAGCTCACGGAGATTTTGGATTCAGCACGACCTTGCTGTCTTGCAATCATCGTCGGTGGTTACAAAGAAGTTACAAGAGCTGTCCTAAAATTTACACAAGGACCCCTAGAAACTAAAAATGAAAAGCAATCAAGTCCTCCATGTCCTCCATCGCAGCAACAGGTACTTCACCGCCGGCATTCCTTTTTCTCGCCGGGGACAATACCACAGTGACATCACTGCCGCCGCCTCGCCCTGCTCACCGCGCAGCTCGCCTGGCCCTACTCGTCGTGCCACCGGACAGCCATGCTCGCCCGCGCCGATTTCCCGACCCTGGTATCCGCACCGCTGTACGGCCGTGCTCGCTGGATCCTGGAGAGAGAGGGGGGCACCGTCGCGCGCCAGTGCAGCGTCGGGCGGCCGATGCCGGAGGGAGGAGGCCGCCGCGCGCCGGAGGGACGAGGCCGCTGCGCGCCCGAGGGACGAGGCCGCCGTGCGCCTGTGCTCGCCACCCACGGGTCCGCCATGCTCGCGCGCCGAAGGGACGAGGCCGCCGCGCGCCCGTGCTCGCCACCCGCGGGTCAGCGATGCTCGTTGCCCGCGCGGCTGTGGGCAGGCGGGAGCGACGGGGGCTGGGGCCGAAGGTAGGCGGGGGCGACAGGGGACGAGCCGAGGTCAGCAGTCGGTGGGGGCGACGGGGGACTCGCGCCGGGGGCTGGTGGGGGCGACGGGGGACTCGCGTCGGGGGCCGGCAGGTGCGATGGGGTCGGGGATGGCAAGGCAGAGGCCGGGAGGAGAGATGGCCGCGGGTCGTGCGAGGCAGAGGTGTTGGGGCGTGGGGGAGAGAGACGTACGAGAGGGAATAGTGGTGGGGCGTGGGGGTGTCGGATGGATAAGGTGGAGAGAGGGCGTGGGACGTGGGGCTGGTGGGTTTTGCTTGATGGGGATGTGCGGAGGAGATTTAGCCATGTCAGCGATCCGCGTGATCGATCTTTGGACTTGTGTTTTCTCTTTGCGTCTGTTGTTCTATTTACAGACGGCAAAATAAGCACTTTGCTGTATGTTAATAAATTCATAGACAACAAAGTTCTTTGCCGTCTGCGTTTTATATTAAAGACGGCAAAATGAGCTCTTTGCCATATATAATAAAAAAGGCAGACGGGAAAGTTTATTTTGCCGTTAGTTTTTCTTTGCCGTCTGTTGATGACGACAAACCCTTTCTTTGCCGTCTACCCTGATGAAATGCTGACGGCAAAGAAATTACTGATGGCAAATCTCCTGTTTCCCGTAGTGGCGCGTCTAGTTCTACACGTGCGAAGGATGGTACTCGTAGATATGCAGGAGGTCAAGGCATGGAATGCTCCGAGCAGGCTTGTCAGAGGGCCCGGATCCAGCCTTGGGTCGGCATGGTGGTCCAGACTGCGGGGTGCCCACATGTGGGTAGAGATGGGGAGGATACAGTTGCCTCCCCACCCACTCGCTTGCTTTCCATATAGCTATTTGTCTTCTTTTTTGTATTTTTTTAGTTTTTATGTACATGAAAAGATTGTCGCGGAACTAAAAGTTCTGGCATGGCTTCACATATTTTGGAAATGACCATTGAGGCAAACATTACCAAATCCTTTCAAGCCACATCGATCCCAGCAGGAGGATGATGAATGCATTCTTTTACTTTATCTACTTCCTACGAGTTGGGTCGGCATTGCTGGCCGCCACCCATGAGGTCTTCGTTCAGCAATGGAGCTCTACAGAGTCGGTGTCATCCTTTCCAGCCACGCCATGGCCATCCTCAAATATTTGAAGAAGATACCAAAGGAGCCAAAGATCCCGTGCTTGTGACTTGGTGTACAAGTCTTTTTGTGATACGTCCCTGCTGCCTGAGTGCACTGGCTGATGTGTTGCTTTTTTGAGAGTATCCATTATTGCCGCATCGACGCACCAAAAACTGTAGTAGAATCATGTAATCAAGCTCAAAGTGTTACATTTCCAATGTCTCCTATTCTCAGGCTAGCCTTCCTCTTTTCTTTGTCCAATCTTGCATTGTTGTGCTAAGCGAAAAGTGCAGGAGATGATACTTAATGGTGCGTGAAGCAGGGAGTGTATACAGTCCATAGATGGTCGTGTATATATACACACTTACATAAATAGTTAGGCATGCAACATATGCTTCATAAAACAAACAAAAATAGCAGGGAGTGTATACAGTCCATTACTTCGGAAGACTTTTGATGCAAAAACAATGGTTTAGATTACCACTTACCTCTATTGGAAAAGTAAGATATTTTTTTTTAATTTTGAGAAGAAAGGAAAAGCCAGACATTCCCATTGATTTTTTTCACACGTACGCGTGCATTGAGCGGCTGTGACTTGTGTGTGCGACGCTTCGCTAAGCATTACCAGGCGATCCGATGGGCCGAGCCCATCTTGTTTTCTTCCTCTCATAATTTTTCCCTTGTCTATTTTTTTGCTGGGCTATACTATATGTGTACTACATCATGTGGCCCCCTCCAGCCTGGGCCCTGGGCCGTCGCCCCTCTGCCCATGCCCCAGGGCCGGCCCTGCTTACGCCCACTCTGGGCCTGCTATTCTGCTGCTGGGCTTTCTGCTTCTACTACTTCATCTGAGTATGGGTCACAGATTGCCTCAAGGAAAAAGAGTGTGGGTGACAGATCCTCTGGTACCCTCTCCTTGTCGCCTTGGTGCTCCACCAGGTGCTCTCGGGCCACAGGGGAGCCGAGACTATTCCAGATGCAGCATGAGTCTTTATGCAATCCTTGCGGGGATTGCAATCTACACTTATTGCGCAGGTCATTCAGTATTGCGCATTAATGGACGAAGCAATAAGATCAGCAGCTCATCAAACGATCTTCTGGTTGTTTAAAAAGCTCTCCGATTATTTCTTACTTTCCCAATGCCTCCTAGTCCTATGAGTTTACGATACCATCCCAATTTTTATTTCATCATCTCTTTTGCTCAAATGTACTGCAATATACTATATGAAAGAGAGTGTAGAAGTGTATTTATGCATGCGATGTGATGGGCTTTTCCGTGTGGTCATGTAATGATGGGGTAGTTTATATAGGAGAGAGGCAATATTGATGTCGTGAACTAAGATCTGCGATGTCAACGCTTATCAGCGAAATGTTAGTGGTAGTTCAGAAAGCTGAGAATAACGGATTCACACTTGTCTTTGCCAAAGATTTTGACCCACCATTTGCGTTTTCGATCAGCCCAAGTAAAGACTTTACCCCGTAAAAAAAGATATGATTTTAACTCTTTATTTCGCTTTGCATGAGTCATTTTCTTTTCTTTTTTGGAGAAGGGAAGTGACCACAAAACAATTTTTAGTGATCCTTGCATAATCCGTGGCTCGTAAATGTACATTGCATCTTAGTAAAGTTTTCGTTTTACACCTACACAGTACAAAAATACTCAAATTAGGTAAATCTAGGTAATTAATAGTCCGTTGCTGTTTTGCCATGTTTGCCTCAAAATCTCCGCGTAGCACAACATGTAACACGTGATTTTGCTTAATCACCAAGTTATTGAAAGATCCTAGTATAAAAATTGGAGCACACTCATCACATTGTCCACCAATCCAAACACCATCATATACAAACATGTCATTCCAACATAGTAATTAAACTTGTCAAAATGTGTGTGCGAATATCATTTTGACAATGCAATAAGCATCTCACATGATTTTCTTTTGGAGACAATCACTTTTCCATGATAGTGAAATGTTCAGATGGATGATTTTTTTTTTCAACGGAAGGATAGACGGAAATGTGAAACACTAAAGCAAGGATGAATATGTAGGAGAGACAAAAGTGACGACGACCCTGGTGCGCTGGGTAAGTGGGGAGCATCGGAGGGAGGCAGCCAGGTCGCGCATGAGAGTTTTGGAGAGTTTTGTACATTTTGTAACTACTCCTGTATTTGTACTCCATTAACACCACATGAGCATACCGTTATGCTATGTCATCAAAAGGATCCCACCTGTCGGAGAAGTCATCAACATGCCCTGAAAACTTTGATCCGTTATTTCTGCAATGAGATTACTGAAGAAAGGGTGATTTTTCACCACAAAATCATAGAGTGGTGGTTTTTTGCAACACTAGCCAACAATGTGTTGACTTTCTGTAATTAACTTCATTTTATTTAGAACATGTGCGAACGGTTGTGGGTGGATGCCTTGTGTTGTTGGATGCTTTACTTTAATCATGTGTATACCGTGTTGATACTGAAACCGACTTGCTGGAGGCCATGAAAGATTTCATGGATCAAGGGAGATACCAAGAATCGACATCAATAATCATTAATAACTTTACTCAGTTGCTGACAAGTGTCGATGGCATCATGTCTAACCATTGTCCACTCGGGTGCAATGTGGCCTCTCATTATATAGGTAAGCGTTGCCTTGGTGAAAAATATGGACGACGACAGACCCGATAAAACATAAGAAAACGAAGAAGAAATAAAAAGAGGAGAAGAAGAAAGGAATAGAGGAGAAGATCGAAGAAAAAAAAGAAGAAAAAAAAGAGGAGAAGAAGAAAGGAATGGAGGATAAGAAAAAAAAATAGAATTTTTTTCTATTTTTTCTTCTTCTCCTCTATTCCTTTCTTCTTCTCCTCTTCCTTTTCTTCTTTTTTCTTCTTCCTATTTATTTCTCCTCTTCTTCCTCTTCTTATTTCCTTTTTCCTCTCATTCTTTTTCTTCTTCTTCCTTCTTAAAAATACATGAAGTAGTATTGCTTGTTTTTTTTAAATAATGTTCAAATAGAAATTTTAGAAAAAAAGTAAAGGTTTTGCCTAATTCATTGTTCATATGAATATACAAAAATTTGCATATTTACAATAATTAATATCACCAAAAAAATCTATGAACAGAAAAAATACTATTTTTTCTAAAAATCTATCTTTTGCATATATACATGAACATATATATACACAGAGAACATATATACATACATATATACGTTTTTATAAAAATGCAAAAAAAAAAAATCTAAAAAAGACATATAAACAGATATACACACATACATATACTCATACATATAAATATAATCAGGAATAAAACATCTATATATGTGCAAAAAAACAGGGGGAAGAGGGGGGCGGTGCCGGCC
>LT934117.1:716211415-716231070 GCA_900231445.1 Triticum turgidum subsp. durum | reverse complement strand
GAGGCAACGGCGGCGTGGTCGGGGAAGGGGCAGAGGCGACGGCGGCATGGTCGGGGCAGTGCGAGGCAGAGGCGACGGCGGCACGGGGCAGCTGGGGCGACGACGACGTGGTCGGGGCAGGGGCGTTCGGCGTGGTCGGGGCAGGGCGGCTGCGCGTCGATGAGGCAGCAGAGGGCGGCGACAGCGGCGACGGGGTGAGCTCGGGCAGCCTGGCGGCATCGTCGGGGCGGGGAACTGATGCAAATGAATCTGAAAAACGCCAAGTGCTTTCTTATATACTAAGAGTATTGGTCCCGGCTCGTGGCACAAACCGGGACCAATGCCCCCTTTAGTCCTTATTGGTGCCACCAACCTGGACCAAAGACCTCTTTTCAGAAGTCCAAAGGGCGGGAAGCGGCGGCCTTTGGTCCCGGTTGGTGGCACGAACCGGGACTAAAGGGGGGGCATTGGTCCCGGTTCGTAGCACCAACTGGGACTAATGCACCCCTTTAGTCCCGGTTGGTGCCACCAACCGGGACCAATGTGCCTTGCACAATGGCGTGGTGGTGGGAGTTTAGTCCCACCTCGCTAGTTGAGAGCGTTGACCACCTGCTTATAAGCACTGTTGTCTCCTCTCTCTCAAAATCCTCTGAACTGCAGGCCTATGTGTTGGGGAACGTTGCAGAAAATTAAAATTTTTCCTACGGTTTCACCAAGATCCATCTATGAGTTCATCTAAGCAACGAGTCATGGGAGAGAGATTGCATCTACATACCACTTGTAGATCGCGTGCGGAAGCGTTCAAGGGAACAGTGATGATGGAGTCGTACTCGCCGTGATTCAAATCACCGATGACCAAGTGCTGAACGGACAGCACCTCCGCGTTCAACACACGTACGGTACGGACGACGTCTCCTCCTTCTTGATCCAGCAAGGGGGAAAGAGAGGTTAAGGAAGAAGGCTCCAGCAGCAGCACGACGGCGTGATGATGGTGGAGAGGCAGTACTCCGACAGGGCTTCGCCAAGCGCTCAACGGAGGAGGAGAGGTGTTGGGGAGGGGAGGGGCTGCTCCTTGGATCAGGTGTTCAGCCCTCCCCTCGCCCCTCTATTTATAGGGGAAGGGGGAAGGGGGCCGGCCCCCTCTAGATGAGATCTAGAGGAGGGGGGGGGCGGCGGCCAGGGAGGGGGCTTGCCCCCCAAGTAAAGGGGGTGCGCCCCCCCTTAGGGTTCCCCCCCTAACCCTAGGCGCATGGGCCCAAGGGGGGGGGCGCCCAGCCCTCTAGGGGCTGGTTCCCTGCCCATGCGGCCCATGAGGCCCTCCGAGAGGGGTGGCCCCTCCCGGTGGACCCCCGGAACCCTTCCGGTGGCCCCGGTACAATACCGATATGCCCCCAAAACTTTCCGGTGTCCGCATGACAACTTCCCATATATAAATCTTTACCTCCGGACCCTTCCGGAACTCCTAGTGACGTCCGGGATCTCATCCGGGACTCCGAACAACATTCGGTAATCACATACAAGTCTTCCTAATAACCCTAGCATCACCGAACCTTAAGTGTGTAGACCCTACGGGTTCGGGAGACACGCAGACATGACCGAGACGGCTCTCCGGTCAATAACCAACAGCGGGATCTGGATACCCATGTTGGCTCCCACATGCTCCTCGATGATGTCATCGGATGAACCACGATGTCGAGGATTCAAGCAACGCTGTATACTATTCCCTTTGTCAATCGGTACGTTACATGCCCGAGACTCGATCGTCGGTATCCCAATACCTCGTTCAGTCTCGTTACCGGCAAGTCACTTTACTCATACCGTAATGCATGATCCCGTGACCAAACACTTGGTCACTTTGAGCTCATTATGATGATGCATTACCGAGTGGGCCCAGAGATACCTCTCCGTCATACGGAGTGACAAATCCCAGTCTCGATCCGTGTCAACCCAACAGACACTTTTGGAGATACCTGTAGTGCACCTTTATAGTCACCCAGTTACGTTGTGACGTTTGGTACACCCAAAGCACTCCTACGGTATCCGGGAGTTACACGATCTCATGGTCTAAGGAAGAGATACTTGACATTGGAAAAGTTCTAGCAAAACGAACTACACGATCTTGTGCTATGCTTAGGATTGGGTCTTGTCCATCACATCATTCTCCTAATGATGTGATCCCGTTGTCAACGACATCTAATGTCCATAGTCAGGAAACCATGACTATCTGTTGACCAACGAGCTAGTCAACTAGAGGCTTACTAGGGACGTATTGTGGTCTATGTATTCACACGTGTATTACGATTTCCGGATAATACAATTATAGCATGAATAAAAGACAATTACCATGAACAAGGAAATATAATAATAATCCTTTTATTATTGCCTCTAGGGCATATTTCCAACAGTCTCCCACTTGCACTAGAGTCAATAATCTAGTTACATTGTGATGAATTGAACACCCATAGAGTTCTGGTGTTGATCATGTTTTGCTCGCGAGAGAGGTTTAGTCAATGGATCTGCGACATTCAGATCTGTATGTACTTTGCAAATATCTATGTCTCCATCTTGAATATTTTCACGGATGGAGTTGAAGCGACGCTTGATGTGCCTGGTCTTCTTGTGAAACCTGGGCTCCTTGGCAAGGGCAATAGCTCCAGTGTTGTCATAGAAGAGTTTGATCGGCCCCGACGCATTGGGTATGACTCCTAGGTCGGTGATGAACTCCTTCACCCAAATTGCTTCATGCGCTGCCTCCGAGGCTGCCATGTACTCCGCTTCACATGTAGATCCCGCCACGACGCTCTGCTTGCAGCTGCACCAGCTTACTGCTCCACCATTCAACATATACACATATCCGGTTTGTGACTTAGAGTCATCCAGATCTGTGTCGAAGCTAGCATGGACGTAACCCTTTACGACGAGCTCTTCGTCACCTCCATAAACGAGAAACATGTCCTTTGTCCTTTTCAGGTACTTCAGGATATTCTTGAACGCTGTCCAGTGTTCCTTGCCGGGATTACTTTGGTACCTTCCTACCAAACTTACGGCAAGGTTTACATCAGGTCTGGTACACAGCATGGCATACATAATAGATCCTATGGCTGAGGCATAGGGGATGACGCTCATCTCTTCTTTATCTTTTGCCGTGGTCGGGCATTGAGCCGAGCTCAATCTCACACCTTGCAGTACAGGAAAGAACCCTTTCTTGGACTGATCCATTTTGAACTTCTTCAAAATCTTATCAAGGTATGTGCTTTGTGAAAGACCTATGAGGCGTCTCGATCTATCCCTATAGATCTTGATGCCTAATATATATGCAGCTTCTCCAAGGTCCTTCATTGAAAAACACTTATTCAAGTAGGCCTTAATGCTGTCCAAGAATTCTATATCATTTACCATCAAAAGTATGTCATCTACATATAATATGATAAATGCTACAGAGCTCCCACTCACTTTCTTGTAAACGCAGGCTTCTCCATAAGTCTGCATAAAACCAAACGCTTTGATCATCTCATCAAAGCGAATGTTCCAACTCCGAGATGCTTGCACCAGCCCATAAATGGATCACAGGAGCTTGCATACTTTGTTAGCATTCTTAGGATCGACAAAACCCTCCGGCTGCATGATATACAGTTCTTCCTTAAGATGCCCGTTAAGGAATGCCGTTTTTGACGTCCATCTGCCATATCTCATAATCATAGTATGCGGCAATTGCTAACATGATTCGGACGGACTTAAGCTTCGCTACGGGAGAGAAAGTCTCATCGTAGTCAATCCCTTGAACTTGCCGATAACCCTTAGCGACAAGTCAAGCTTTATAGATGGTGATATTACCATCCGCGGCCGTCTTCTTCTTAAAGATCCATTTGTTTTCTATCGCTCGCCGATCATCGGGCAAGTCAGTCAAAATCCATACTTTGTTCTCATACATGGATTCTATCTCGGATTTCATGGCTTCTAGCCATTTGTTGGAATCTGGGCCAGCCATCGCTTCTTCATAGTTCGAAGGTTCACCGTTGTCTAACAACATGATTTCCAGGACAGGGTTGCCATACCACTCTGGTGCGGAACGTGTCCTTGTGGACCTACGAAGTTCAGTAGCAACTTGATCAGAAGTACCTTGATCATCATCATTAATTTCCTCTCCAGTCGGTGTAGGCACCACAGGAACGTTTTCCTGCGCTGCACTACTTTCCGGTTCAAGAGGTAGTACTTCATCGAGTTCTACTTTCCTCCCACTTACTCCTTTCGAGAGAAACTCTTTTTCCAGAAAGGATCCGTTCTTGGCAACAAAGATCTTGCCCTCGGATCTTAAGTAGAAGGTATACCCAATGGTTTCCTTAGGGTATCCTATGAAGACGCATTTTTCCGACTTGGGTTCGAGCTTTTCAGGTTGAAGTTTCTTGACATAAGCATCGCATCCCCAAACTTTTAGAAACGACAGCTTAGGTTTCTTCCCAAACCATAATTCATACGGTGTCGTCTCAACGGATTTAGACGGTGCCCTGTTTAAAGTGAATGTAGCTGTCTCTAGAGCGTATCCCCAAAATGATAGCGGTAAATCGGTAAGAGACATCATAGATGCACAATATCCAATAGGGTGCGATTACGACGTTCGGACACACCGTTACGCTGAGGTGTTCCAGGCGGCGTGAGTTGTGAAATGATTCCACATTTTCTTAAGTGTGTACCAAATTCGTGACTTAAATATTCTCCTCCATGATCCGATCGTAAGAACTTTATCTTTCGGTCACGTTGATTCTCTACTTCATTCTGAAATTCCTTGAACTTTTCAAAGGTCTCAGACTTGTGTTTCATCAAGTAGACATACCCATATCTACTCAAGTCATCAGTGAGAGTGAGAACATAACGATATCAATGCTCATTGGACCACACACATCAGTATGTATGATTTCCAATAAGTTGGTTGCTCGCTCCATTGTTCCGGAGAACGGGGTCTTGGTCATTTTGCCCATGAGGCATGGTTCGCATGTGTCAAATGATTCATAATCTAGAGACTCCAAAAGTCCATCAGCATGGAGCTTCTTCATGCGCTTGACACCAATGTGACCAAGGCGCAGTGCCACAAGTATGTGGGACTATCATTATCAACTTTACATCTTTTGGTATTCACACTATGAATATGTGTAACATTACGTTCGAGATTCATTAAGAATAAACCATTGACCATCGGGGCATGACCATAAAACATATCTCTCATATAAATAGAACAACCATTATTCTCGGATTTAAATGAGTAGCCATCTCGTATTAAACGAGATCGACATACAATGTTCATGCTCAAACTTGGCACTAAATAACAATTATTGAGGTTCATAACTAATCCTGTGGGTGAATGTAGAGGTAGCGTGCCGACGGCGATCACATCGACCTTGGAACCATTCCCGACGCGCATCGTCACCTCGTCCTTCGCCAGTCTCCGCTTATTCCGCAGCTCCTGCTTTGAGTTACAAATGTGAGCAATGGCACCGGTATCAAATACCCAGGAGTTACTACGAGTACTGGTAAGGTACACATCAATTACATGTATATCAAATATACCTTTAGTGTTGCCGGCCTTTTTGTCCGCTAAGTCTTTGGGGCAGCTCCGCTTCCAGTGACCCTTCCCCTTGCAATAAAAGCACTCAGTCTCAGGCTTGGGTCCATTCTTTGACTTCTTCCCGACAACTGGCTTACCGGGCGCGGCAACATCTTTGCCGTCCTTCTTGAAGTTCTTCTTACCCTTGCCCTTCTTGAACTTAGTGGTCTTATTGACCATCAACACTTGATGTTCTTTCTTGATTTCAACCTCTGCTGACTTCAGCATTGAGAATACTTCAGGAATGGTCTTTACCATCCCCTGCATATTGTAGTTCAACAAAAAGCTCTTGTAGCTCGGTGGGAGCGACTAAAGGATTCTGTCAATGACCGCCTCTTTCGGGAGATTGATCTCCAACTGGGATAGGCAGTTGTGCAACCCAGACATTTTGAGTATGTGCTCACTGACAGAACTGTTTTCCTCCATCTTACAACTATAGAACTTGTCAGAGACTTCATATCTCTCGACCCGGGCATGATCTTGGAAAACAATTTTCAGCTCCTCGAACATCTCATATGCTCCGTCCTTCTCAAAACGCTTTTGGAGCCCTGGTTCTAAGCTGTAAAGCATGCCGCACTGAACGAGGGAGTAATCATCAGCACGTGATTGCCAAGTGTTCATAACGTCTTGGTTCTCTGGGATGGGTGCTTCACCTAGCGGTGCATCTAGGACATAATCTTTCTTAGCTGCTATGAGGATGATCCTCAGGTTCCGGACCCAGTCCGAATAGTTGCTTCCATCATCTTTCAGCTTGGTTTTCTCTAGGAACGCGTTGAAGTTCATGTTGACATGAGCGTTGGCCATTTGATCTACAAGACATATTTTGCAAAAGTTTTAGACTATGTTCATGATAATTAAGTTCATCTAATCAAATTATTTAATGAACTCCCACTCAGATTAGACATCCCTCTAGTCATCTAAGTGTTACACGATCCGAGTCGACTAGGCCGTGTCCGATCATCACGTGAGACGGACTAGTCATCATCGGTGAACATCTCCATGTTGATCGTATCTTCCATACGACTCGTGTTCGACCTTTCGTTCTCTGTGTTTCGAGGCCATGTCTGTACATGCTAGGCTCGTCAAGTTAACCCTAAGTGTTCTGCATGTGCAAATCTGTCTTACACCCGTTGTATGTGAACGTAAGGATCTATCACACCCGATCATCATGTGGTGCTTCGAAACGACGAACTTTAGCAACGGTGCACAGTTAGGGGGAACACTTTCTTGAAATTATTATAAGGGATCATCTTATTTACTACCGCCGTTCTAAGTAAACAAGATGCATAAAACATAATAAACATCACATGCAATTATATGGTAGTGACATGATATGGCCAATATCATATAGCTCCTTCGATCTCCATCTTCGGGGCTCCATGATCATCTTCGTCACCGGCATGACACCATGATCTCCATCATCATGATCTCCATCATTGTGTCTTCATGAAGTTGTCACGCCAATCGACTACTTCTACTTCTATGGCTAACGTGTTTAGCAATAAAGTAAAGTAATTTACATGGCGTTCTTCAATGACACGCAGGTCATACAAAAAATAAAGACAACTCCTATGGCTCCTGCCGGTTGTCATACTCATCGACATGCAAGTCGTGATTCCTATTATAAGAACATGATCTCATACATCACAATATATCATTCATCATTCATCACAACTTCTGGCCATATCACATCACATGACAATTGCTGCAAAAACAAGTTAGACGTCCTCTAATTGTTGTTGCATCTTTTACGTGGCTGCAATTGGGTTCTAGCAAGAACGTTTTCTTACCTACGAATAACCACAACGTGATTTTGTCAACTTCTATTTACCCTTCATAAGGACCCTTTTCATCTAATCCGCTCCAACTAAAGTAGGAGAGACAGACACCCGCTAGCCACCTTATGCAACTAGTGCATGTCAGTCGGTGGAACCTGTCTCACGTAAGCGTACGTGTAAGGTCGGTCCGGGCCGCTTCATCCCACAATACCGCTGAAGCAAGAAAAGACTAGTAGCGGCAAGCAAGTTGACAAGATCTACGCCCACAACAAAATTGTGTTCTACTCGTGCAATAGAGAACTACGCATAGACCTAGCTCATGATGCCACTGTTGGGGAACGTTGCAAAAAATTAAAAAATTTCCTACGGTTTCACCAAGATCCATCTATGAGTTCATCTAAGCAACAAGTCATGGGAGAGTGATTGCATCTACATACCACTTGTAGATCGCGTGCGGAAGCGTTCAAGGGAACGGTGATGATGGAGTCGTACTCGCCGTGATTCAAATCACCGATGACCAAGTGCTGAATGGACAGCACCTCCGCGTTCAACACACGTACGGTACGGACGATGTCTCCTCCTTATTTATCTAGCAAGGGGGAAGGAGAGGTTGAGGAAGAAGGCTCCAGCAGCAGCACGACGGTGTGATGATGGTGGAGAGGCAGTACTCCGACAGGGCTTCGCCAAGCGCTCAACGGAGGAGGAGAGGTGTTGGGGAGGGGAGGGGCTGCGTCTTGGATCAGGTGTTCATCCCCCCCCCCGTCACCCCTCTATTTATAGGGGAAGGGGGAAGGGGGCCGGCCCCCTCTGGATGAGATCTAGAGGGGGGGGGCGGCGGCCAGGGAGGGGGCTTGCCCCCCAAGCAAAGGGGGTGCGCCCCCCCTTAGGGTTCCACCCCCCAACCCTAGGCGCATGGGCCCAAGGGGGGGCGCTCAGCCCTCCAGGGGCTTGTTCCCTGCCCCATGTGGCCCATGAGGACCTCCGAGACGGGTGGCCCCTCCCGGTGGACCCCCGGAACCCTTCCGGTGGCCCCGGTACAATACCGATATGCCCCCGAAACTTTCCGGTGTCCGCATGACAACATCCCATATATAAATCTTTACCTCCAGACCCTTCCGGAACTCCTCGTGACGTCCGGCATCTCATCCGAGACTCCGAAAAACATTTAGTAATCACATACATGTCTTCCTAATAACCCTAGCATCACCGAACCTTAAGTGTGTAGACCCTACGGGTTCGGGAGACACGCATACATGACCGAGACGGCTCTCCGGTCAATAACCAACAGCGGGATCTGTATACCCATGTTGGCTCCCACATGCTCCTCGATGATGTCATTGGATGAACCACGATGTCGAGGATTCAAGCAACCCCGTATACTATTCCCTTTGTCAATCGGTACATTACATGCCCGAGACTCGATCGTCGGTATCCCAATACCTGGTTCAGTCTCGTTACCGGCAAGTCACTTTACTCGTACCGTAATGCATGATCCCGTGACCAAACACTTGGTCACTTTGAGCTCATTATGATGATGCATTACCAAGTGGGCCCAGAGATACCTCTCCGTCATACGGAGTGACAAATCCCAGTCTCGATCCGTGTCAACCCAACAGACACTTTCGGAGATACCTGTAGTGCACCTTTATAGTCACCCAGTTACGTTGTGATGTTTGGTACACCCAAAGCACTCCTACGGTATCTGGGAGTTACACGATCTCAGGGTCTAAGGAAGAGATACTTGACATTGGAAAAGCTCTAGCAAAATGAACTACACGATCTTGTGCTATGCTTAGGATTGGGTCTTGTCCATCACATCATTCTCCTAATGATGTGATCCAGTTGTCAACGACATCTAATGTCCATAGTCAGGAAACCATGACTATCTGTTGACCAATGAGCTAGTCAACTAGAGGCTTACTAGGGACGTATTGTGGTCTATGTATTCACACGTGTATTACGATTTCGGGATAATACAATTATAGCATGAATAAAAGACAATTATCATGAACAAGGAAATATAATAATAATCCTTTTATTATTGCCTCTAGGGCATATTTCCAACACTATGGGCCTAATCTGACACTGCTTTGCCTGTGGGCCTGCTGGGCCTTCTGCGGGCCTGAATCCTGGCCCATGGTAGGGTTTCTAGTCGTATTCAGGCCGTGGGGGCCCAGTAGGAGGCACTTATTTGTTTTTTGTTTTCTTTAGTTATTGTTGCTATTTTTATTTATTTATCCAGTTTTTTGTTTTGTTTTCTGCATTATTTATTTTCTTTTGTTTTTTTTCTTTACTTTTTAATTCTTTGTGCTTTTAGTTTTAGAAAAATTATAAACTTTCTATTAGGGCCATTAGTTTTCAAATTTGAACACACTTTTTTTGTTTTTTTGTTTTCTTTCTTGCTTTATTTATTTTATTTTGTTTCTACTTACAACAAAATACTTATTGTTGCTATTTTTAATTTTTTTTTCCAGTTTTTTTTGTTTTGTTTTCTGCATTATTTATTTTCTTTTATTTTTTGCTTTATTTTTTAATTCTTTTTTCCTTTGAGTTTTAGAAAATTTTAAACTTTCTGTTAGTGCCATTAATTTTCAAATTTGAAAACACTTTTTTTGTTTTTTTGTTTTCTTTGTTGCTTTATTTATTTTATTTTGTTTCTACTTACAACAAAATACTTATTGTTGCTATTTTTGTTTTGTTTCCAGTTTTTTTGTTTTGTTTTCTGCATTATTTATTTTCTTTTGTTTTTTGCTTTATTTTTAATTCTTTTTGCTTTTAGGTCAGCAAAATTATAAACTTTCTGTTAGTGCCATTTGTTTTCAAATTTGAATAGTTAAAATTTGAGAGTGTTCTTGGTCCCGGTTCGTGCGTGGAACCGGGACCAAAAGGTCCAGATGAACCGGGACCAATGGCCCACGTGGTTGCCCTCTCGAGAGTGTTCTTGGTGAGAACATAGTTGACAAGGAGCGAACCGGGATTAATGGTATTATGAGGGCCGAACCATAAGACATTAAAGCATTTCAAATGAACTCTGAAAAAGTTGAAAGTTGGCATGGTATCATAATTTCACCCACATAGCATGTGCATGTACAAAATGGACAATGGTATCATACTCGTCTGTTACAAAGTTGGCATGGTATCATCATAATAGTTGCGGGAGAAAGTCTTCACTTTTTCTTTGCTTATGTCATTTGCTTATTGCGCCGTAACCATGGATAATCTTCATCGTTTATCAGGATGCTTGGGTCAGCCTTGACTTTGAAGGGAGGAATTTCATGAAACTTTTCATAATCTTCAGACATGTCTGTCTTGCCATCGACTCCCACGATGTCCCTTTTTCCTGAAAGAACTATGTGGCGCTTTGGCTCATCGTATGATGTATTCGCTTCCTTATCTTTTCTTTTTCTCGGTCTGGTAGACATGTCCTTCACATAGATAACCTATGCCACATCATTGGCTAGGAAGAACGGTTCGTCAGTGTACCCAAGATTTTTCAGATCCACTGTTGTCATTCCGTACTGTGGGTCTACCTGTACCCCGCCTCCTGACAGATTGACCCCCATTTGCACTTAAACAAAGGGACCTTAAAATCATGTCCGTAGTCAAGTTCCCATACGTCCACTATGTAACTATAATATGTGTCCTTTCCCCTCTCGGTTGTTGCATCAAAGCGGACACCGTTGTTTTGGTTGGTGCTCTTTTGATCTTGGTCAATCGTGTAAAATGTATTCCCATTTATCTCGTATCCTTTCCAAATCGTAATAGTCGAAGATGGTCCCCTGGACAACAAGTACAGCTCATCACAAACAGTGTTGTCACCTCTGAGACGTGCTTCCAACCAATTGCTGAATGTTCTGATGTGTTCACATGTAATCCAGTCGTCGCACTGCTCCGGGTGTTTGGAGCGCAGACTGTTCTTGTGTTCACCGACATATGGGGTCACCAAGGTAGAGTTCTGTAGAACTATGTAGTGTGCTTGAGACCAAGAATATCCATCCCTGCATATTATTGAGTCCCTTTCAAGCATGCCTTTTCCAGTCAGTCTCCCCTCATACCACGATTTAGGGAGACCTATCTTCTTAAGGCCAGGAATGAAGTCAACACAAAACCCGATGACATCCTCTGTTTGATGGCCCATGGAGATGCTTCCTTCTGGCCTAGCACGGTTACGGACATATTTCTTTAGGACTCCGATGAACCTCTCAAAGGGGAACATATTGTGTAGAAATATGGGTCCCAGAATGACAATCTCGTCTACTAGGACGTGCGTCATGATATTGAAGAAGGATGGTGGGAACACCAGCTTGAAACTGACAAGACATTGCACCACATCACTCCTTAGCCTTGGTACGATTTCTGGATCGATCACCTTCTGAGAGATTGCATTGAGGAATGCACATAGCTTCAGAATGGCTAATCGGACGTTTCCCGGTAGAAGCCCCCTCAATTCAAACAGAAGCAATTGCGTCATAATCACGTGCCAGTCATGAGACTTTAGGTTCTGGAACTTTTTCTCTGGCATATTTATTATTCCCTTTATATTCGACGAGAAGCCAATCGAGACCTTCATACTAAGCAGGCATTCAAAGAAGATTTCTTTCTCTTCTTTCGTAAGAGCGTAGCTGGCAGGACCTTCATACTGCTTCGGAGGCATGCCGTCTTTTTTGTGCAAACGCTGCAGGTCCTCCCGTGCCTCAGGTGTATCTTTTGTCTTTCCATACACGCCCAAGAATCCTAGCAGGTTCATGCAAAGGTTCTTCGTCACGTGCATCACGTCGATTGAAGAGCGGACCTCTAGGTCTTTCCAGTAGGGTAGGTCCCAAAATATAGATTTCTTCTTCCACATGGGTGCGTGTCCCTCGGCGTCATTCGGAACAGCTAGTGCGCCGGGACCCTTTCCAAAGATTACGTGTAAATCATTGATCATAGCAAGTAGGTGATCACCGGTACGCATGGCGGGCTTCTTCTGGTGATCTGTGTCGCCTTTGAAATGCTTGCCTTTCTTTCGACATTGATGGTTGGTCGGAAGAAATCGACGATGGCCCAGGTACACATTCTTCCTGCAGCTTCCCAGGTATATACTATCGGTGTCAAGTAAACAGTGCGCGCATGCATGGTATCCCTTGTTTGTCTGTCCTGAAAGGTTACTGAGGGTGGGCCTATCGTTGATGGTCACGGGCCAGGTGCTGTGATTGCTCCTCTGCTCCCTGAAAGGATTAATGCCATCCGCGCTTAAACCAAACCATACGTTCCTTGGGTCATGTGCAAACTCAGCCCAGTACTCTCTCTCGATTTTCTCCACTGCGACCCGTCAGTGGGTCCTCTCAACTTCCCATCTTTCTTGCAGTCCTCACTGTGCCATCGCATCAACTTGGCATGTTCTCTGTTTCTGAACAGACGTTTCAACCGTGGTATTATAGGAGCATACCACATCACCTTCACAGGAACCCTCTTCCTGGGGGGCTTGCCGTCAACATCACCAGGGTCATCTCGTCTGATCTTATACCGTAATGCACCGCATACCGGGCATGCGTTCAGATCCTTGTACGCACCGCGGTAGAGGATGCAGTCATTAGGGCATGCATGTATCTTCTGCACCTTCAATCCTAGAGGGCATATGACCTTCTTTGCTGCGTATGTACTATCGGGAAATTCGTTATCGTTTGGAAGCTTCTTCTTCAATATTTTTAGTAGCTTCTCAAATCCGTTGTCAGGCACAGCATTCTCTGCCTTCCACTACAGCAATTCCAGTACGGTACCGAGCTTTGTGTCGCCATCTTCGCAATTGGGGTACAACCCTTTTTTGTGATCCTCTAACATGCGATCGAACTTCAGCTTCTCCTTTTGACTTTCACATTGCGTCCTTGCATCGACAATGACCCGGCGGAGATCATCATCATCGGGCACATCGTCTGGTTCCTCTTGATCTTCAGCAGCTTCGCCCGTTGCAGCATCATCGTGCACATCGTCTGGTTCCTCTTAATGTTCAGTAGCATCACCGTATTCAGGGGGCACATAGTTGTTATCGTACTCTTCTTCTTCGCCGTCTTCCATCATATCCCCTATTTCTCCGTGCCTCGTCCAAACATTATAGTGTGGCATGAAACCCTTGTAAATCAGGTGGGTGTGAAAGATTTTCCGGTCATAGTAAGACTTCGTATTCCCACATATAGGGCATGGACAACACATAAAACCATTCTGCTTGTTTGCCTCAGCCACTTCGAGAAAATCATGCACGCCCTTAATGTACTCGGAGGTATGTCTGTCACTGTACATCCATTGTCAGTTCATCTGCGTGCATTATATATAATTAAGTGTGTCAAAAATCATTACAGAACATCATGAACAGATAATTAAGTGACCAAATTAATAGAAGTTCATCATCACATTAAAACCAAATCACATACATAGTTCTCATCTAACAACATAAAGCTCTGCAGAGCATCTAAATTAATTAAACCATACATTGAAACTATGTAAAACATTTCAATGCGAAAACAAATGCGATCATAATCGCAACCAAGGTAAGAACTGATCCAACGGCATAATGATACCAAACCTCGGTATGAATGGCATATTTTCTAATCTTTCTAATCTTCAAGCGCATTGCATCCATCTTGATCTTGTGATCATCGACGACATCCGCAACATGCAACTCCAATATCATATTCTCCTCCTCAATTTTTCTTATTTTTTCCTTCAAGAAATTGTTTTTTTCTTCAACTAAATTTAACCTCTCGACAATAGGGTCGGTTGGAATTTCCGGTTCAACAACCTCCTAGATAAATAAAATCTATGTCACGTTGGTCAGCATAATTTTCATAAACAATAATAATGAACCAATAGTTATGAAAAGATAATATATACCACATCCGAATCATAGACAGGATGAGGGCCGTCGGGGGCGGATACCAAAACCATCACACTATATAAGATGCAATAATAAAAGTAAGAAAATAATACAAGTATCTATCTAAACATACAAGTAAGAATATTTTTCCTTTCAGAAAGAAGATAAGAACAAGAGGCTCACCACGGTGGTGCTGACGATGAGATCGGCGCGGGTGATCGACGGCGGTGAAGACGGGGACGGGGTGTGACGGACCGCTAAACCTAGACAAATATTGAGGAAAATGGAGCTTGGAGGTCGAGCTTGGAGAGGAGAAAGCTTAAGTAGTGTGGCTCGGGCATTCCATCGAACACCTTGTGTGCATACGAGGTGAGCTAGAGCACCACCAAGCCCTCTCCCCCTCGGCGTCCAGAAAAAACAGAGCAGTGTGCTCTGCTCTTACGCGAGGGGTTATATATAGGCACCACATTGGTCCCGGTTGGTGGCATGAACCGGGACTAAAGGGCAGCCTTTGGTCCCGGTTCAAGCCACCGACCGGGACCAATGGTGGTGGGCCAGGAGCGAGGCCCATTGGTCCTGGTTCGTCCCACCAACTTTGAGCAAAAGGTCTAGACGAAACGGGACCAATGGCCCACATGGCCCGGCCGGCCCCCTGGGCTCACGAACCGGGTCCAATGCCACCATGGGTCCGGTTCTGGACTGAACCGGGACTAATGGGCTGACCCGGCCTGGACCTTTGCCCCCTTTTCTACTAGTGTAATAACTACAAGCCACGATACATCTCCGCAATATTAATATAGTTTCTTTGTAAAAAAAAGCCTTGATAGATTTACCCAAATGATAAGTGCCACACGTGTGGCACGAAGCACTCCGTCCTTCTAATTTTATACAACTAACGTTGCCATCCGAAAAAAGTTGGCATGCTAGATAACTAAACTTACCATCCTCGCGTCACTAAACTTGCCGTAAAAACAATTGATTGACGTGTGTCTTTTTTTTTGCGATGAAGTTGCCATGTGTTTATGCCACACATCTGGCACTTATCAGGGTCCTAGATTTAAACATATTTTGAAATTTTAAATGGAATTCTTTTTTAATTTGAAAGGTGAATATCCTATGAACAATTTTTTAAATACTCAAACATTTTTGGGATCATGAACAATTTTTAAAAACGTGAACATGTTTCAAAATTATGAACATTTTTTAAATTCCCTGGCCATTATTTGCCTTTGCGAATTTTATAACTCGATGTTTTTTGTATTGTGAATAAATTTAAAAAATAGGAACATTTGAATTTATGAACTTTTTTTATTTTTTTGAATTTCCTTCAAAAATAAGACAATTTATGTCAATTTCAAATTCTTAGCTTTTTGGATTTTCAAGAAGTTATATTAAAGAAGCAAACAATTTTCGAAAATTTTAACTTTTTTGAATTTTTGAACATAATTTTTAAACAGGTACAATTTTTAAATTTTGAACAGAATTTAAAATGGTGAACATTGTCGAAACTTCTAAATAATTTTTGAAAAAGAAAACTAAACTTCAAAAGGAAAAAACAAACAAAAAATAAAATAGATGCATTATGTATTTTTGATAGTAGACTTGTATACAAAAATGGAGGGTGTAGTATAACTGAATTGAAATATTTTTCAAAAACAATTTCGAAAAATCAAATATTTAGTTGAATTCACGTGAATATTTCGGCCTTTTGGCCGAAACACAAACCAAAATCATTCCAAGTCACTTAATGTTGGTTATTTCCGTTGAAGCTAAAATTTTGCTAATACTGAAAGTGAAATCTTGGTCGTGCGTAAGGGACGAGTCGCTAGGATCCCTACGCTGGACCCGCCTGGAAGATGATCCTTACGGTTGCCTAACAGCTCAATGATCGATATCTGAACAGTCGAAACCATTCCACGCCCATCTATGTGGTCGAGCTTGGCTCAGGCCGACGATGAGCGACCACGTACAGGTTGCTGCACCTTATGGATGCCCTCCAACTATCGCTCCATGTTCCCCACCCCTCACGGACACTAGTAGAAAAAGCACCTAATATGAGGTTTCAACGGCTAGCCGGCCATTCTCATTAGTACCGGTTCGTGGCGAACCATTAGTACCGGTTCGTGGCACGAACCGGTACTAAAGAGGATGGTGGCAGGGTGTTGTCAGTCTGGGGCCCGTCCAGCACCTTTAGTACCGGTTCGTGGCACGAACCGGTACTAAAGGTCGACCTACATAAACCCTTCGTCCACCCGAGCTCGCTCTGTTCTTCCCCTTTCCCCTCTCCTCCTCTGTTCTTCCCCTCTTCCTCTCGAGCTCATCACACATTTTCCCCAAAATTTGTCAAGATTTGAAGGCCCCCATCCATTCAAATGATCACAAAGGTTAGCAACTTTGTCCTTTCAACTCTCATTGCTAGATTAGCTCTTGCAACGCTTTGTATAGTTATTAATTTGGGAGGAATTATATTTGCTAGTATTTAATTTATATGCAATTTGAGGTCAAAAATAACACTTAGTTTGCATATGTAGGTGTGGTTTACTTAGGGCCTTCTAAATCTCCGTCGTAACCACCGTCGATCGCACGCACCGTCCCGTCGCCGGCACCACCTTGTGGTGAGGCTCTTGTTCATGAATGTTTTACATTACCAAATTGATGTTTGTGTGATTTGGATATATAGTTAATCATATAATTATCTTACCCGTACGTTGTTTGTTATACATAGTGCCATGGTTTTGATATCCGTCCCCGTCGGCCCTCGTCCTTGTTATGATTCGGATGTGGTATATTCTCTTTTAAAACTACTTGTTGCATTTCGTGTTTGTGATAAATTATGCCCATCAAGTTGACATAGATATTTTTATCTAGGAGGTATGTGAGCCGGAAATTCCAACCGACCCTATTGTCGAGAGGTTAAATTTAGTTGAAAGAGAAAACGAGTATTTGAAAGAAAAACTGAAAAGAATTGAGGGGGAGAAGATGGAATTAGAGTTGCATGTTGCCGATGTCGTCGATGATCACAAGATCAAGATGGAGAAAATGAGGTTGAAGATTAGAAAGATTAGAAAATATGCCATTGATAGTGTGGCTTGGTATCATTATGCTGTTGGATCAATTGTTACCTTAGTTGTGATCTTCATCGCATTTGTTGTTGCATTTAAATTCTTTAGCTAGAGAGTTATTTGTATGTTGCATTTAATTAAGTGCTATATATGAACTTTATGTATGAACTTTATGTATGAACTTGTATTAATTTAGTCTATTCGGTGTTGTATAATGAGGATGAGCCGACAATGGATGTATGATGACTGATGCTCTCCCGAGTTCATTAATGGCGTGCATACTTTTCTGCTTGCCGCTGAGGCAAACAAGCGGGCGGATGGTTTTATGCCTTGTCCATGTGCTGGCTGTAAGAATGGTCACAGTTACTCTACGTCAAGAACCATTCACGTCCACCTATTTGAGTCCGGTTTCATGCCCCACTATAATGTTTGGACCAAGCACGGAGAAATAGGGGTTATGATGGAAGACAATGAAGAAGAAGAGGACGACGACGGCTATCCTGGACGACGATGGGTTCCCTGAATACGATGATCTAGGTCGGGCCATTGCCGATGCAAAGAGAAACTGCGCAAGCGATCTGGAGAGGACGAAGTTGCAGCGCATGTTAGAGGATCACAAGAAATTGTTGTACCCGAATTGCGAAGCTGACAAAAAAAAGTTAGGCACCACACTTGAATTGCTGCAATGGAAGGCAGAGAATGGTGTGGAATGACAACAGTGGATCTCAACAATCTTGTTATGCAGACGAACCATTCGTCCTAGCCAATGATGTGGCGCAGGTTTTTTATGTGAAAGACATGTCTTCCAAGCCGAGAAAAAGAAAAGATAAGGAAGCGAATGGATCATACGACGAGCCAAAGCGCCACATAGTTCTTTCAGGAAAAAGAAACATCGTGGGAGTGGATGACAAGACAGACATGTCAGAAGATTATGAAAAGTTTGATGAAATTGCTCCATTCACAGTGAATATTGACACGAGCATCCTATTAAATGATGAAGATTTTCCATGGTTACGGCGCAAAGAGACACACGCGAAGAAAAAGTTTCACACCGCAAGATCTGGGATGTGATCGGCTTCACTATCATCACTTTCTTGTGTGTTTCACACCTAGGAGGGAATGTCTGTAATAATTAGGGTAGTTATGTGTTTTGCCAATTGAAACGCGAAGAAATTTTATGTGCAAACAAATTCTTTTCATGCATTTACTGGTTTTTTCCAGCTAAATGACCCTGAAATTGAAAAGCATTTCAAATAAACTCAGAAAAGGTTGAAAGTTGGCATGGTATCATAATTTCATACAAATAGCATGTGTAAGAAAGTAGAGAGGGTTACGGCAAAAACTGGATGCACTTCGTGTATAAAATGGACAATCTCTTTCGAAGTATCAGGGTTTCCGAAAAAAATTGAACTGTTACAAAGGCATTTCATTTTTTAAATAACCTAAGCATTACCAAATTGAATATAATGATAAAACACACTAATATTAAACATAAGAAAAAAGAATCACTGAAAAAACTTTTTTCAAAGTTAAGTTATTCACAAACTAGTGATTCACACAAATTTCAAATATTTCAAAATTTAAACTATTCAAATTTGAAAACTACGGGCACTAACAGAAAGTTTGTAATTTTTTGTACCGAAAGCAAAAATATTCACAAAGAAACTCTAAATACAGCAAAAAACAACTCAAAAATAAATAAAACAAAAATAAATAAAGCGAAAAAAAATTAAGAAAAAAAAAGCCCGCCTACTGGGCCAAAGCGGCCTGCATACGACTAGCAACACAACCTTTTGTTGGGCCAGGATGCAGGCCCAGTAGGCCCACTGGGCGAAGAGGACAGGTAGGCCCAGTAGGCCAGGTAAGGAAAGGAGCTCGAGAGAGCTACCGCACTGGGGCTTATAAACCAGTGCGGTAGCCCTTCGACTAGCGAGGTGGGACTAAACTTGCGCACCGCCTGGAGCCAGCGCACCCCCTTTAGTACCAGGTCGTGGCTCCAACCGGTACTAAAGACCACCCCTTTAGTACCGGTTGATGCCACGACCCGGTACTAAAGGGGGTGCGCTTCCCGCCTCTTGGCCTGGCCAAAACAGACCTTTAGTACCGGTTGGTGGCTCCAACCGGTACTAAAGGTCCATCCTATATATACTACACTTGAAAAAAAATCAGTTTTCCTCTGTTCTTCCCTCTGTTTCCCTCCGTCGCGCCGCCCGGCCCCGATCGTCGCCGCCCCCGCCCCTCGTCGCCGACCCCGGCCGTCGCCGCCCCTCATCGCCGGCCCCGTCGACGTCGCCGCCCCAGCTGTCCCCGCCCCATCGCCGCGCCCCGCCCCGCCCCGTCGTCGCCGCCCCGGCCGCCCCGCCCTGTCGTCGCCGCCCCGCCCCGTC
>LT934117.1:716156452-716205399 GCA_900231445.1 Triticum turgidum subsp. durum | reverse complement strand
ACTCTTTAGTGCCGGTTCGCCAACCGGCACTAAAGGCCGTCACGAACCGGCACTAAAGCCCGGTTCTGCACTAGTGGGATATGGGCGACGGATTTCTCCATGCACGACTTGCAGGTGTCGATGGAGCCCTCAAGCAGTGATGGTGTCAGGATCAGTAGTATGTGATGTCATTTCAAATCTGTTATGTCAAATACATGTGTTTTCACCAATTTTACGAAAAAAAATTACATGATTTCTACTTGTGCACAATGGATTTGCCAAAAACCTGTGTGGTCAATTGACCACACTCCTTGTAGTGTAGTGAACTTGGGCTTGTAGCATGGGAAGTAAGCTCTGATTACTGATTACCACTTGGTAACAACTTGATACAGTGTTCCTCTCAATTTTCTCAATTCACAGTAACTGAAATGAGCCACAAGAGTTTCTTGTGTTGTGGGGAGGAAGAACACAAAGGGGAAAGGGTGTCCGCCGCGATAAAATTCCTAATCAGCCTACGCCTCTCTCTAACACTCAATGGCTAGATAGAGTAACACGGCTGGCACGGACTTATGCCCACTCTGGGCCTGCCATTCTGCTGCTGTGCTTTCTGCTTATAGTATTGCATCTGAGTGTGGGTCACAGATTGCCTGAAAAAAGAAGAGTATAGGTCACAGATCCTCTATTACCATCTCCTTTTCGCCTTGGTGTTCCACCACCCGGTCTTGCTGCAGAGGGGAGGGAGCACTCTTCTAGACACAACATGAGTCTTTATGAAATCATGTAGGGATTACAACCAAGACTTGTTTTACAGGTCATCCAGTATTGCACATTCATGGATGAAGCAATGAGATCAGTAGCTCATGAAATTCTCTTTCTGGGCGTTCAAAATACCATCCGATTATTTCTTACTTTCCCTATTTCTCCTAGTCCTATATGTTTATGATACCATCCCAATTTTTATTTGTTATGGTCTAATGTGCTGCAACTTACTATATGAAAGACTTTGTAATAGTGTATGCATGCATGCAACGTGTTGGGCTTTTCCGCATGCTCATGTCAAGATGGGGTAGTTTATATAGGAGAGAGGCAGTAGTGATGCTATGGCCTAAAACCTGCTACGTCAATGATTGTCAGCGACTTAAACATTCACATTCTAGTTTATGAAATTCGAAATGTTACAGTGGTAGTTGGGAAAGCTTGAATAAAGGAATCACACTTGTCTTTGCCAAAGATTTTGACCCACTATTTGTGTTTTCAAGGGGCACGAGTAAAGAATTTACCCCGTAAAAGAACACACAATTTTACTCCCTCCGTTCGGAATTAGTTGTCTCGAAAATGGATGTATCTAAAACTAAAATATGTCTAGATACATCCATTTCTTCGACAAGTAATTCCGAACGGAGGGAGTAATTCTTTATTTCACTTTTCACAAGTCATTATGTTTTCAGTTGTGGACAAGAGAAATGACCACTGAATTATTTTCAGTGATCCTTGGATAATCCGTGGTTCGTAAATGGACATTGCATCTTCGTAAAGTTTTCATTCTACACATACACGGTACAGAAATACGCAGCTACTTGCGCTTTCATGGCTTCCAGGTGCTTGTGTTGCCGCGTAGTGAACTTGGGCTCAATAATGTACTCCGGTCGATGCAGCGTGGGAAGTAGGCTCTGATTATCACTTTGTTAACAACTCGATCAGTGCTCTTCTCAACTTCCTAAATTCACAGTAATTGATACAAGTCGAAGGAGTTTCCAGAGCTTCGGGTAGGAAGACAGAACAGCAAGTGCAGCAGGTGGCCGACACAAGACAGATCCTAATCAATCCGTGCCTCCGAGAGTGTATTTTGATGGCTACATATAGTCACCGTGGGCGTGGCTGGGCTGGCCATATACCCACTCTAGACCTGCTGTTATGTTAGAGGGCCTTCTAAGTGTAGATCCCACCTCGTCAGACACCGTCTCGTCGTCGCCTTGTCGCTCCAGACCACTGTCTTGACGCACATGAGTGCTGGCACTCTGCCAGACGCGGCATGAATCTGTGTGCAATTGTGCATGGATTGCAACCTAAACCTGCCACATAGCTCGTCCAATATTCCACATTTCCGGATGAAGCAAGTTCAACAGCGGCATCACAACCGCTCTGTCTGGGTCTGGAAGAAACCGTCTAGGTATTTGTTAATTTCCCTATGTCTCCTAGTCATATGTGTTTGCCATACCAACTAAATTTTGATTCCATCGCCTGGTATGCTAAATTGTGCTACAACCCAATGTATGAAAGAGCGTGTAAAATTGCATGTATGCATGTGACGTCATGGGCTTTTCCTGTGTGCTCATGTCATGATGTGGTAGCTTATATAGAGAGAGGCAGTGCTGAAGCTACGACCTAAGACCTCCGACTTCAAGGCTTTGTCAGCGCCACGTCCATACTCTAATGTATTACTATAAAATATAAAATGTTATAGTGGTAGTTGGACAAAGTGTGAATAAAGGACACATACTTGTCTTTGCCAGTCATTTTGACCCACCATTTCTGCTTTCATGGAGCCCAAGTAAAGACTTTACATCTCTGTTTCACTTCTCATGGGTCATGATCTTTGTTATTACGGACAAGAGAAATGACCACGAAATTGTTTTCTGCTATCCTTGCATAATCCATGTCTCGTTAATGGACATTGCATCTAGTAAAGTATTCATTATGCACTTATACGATATGAAAACACTCAAATTAGGTAAGTCTATGTAATTAGTCTGCTGTTTTGCTATGTTTATGCATAAAAAGCACCGCCCAGTACAACATGTCACAACTGATCTTTCTTAATCACCAAATACTTGACAGATCCAAGTATAAAAACGGGAGCATGCTCATCACGTTGTCCAGCAATCCGACGAGGCTTGCATTGCATACCAACGTAGTTAATTATAACTGCTCAAAATGTGTGTACGAATATCATCTCGATCACGCAGTAAGCATCTCACATGTTTTTCTTTTCGAGAAGAAAGACCTTGCATTGTTGTGGAAAATGTTCACATGGAAGAATGCTGATGTGAAAAACTAAAGTGTTGACTAATATGTAGGAGAGTGAAAAGTCTGTATTTATTATTTAGATAAGTAGGAAAAATGGGGGCAAAGTAACCTCCCGATCCGGGAAAATCAGATCGGCGATTTCAACCTCCTGATCGCCCCGGCGGCCTGCAGGTGGTTGGATCCCAATAATCGTGGTGCCCCAAGGGGAGGGTGAAGAGCAGGGGCGGCAGGTCGTGTTGATGACCGGATTCTCGTTGGTGGCAGAGAGGTGCACTATCATGGCAATGGCATGGTTGCACGCGTCCATGGATGGGCTTAAAGCTGACCTGCCATGCCAACTATAACTCGGTGCAGCATGGGGCTCTGTGATGACGGGGTGCACTGTCGTGGCCAGACAGGGTAGGGGAAGGATGCTGGGGTGAGATCTGGCCCGATGCGCTGGACGGGGATGAGGGAGAGCGCCTGAGGGGCCGGGGAGGGGAGAAGGAGATGTGGGGAGCGCCCAGCGGCTGCCGCGGGCTGGCCGGAGGCCGCCCGGGACGGCGGCTAGGGAGAGGAGGGTGGAGGCGGGGTTGTTTGGCCGGGCGGCGGGGGGTGCCTCGTGTGTCGCAGGAGCGACCCACGAGCCGCGAGCAGTACACCTGGTTAACATGGTTCTTGAGTACTCCCTCTGTCCCGTATTACTTGTCGCAAGAATGGATATATCTAGACATATTTTTAGCTTTAGATACATCTATTTCTATCCATTTTTATGACAAGTAATTCGGGACGGAGGGAGTATTATATTATACTCGGGAAAAGACACTCGACCATCATGCAGTTGGCAAAATATAGGTTTCCCGGGTAATTTTGAAAAACTGTGGTACAATAATAATTTGTCGATGGTTGTTTAGGCGCCCAGGAAAAAAACAAAAGACTGGCAATCATTTCATACTTCCATCAAATGGTAATGGAACGGACAGAGTTCGCCGAACAGTTGTCACTGCAGTACAATGCGGACGGTGCGGAGCAAGGCCAAGGCCAATGGTAGAAGCTCGCTGGAGCATGCCACAGGAGAGCTGGACCAAGGCCAATCCAGACGGTTCCATTTCAATGTATTTCGTGTTTGGCGGTGGAGGAGGGTGAAATCTTGTGTATGGAGCATGCATGAACGAGAATTATAGCTATCATGGAGGAGTATAGCCTGGTAGTTTTCAATAGCACGACATCATGCATTGTCCACTAAGTAATGGTCTTATTCCCAGCGTTTCCCATTCCGAATGCTTTTTCCACGTTACTTTTCTGTTCTTCTATTCACTCTTAGGACGAGCTACTTTTTTTTCTTGATCTGCCACATATTTGAATGTAGTGTAGAAGTGATCCGACAAGTAGAACTTGATGCAACTATATGAGTGAAGATATACAGGTATGTATATATACTGACAGACCAAAAACTATATGTCCAGTCATGGTTGGATATTGTTGGATATAGTACTTTGCAATAACTTCAGGTCCTGACTTTTTGTAAGTGTGTTGATGTGATGTTCTTCATCCTTCTTCTAGTTTCTGTTCAACACGATACTATATTCAGTAACCATGAATCCATGATGTGAGGTCAATAAAATAGCTCTAACATTTCTAGAGAAATGGAATACCCCTTCTGTACACAGAATGGAGCCAGTACAAGCTAATTTCAGTGGTATGTTGTCCACTAAATGGTCACATATGGTGATCCTAAGCCTGTCAACAAACCAGATATATAATGCCTATTCTTTCAGAAAACATTTCAGGTTGGGAAGGGTTTTAATGTTATGGGATTTGGTGCAAGTATAACAGAAACCTTTTTGTGTGGATGGGAAATTCATGACCGGCATAGCGTTGTTAGAATGCATGCAAGCCACACATATAGTACAATGGAAAGAGGCTTTGGTCAATATAATTCTAGGATCAGTTTCCTTAAACATTCAGTTCAGAAGAACACTTGCGGGTGAGCGATGTGTTAGATGGCTACATCCCTTGCGTAGGTTGATGGAGATCAGCTTATCGGATGAGCCAGATACACTATACTGGAGACTGTCGAACTCAGGAGTATTCTAACGAAAGTCAATTTATATTAATTTGATAAATAACGGACTAATCCCAAAATCACTACACATTTAAAAAATTAAAGTGCCGCTAAAGATAATGGTTTTTATGTGGTTTGCTCACAAGAAATTGATCTTGAATGAAGATAACCCGGAAAAATATTGTTGGGACAGTAGCAAATGGTGTTGTTTTTGTGATCTTGATGAATAGATTCCACACCTTTTCCTTGAATGCCCATTGGCCAGACTACTCTGGCACACAACGCACGTGGCCTTTAATGTTAGTCCACATAATAATATAGACACTTTATCTGGTACTTGGCAAAATGGGGTGGAGGCTAAACTAGTAACGCATATTTGTGCTCATTAGTTGGGGCAATATGGAACTGCCGAAACAACGTCATTTTCAACAGACAGAACATTACTATTTTTTGCAGGTCATCCATAGAGAAACTTCTGGGATCTAAATCGGGCCGTTAGTCGTTACTTACTCGTGCAGAAGCCAAGGAGCATATGGCTTTTTGGTTCAATCCTTGGGGGATGGTAGCACGGGATACCTACAACTGGTTTGGATGACAGTCCAATAATAGGATAGGTGTATAGGCATCTAGTCTTTTTGCCCATTGTGGCCTTGTATATCTTTTTTTTCTTCTTTGCACCACACTTCATACTATTTGAAGACTTCTATTAATAAGATGGCTACATGCATCATTGTGATGCAGAGGCCGGAGCATCCTCCTTTTCGAAAAACCAAAAAAATCACACATTTTACAACTTAAAAGTTAATTTTTTTGTGGGGGATGTAAAAGTTATATAGCTTGATTATATATCTCACCAACAGTTGCGGTCAATCAATATATGTTGCCAGGTCGATTTAGCAAAAGTGAAAATGTGAATAATGAACATATATGATTATTTGCAGCGCCGGAACATCGGATGACAACCATATAGTGCACGTGAACAAACATTTTTATTTTATTTTGAACTAAGGGTCAAGCCCCATCGTGATCACAAATCACTTGAGCATATTTCTTACATGGTGTCGTCAGAGAATATATTTAATACCCTGAGCACATAAGTAGGAGGTTGTCATTGGATATGTTCTCCGCAAAAACTCGAGAGATCTTCCATTCCCTAAAGAAGTTTTCTAACGGAAACACAATAATTTACGATTATGTGTTGTTGTTTAATATTTTTATGTGTTGCTTTATAGGCAAGTTTTATTAATTTATGAGAATTTGTTGTTGTTACAATATGTTGGTCTACATTGTTGTTTAAAATGTGTTGCTATTAATAATTTATGATTATACATTGCTTTTTAGAACTATTTTTTGCTCAATTTGATGTGCCGGTGCCATCCCTACTCCCTGCAGACACTGAAATTTTATCTGTCAACCTGTTGTGTTGCCGTCCCATGTAACACGATACGCATGGCGACGTGACAACAACTAGTACCGCTGAGATGGTCATGTGAATAGATAAATCAAACTGCAATGTACCATGCTACAAAACAGTAACATGGTGCACACGCAAATTGGCAATCAAGTGCATTTCGGTATATATAACCAAGATGATAATGTAAAAGTCTGTTTGCCGTACCATGTCATGGAATGATATGTCAGCAGATACACATGCCTGACCGAGTCATGCCTAGTTGGCAAATGCTACGCACGACAAATCTTTCAGAGTCTTCGCTTCTGGACGGACGAGCGTAGGGCGATGGCGCCGTTGGGCGCCGTGGTGGCGCCGATAGATGTCCGTATTGGCAAGGATGATGCGGATCTCTCTTCTGAAGATGGGTCAGTGGCCCAATGTTGATGGCGGCTTCTAAAACGTGTGCATGTGGTGTGCGCCTTAGGTTTGCTGCACCTACTGTTGGTCCTGCTACGTTATGTGGATGGATCGGCGACGGCACTGGTTTTTGATATGGGGAGTGAGAGCACTCCACATTATGGAGTTTATAGGTGTGAGAGGTGGCATCGGGTAGATTGATGTATGTTCCTGTCAGGCCTTTATGGAAAAATTAATAAAGATGGTTGGATGCATCGACTAATGCAGAGGCCGGGGATTTAACCTCCTTTTCAAAAAACAAAGCAGAAACACATGCAACCATCATCACATCATGTAGAACCGTCACTCGTATGTGTGACAATAGTTTTCCCTCTGGAGTCGGAGCTGCTGAGGAGGGCCCTTGCTGCGACCATAACATGCGGCGGGTGGTCAGTTTCGGCTCACCTCTACGCAAGCACAACGCTTTTCTCCAGCGTTGCTCGTGTCGGAGCTGCCTGGTCGTCGGCATGTGCTGTCGACGGTTTGGCATAGGCCGAAACAAGCCTCGGGGCTTGTTTGCATTGAGCGCTACATCGGTGGTCATCGATTGTTGAGCCTGAGTCGTCCTAGCGGAGGCGTGATGACGATGGAACCGTGTTGCAACCTCGATGACTTTCTCTCCTGGTCGGCATGTTTGCATTGTTGTGTGGGTTGCTGGTCCCCTTTTAGCTTGTTTTTGCGGGCGTTTGTATTGGTTTTCGCCCAGATTTCCGTTAGTTAACCGAGCAACTCTCTTCAACCTTTTTTAATGAATCAGGTCCTAAGGCATTGTGTTTCACAAAAAGAAATGATAGTTGGCACTTAGGAACCCCATCTACATTACAGCCAACCTCACTTTCCTCTTCTCCGTGGACTTCGCACAAGCTATACTAAATGCCAATCCGCTTGATTCACATTGTTACCAACCATTGTTTGTATACACATGCTTAAACAATTTATTTTGTGTGTCTGATCGGTATTATGTCCAAGCTGCAAAGCTGGAAATTTCAGGTACGTGGGGTCCATGTTGTGGTTCCTTGCATATCAATTGTGGTTCCATGTAGAATATTTGACACCTCCACAAGCATTACCAATCCTGAGCATGCTAAGGAAGTCCTCCCATAATAAAATCAAGGCCTGATTGGGTGCAAATAGTAGCTCGGGGAACTCCGGTGAACATTCTCTAATAGAACTTGATACATGGTCCACTTAGGTGGGACCGCTGCACTTTTCCCAGTGTCTCTTATTCCCCTATACATTTTTTACGTAATACTTTATACTGTTCATGCATTGTCTCTCGGGGACTACATCCGACGTGATGGAAGATTGTTCCAACTAGTATAACTCCATGCTTCATCTCGAGTCAAGATGGGCGGTATATATGCACACACAACAATCAACCTGATATTTATGGTTAAAGGTTGTTGACTCAGTACTATTGACATGACGTCCTGAAATTCTGTAAAGGTGTAGGTGATATATTTCTTGGTCATCCTTCTTCTTTCAGGCTAGGCACAATTTTGTTCTGACAAAACACACTAGGAAACGCCCATACTGTTACATTTATGGATATGTACAAGGAGGATTAGGAATTCATGAAGGTCTATAAAAGCATGTACTTGTTCATTCAAACTAGGTTTTCCTCGTTTTATGATCATGGAGAAATGCACCCTGAATGTTTGGAAGAAAGAATCGACTCTTATGTATTGGTTTTAAAAAATAATCTTGCTCCTCTAAACTCCATTCGGCATGCGCCACCACCGATGCCTCCCTTGTGATATCATGACCGTCCACTGCACGTAGCTGTTTTTCCTCGGTAGTCCATGATGCCTTGGCCGAGGGGCGAGGGCGCGTCAGCCGTCAAGGCCATTACTAGGTGGGGAATTTTAGCACGCCTGCGTGCGCCATCGTGTGTGCTTCTCCGCATGCAATGGGCGACATGGAGCCGGGGTGGTAGTGTCGTGCGTACTCTGTGGGCAGCGTCGCTCACGCACTGCCAGGCAGTTTCATTCGTGAGGGCTGGCACGATTCTTGATTCCTCCCATTCTCAAGTTAGCCTCTCATTTCTTTCTTGATTCTCTCAGTCGTCGTTGGTAGCAGTGGGTGCAGAAGATAATTAGTCATGGCGGTCAACCTTAGTGCTGACTCTAGTGAAGCATGAAGAATGCTGGTCGATCGCAATATATATATACACCGACATGTATAATATTATTATTTTTTGGCTGTGCAAGGTGTGGTTGGTGAGAGTATTTATGGGATCAGTACTCTAAGGACTAAAGTATGTTCGTACATAGAACGACTTAAAATATGTAAAGGGACTATGATGTTATTACTTTAAGCCTGGTGGAGAATTATCTTAATCGTTTCAAATTCTGGAGCCAACTCATTTGGTTTTTCTATCTTAACTCATGCTTGTCTATAAAGAAACGTTTAAACCATTTGAGTTTGTTACCTTAATAAGAAAACACCACATACAGCGATAATGGTGGAGGCCGATAAGAAACTTTGTATGGACAAGCCTAATGAAGGTCCAAAAATAGTAAACTATAAAATGGTGGACGCTCTAATCGATCTTCAGTCAGTTACAGTGTCTGACACGGTGGCACAACCGATTGTGTTCTCGTCCATTGTGATACATTTTGATGACACATGCCTGGATTAGCCTTTGTATGTGTTTGCACGATCATCATGTCATTCATCTTTAAATTCAAATGAATTTGAATTGGGGATGTAATTTCAACTAGGTTCAACTACAAATATTTTCAATGAACCCAAAATGCCCTTTAGAGAAGTTCATGCTTTCGGATAAAGGTGAAAACATCTTCCAAAAATCATCTACATATTGCTAGGCCATTCTGTTTTTTTAATTAAATCATAAAGTATTTGCATTTGGACATTTAAACCCTACAAATATTTTTAAATATCCAAATAATCTAGAGAGCATTTGTGGGCACTACTTCCAACAGCCCTCAAATGCTTTCTAGATTATTTGGACATTTAAAAATATTTACAGGATTTATTGTCCAAATGCAAATACTTTATGATTTAATTCAAAATTCCAGAATGGCCTAGAAATATGTGCATCATTTTGGGTAGATGTTTTCATCTTTATCAAAAATTATGAACTTTTCCAAAGGGCATTTTGGGTTCGTTGAAAAGATTTAAACTTGAACCTAGCTGAAATTATTATCTGCTAGGGTTTGAACATACCCAATTCAAATTCATTTGAATTTAAAGATGAAGGATGTGATGATCATGCAAAGACAAACAAACGATAGTCAAGGGCTGTGACATTTGAATCATTTACGTACGCGATGGTGAGGTGATGGTACATACGAAATGGTGATGTTACTGACACGTGGTTATACTGGTGATGTAATACAATATACGTCTTATCATAACGTAGTAGCTTGACGGGTTGTGTGCAACCTGAATTCCCTTGAGACATCTTGTTGGTCCAGCTGCTAGGTGTAATTGGTATCTTTGTGATATTAATGTATTCTCTTTATCAGAAAAAATTGATCTGGCTCGACTCCTCTTCATTAGGCCAATAGGTGTTTGAAGGTCGAAGGCACACTCCATCCACTTCATGTAAATAAGAGAACTGGTGATAAACTAGGCATGCAACTTTTTCAACAAAAAACTGATGGCATGGTTGAGCTTACCTAGTTCTAATCATATGTTTAGGAACCAAGGGAGTAACAAAATAGTTGAGAGTGATAGGGTCTTTTTATGGTCACCATGTCCAGTTCATATACTTTTCCACATGCCCATCGCCGAGATGGTATGGTATGCCTATGGAAGATTAGTGGCTGGCCATGGATCAGCATTGGTTGTTGTTATTTTTTTCTTTTTTTGAAAAGGAGCTTAAAACCCCTGGCCACTACGTCAATAGACACACACAATTATCATTATTAATTATTCAACAAAACTTTGATAATAACATACATCAAAAATCAGAAGTCATCATTCACACCTACAAACTTTATAATGTGGAATGTCATCACTCCCCATCATGTAGAACCAGAATCACGGCCAATCCTCCCACACGTCGTATCTCAGGAGCCTACACCCAGTACAACAAACAAAAATAGTATACCGTGTGCACATGTTTCTGAAGCCGCCATCTCGTCGAACTGCTAACCCATAGTAAGCTGATTCCACAAAATAAATAAATATGAAAATAACATCTCACATAGTAATTCTAATCTCATTTCATAAGTTCTTCAGCTCGTCAACTTCTAATATTATTTCCTAGGTTGTACCGTAGTCTCGAGTATTGATTCGATCAGAGTTTTTCCTTGTCTAGCACCCCCAAAGTCATCTAGCGCCAGTTCGACCGTCTCCACGTCTGTAGTTGATAAACTACCACTTCAATCGCCCTTGACAAAAAAATTAATCCAAAAAACATGATAGATTCATATTTTTGACATAGTGTATAGAAAAATAATTTGGATGTATGATTGACTGAATTTTGAGAAAAAGGGGAAATATAATTGCAAAACCCCTCTTGCAATTCTTGGCGAATGGATCTCTTCATCCCTCATGTCACCAGGATTTCTGCCTCCTTTGCAGTTCGTCCATGGCCATGGTGATGGCAAAGCCTTTCGTGAGAACAATAGCCGCTAGCGGCCATAGGAAGGAGAGCAAGATTGAAAGGAAGGAGGTGACAGCGGCCATGTTTGAGGAGTCCATGTAGATTTTAATCAGCAGAATATTATTGCTAGAGTCTTTCACGGGCAATCAACCAATCGTGGGCTTTTTTCCCTTTTGTTGTTGGAGGAGAAGGAGGCAGCAGCCATGTTGTAGGAGTCCGTTAAGATCTTAATTTGTAGAATATTATTACTGGAGTCTTTCATGGGCAATCAATCGTGGATTTATTATCCTTTTCTTGTTGGTGTTTTTAAGGATGAGGGCACGGCCAATCAATAATGGACGCTTTCCTTTTCTTGGTTGAGATTTAAAGGATGGACACTTTCCTTTTTATTTTGAGGAAACGGATGGTGGAATTTTGTTTGAAAAATTATTTTGTTGTATCCTAGTAAAATTAGACGTGTTAGATGTCTTTTTTATGGGACGGACAGGACCATACATCTCACGCAAGTTTTCTTTTTATCATGAACGTATATTCTACAATCCAACGGTGTAATTAATTTTAATGATGTGGGTTATTGAGAGGAGTTGAATGGTGCCTCCAATTAGTAAATATAAGATATAAGATATAAGATATAAGATAGTTCAAAATTTGAGAAGCCGATTAATTTCATTCCTCTTGGTGTGTTTCTTTTCAATGAAATTGGCAGAGGTAGTTTGCCGCCCGAAATGCCAATGGGGGCTATCTATCATTAACACTAGACTAATGAATTGTCCAAATGGATCTGGAAACTATCACAGAACGAGACGGGTCTACGAGCAGACCCAGCGAAGGCCGAATATTTTCTTTGGGCGTTTTTTTTTTAGTCTTCAGCATGTGGACCTCCCTTTTGGAATGGCCCCCAGATGATCAAACCAATGTTTGCTATGGGAGTGATGTTCTAGTTGCACGACAAGAAATTGATCAAATTTTCGTTCTAATCTTGGTTTGAGGAACAACCCCATTGGATGGAGTTCTAGGGTCTCTATGCCCTTGCAGTCGACCCAAACTTCACTTTGGCCGAGGTCAATATTGTCTTCCCTCCGGCTATGGCGTTTCAGCGTGAGCTCTCAGTGGCGGGGCGTGCAAGATGGGACCAGCTTTTGTTGAAGGTGGCCCCCTTTTGCCTGTCCGCGGGTCTGCATCATGTTGTGTGTCATCTTGCCAGCTCCGACAAGTGTATATGCTAGACTGGTCATGGGTCAGGCTTTAGACATGGCGCGGGGCTTGTGGAAAAGTTCCCTCCCCCCTCAAAGTCAGAGTCTTTGTGTGACAACCTTTTCGCAATAGACTTCCCACGTGGACTAATATTGCTAAACGTAACCAGCCTTCCAATGGCTGTTGCGTTCTTTGTGGGGCTCCAGAAGATGCTAAGCATGATTTCTTCTCTTTCCATCTAGGGAGGCAGGGGGTCAGGATGAGTTGGGAACCTGTGTCGACCGCCGATCTGTTGGCCTTCCTATCGTCCGTTGACGGTAGCATGGGTCAAGTACTTTGGAGTTCTGAGCTCTTTGGCACATTTCAAACAAGGTCATAACTAAGAGGCCCTTTTTCTTTCACATACAACTGATTGTATTTTCAAAAAATATATATTCATGCACTAGTGGAGTCCATTGGGGAGGCGACATGATGTTGATGTGCTTCAATAGGACCTTTAATCTCTATAATTTAGACCGATGGATTCTTCCCAGTAAGCGAGATATAGCTTTTTCGGCCAGCAATGTTAGTGACGACGTCTTCCCACTCATTGGGATAACCAATCCCATCTTCAAGGTCGACAATTACATCATTGTCTGCAATACTTTAGGGTGGCTCGGTCTGTGGTTGTCTACAGTAGACGACTGCGCTTGGGATAGACGTGGTCCACGAAACCACCAACATGTTAGCATGAGCAACGGCGTGAGTGCCCTCTTGACTAGGTGTGGGTTGAGTTCTTGCACAACAAAATTACCGTTGTTGCGGGGCGCGTACATGTGCCGGATACCACCGTGTCCCTCGTGTGCTCTCCATCTTCTTCTTCCTCCGTTCGATTTGTCCCTGAGAGAATTGAGCAGAGAGAGTGGAAGAGCTAGGGCGACCTAGGGCTAGGGCTTCGGCGCCAACAATTGGCATCAGAGTTGCGGTTGTGGGGTTGATCACCGGCGATGTCGCTTGTGTCGTACGCCGGCGAGCGGCGAATCCGATGTCCCTGCAGTTCCCGACGCTCACCGGTGACAACTACACCGGTGAGCGGGGAATCCAATGTCCCTCAAGTTGTCGACGCTCAACCGTGAAAACTACACCGTATGGGCGATTAATCGAGGCCAAGACTTGTACGGGCTGTGAGAAGTGGTGGCTCTAGCTGTCGCGATGCGGGTCGGTCAACCCGAAGAAGAACAAGACGGTGAGGGTTTACCTACTTGGACCGCTCACCGAGGCATCCTGCTGTAGGTGTCGTTGAAGAAGACAACGGCCGAGGTGTGGGCGAGCCTCATGGCACGATCCGCTCAGCTCGATTTTCCATGGACTCCGTGGATTTCGACCGATTGTGCATGGCGGACGGTGAGACACTGGACGCCTATGCCGACAGGATTGGAGGCATGACAGTGCGGTACGCGGGGCTCGGTACAAAGCTGGATGATGCGGCAATGGTCAAGAACTTGCTGGACACGTTGCCGGACTGCCTGTATGAGGCGGTGGCCGGCATCGAGCAATTCTGCGATGTGGAGACCATACCATTCGAGGACGCGCTCGGACGGCTGAAAGCCTTCGAGGAGCGGACGCGGCGGCGCAGTTAGGACATCGGCGGAGGTGGCGGCGACCAGCTCATGCTCATTGCGGCACAATGGGCGGTGCGACGGCGTCAGGGAGGTGACGGCTTCGACCATGACGACGACGGTGGTGGTAGCACGACATCGGGCATCGGAGAGAAGCGGCGCAGTCGCTGCTATAACTGTAGCTAGCGCGGACACTTCTAGCGTGAGTGCACGACGTCGCGGAAGCCAGAGGTAGCGGAGTAGGCGCTTCTCGCTGACGTCGACGTTGAGGGGCCGACACTCCTCTAAGCCGTGGCTTAGGGGGTGAGTGTTGGCCAATAAGCCACAGCGAGCGCGTCGGGTGCATGTGTGCGCGCCGGGTGTGTCGGGTGTTGTCTAGTGCCGGGTCCGTGGCGTGTGTGCGTGTGTAGCACGTGGGTGTGCGTGTGTGTGCCTGCCCAGTGTGTGCGCCATGCGCGTTGGAGCTCGTTGTGGGCACGGCCAGAGCATGGGTTCGCGCCCTGGCACCGGCTCTATGTATAAGAGCCATGCGGTGACCGTTGTAACTGGTGTGGGTTGAGTTCGCGCTCTAGAAAATTACCGTTGTTGAGGCGGGCGTACGTGCGCCAGAAACCACCGTGTCCCTCCCTCGCTCTCCATCTTCTTCTTCCACCGTTCGGTTTGTCTCAAAGAGAAGTGAGCAGAGAGAGTGCGAGAGCTAGGGCGAGATAGGGCTAGGGCTTCGGCGCCAACAATCGTTTCCGTGGGTGAGCTATGCGAATGAGTCTTACGGTTAAAGTGACGCCACATGCGACAGTACGTGATGGACCTCATCAGCCGAGTATTGTCCTCTATTACTGGTCTATATTCTCCAAGCACAATAATATAATCCCAAAAGCCGAAATGGGAGCTCCAAATCAACTTGCACTAGTTACTAACAAGACGCTCTGCACCAAACATAGCATCTTACCCACGACGATGAGCTCCCGCTATCTCCCTCCCGCACATCCCGGTCTACGTGTGCTTTCCGGTCCCACGAGCTATTTTTCATTTTTGGGACAATATACACGTTACATGTTAGTCGCATGAACGCAATCAGTCACGCCCAACGAGGAAGCAACATGCGGAAGTGAGACCTACAACGTTACTGCTTTTTTTTCTTTCGAAACGAGGTTATCCCCGGCCTCTGCATCAGAAAAATGGATGCGGCCATCTTATTAAAAAGCAAATAGTCCAACAAAAGTCATCAGGTCTCGAAATACAAAAAGGCTCACAAAGAGCTAACTGAAAAAAATGCAATAGCCACAACGGCGGAATAAAGAAAGATAGGAAACTAAACACCTATCCTATTACATGACCGGCATCCAAACCGGTTGAAGATAGCCCGTTCTAACGTCTCCCAACGGATAGACCCAGTAACCATACGCTCCCGGCATCCGTTACTGCTTGAGAGGACAGATCTACATCTCTTCTACTAAGACATGGCTGTTGTCTGAATGCACAAACAACTTTCTTCTTTTCCAGATAATGGAGTATAATGTCACACTGGAGCGACAAACGCAGTAGTATGAAATTCTATCCCAGCGCCAACTGTTCCATTCCCGGTGTCTCCTGTTCTCTCATCCTCTCCTCTCTTACTTTTCTCTCTTGCATTGCTTGTGCTATCGCCAGATTAACGGTAGTGGGTATATATAAACGTATATCAATTTCTTGCTAGTTTCCAGTGTGTGGTTGGTGAAAATATTGAAGTCAGATTAATTGTACGACGTGTTGTCTTCACAGAACATCATAAACAAATATGTTCCATAATTATCAGAAAAGTACAAAATTTGAGAAGCCGATTAATTTCATTCCTGTTGGTGTGTTTCATTTCAATGAAATTTGCAGAGGCAGTTTGTCGCCCGATGTGCCAAGGGGGGCTATGTATCATTAACACTAGACTAATGAATTGTCCAAATGGATCTGGAAACTGTCCGAAGGACCAACATTTTCTCGAATGGACGTTTTTTTTTTTGAGTCTTCAGCATGCATGGGGACCTCCCTGCTGGAATGGCCTCCAGATGATCAAACCGACGTTTGCTATGGGAGTGATGTTCCAGCTGTTGCACGGCAAGAAATTGATCAAATTTTGGTTCTAATCTTGGTTTGAGGAACAACCCCTTTGGATGGAGTTCCAGGGTCTCTATGCCCTTGCAGTCGGCCCAAAGTTCACTTTGGCCGAGGTCAATACGGTCTTCCCTCCGGCTATGGCGTTTCAGTGTGAGCTCTCAGTGGCGGAGCGTACAAGATGTGATCGGCTTTTGTTAAAGGTGGCCCCCTTTTGCCTGTCCGCGGGTCTGGATCATGTTGTGTGTCATCTTGATAGCTCTGACGAGTTTATATGCTAGTATGACCATGGGTCTGGCTTTAGACATGGCACGGGGCTTGTGGAAAAGTTTCCTTCCACCTCAAAGTCGAAGTCTTCATGTGGCTACCTTTTCGCAATAGACTTCCCACGTGGACTAATATTGCTAAAAATAACCGGCCATCCAATGGCTGTTGCGTTCTTTGTGGGGCTCCGGAAGATGCTAAGCACGATTTCTTCTCCTGCCATCTAGGGAGGCAGGGGGTCAGGGTGAGTTGGGAGCCCGTGTCAAGCGCCGATCTATTGGGCCGCCTATCGTCCGTTGATAGTAGCATGGGTCGAGTACTTTGGAGTAGCATGGGGGCGCTGCTCTGAGCTCTTTGGCACATTTCAAACAAGCTCATAACCGAGGCCCTTTTTCTTTCACATACAGCTGATTGTATTTTTAATTTTTTTTTAATTCATGCAGTAGAGTCCATTGGGGAGGCAATGTTACTGACCGATGATCAATAGGACCTTTGATCTCTATAATTTAGACCGATGGATTCTTCCCAGTAAGCGAGATATAGCTTTTCCGGCCGGCGATGTTACTGACGACGTCTTCCCACTGATTGGGCTAACCAATCCCATCTTCAAGGTCGACAATTACATACCTGTCTACAATACTTTAGGGTGGCTCCGTCTCTGGTTGTCTTCAGTAGACAACTGCGCTTGGGATGGACGTGGTCCACGAGGCCACCAACATGTTAGCATGAGCAACGGCGTGAGTGCCCTCTTGACTAGGGAGGTCAATGGGCGCATGGATGCTGCATGTTGCCACACATGGTGACTCTCAACAACCTCTAGGAGGCTGGATTAACGGAAACAACTTCAACTACCCCTGCGTCGACTTTCAATATGTTGGGTACAGATGGCCTCTACCGTGAAGGGCTTGCCATGGATGGCACTGACGATTTGCTGGGCGTCCTCTGATAGTCTGTGGCGGCATGCAACGAGGCACACCTAGCTGAGGCCAACATCTCCTGGTTAAACAGCGGCTCTCTCCCTCTCTTCCTTTCTCACTCCTCATGACTATGCAGTTACAAGAGATTGAAAATCCCAATTAGGAAAAATACAACTCGCACTTCATATGTCAACTCCCCAAAGTTACAAAGATGAAAAAAGAGCAGAGCCCCAGAAATCTGCCGTACTTGCTGTAGAGGCGGTGGTACAAGAAATGTTCAGGTGTCTCACTGTTGTGTATGCTGCACAGATCTAAATCTTGTTGGAGGCGAATACACACCCTGGCCTGGCGGAACAAAGACAATGTGCATTACCAGACGGGCTTGTCTCACTAGGGGCTCTCATCCCGATGCCTTCTATTCTTAACGTAGGGTTTCCCTTCTTTTTCTTGCATTATATTGCGTAACAGTTACTTGAGTTGAGAAATGTATCAAAATGACTCGTGAAGTGTGAATAGAGCGTGACATGTCACTGGTGCTATATATGTTTGTAAACCATACATGTCATGGTAGCCACGTATATTTATTTTGGGAAACACCGCAAGTGTAAAGCTTCATATCTTATCTCTACCTAATCTCTACAAAATGATTTTAAAGAACCCTGACGTTTCACGTAATCAACCCGTCGTCCATATTTAAGTTTTACGAATCATTTTTAAACCATCCATATCTTTCAAACCGTAACTCCGATTTCAACACGTTATATATGAAATTTGATTAGAAAAATGTTTAGAATCTAAATATGATGTTATTTTTAGCTGTTACATATTTCTAAAATAATATTTCATGTGCAAACTAAATTTATCGTGCATTGTCTGGTATTCTTTCGTACCGGCGGCGACCCGAATTACAAATAAATACCCATTAAAACCAGATTGAGAGAAAAGAAAACATTGATAACCACGGATGCACACCTTTGAAAAACCTCTCGGCGAAAAACAATATATTTCTCATCATATTCTGAGCGAGTGCGCGGGCATGTGCGAGGACTATCCACATTCTAACGCGTTTTCAATGTGTGACCACCGAGGCCAATAAAGGACATGGACCTATTAGGGTCTTGAGACATGGTTATTCGGCTAAGAGCGTGTATTATTTTCTCTACCGTGGCAACGCATGCGCTCTTTTGCTAGTAATAATAAAACCTGTCGTCCTTCGATGTACATTTTGCGGAAAAGTCTGTGCACTTCGGTGAAATCAACCATTCGGGCCGCGGTAGTGGCGGCGGCAGCGGCGGTGCGCAATATGCCTTTGGATCGGCGACGGTGGCGCGGAGGGCTGGTGGTCGCGTCGGCGGCACCTCCGGTCAGATCTGATATGACCGGTGCACTGGTGGTCATGGTCATCTCTTCCGTCAGAGGTGGTTGGCCTGCGGCTGGATGGTTGGATCCCGAGATTGATCATCTAGTCTCGGCTACGTGTCGGGGAGACATAGTTGCCGATGAAAACCGAGCTGTTGGTGGGTGATGGCGGCGTTTTGTGTCGTTACCTTAATGAAGGCATCGTCATGTAACTGTTGTCGACCCACTCGTGCTTCTTCGGGGGAAATCCTAGGATCTGGTTTTCCAGCTCAAAAGATGAAGTTATTACGGTGTTGTTACTCTCTTGGGAGCATCGTTTATCGAGCAGCGCTAGAAGATAGCTGCAAGAGGTGGAGCGGCTTTGTCTTGCACGGAGATTCAGTGGAGCTGTCAAGTCATGCCTGGATGACAGTTGTCATGATAAGTCATGCCTGGTTGGCAGGTACTACGCACGACAGATCTTCCAGAGTCGTCGCGTCTGGAAGGACGACCGCATGGCGGTGGCGTCGTTGGGCGCCGTGGTGGCGTTGACGGATGTACGGACTGGTAAGGATGATGCGGATCTCTCCTGAAGATGGGTCAGTGGTCTTGATACGTTATGTGCATGGATCGACGACGACAGCGGTTTTAGATATATGGAGTGAGAGCACTTAACATTATTGAGTTTGTAGGTGTGAGTGGTGGCTTCAAGTGGATTGATATTTTTTTTTGTCAGGCCTTTGTGGAAGAATTAATAAAGATGGATGTATGTATCGATTGATGCAGAGGCTGAGGGTTAACCTCCTTTTCAAAGAAGAATGGAGGTCAAAGTCAACATGTCAAACGGTATTAGCTAGGGTAACTTTATCCGCGCTCTGGCTAGCTGATCTCAGGATTTGTTGCTTATTTGTGCAATTCCATCCTCTCTAGGGATCAGCGTTCCAAGTGCTATCAGCAAAGTCCAGTGGACTGATTAGTGCAGCCCACGGTGTTGTCTAGCTTCCTGGAGGTTCACGCGCTTCTAGCAGCAATGCTATCTTATTTCATATATATATTTTTTATAGCTTATACTCCCTTCGTTTCTAAATATTTGTCTTTCTAGATATTTCAACAAGTGACTACATACAGAGGAAAATGAGTGAATCTGCACTCTAAAATATGTCTATATACATCCGTATGTGATAATCCATTTGAAAACTCTAGAAAGACAAATATTTAGGAACGGAGGGAGTATTTACTAACTGGAAGCACCAACGAAGGCTTCCCGTTAATTCTTAGAAAATACACTTATAGTCCATCTGATCTTCATATTAGTTATTGATAGCCGTCAGATGTATCCAAAGAGTCCATGGCCGTTGTCCCACTCATAGGCCTTCGCGGTTGATGAAAAAAAATATCCAAAGAGTCCACGGCCGTTGTCCCACTCATAGGTCTTCACGGTTGATGATTTTTTTTATTTACGTGTTGATGAAAGAATCCTGACTAAATGTACACGTAGCATCTCTTTCCAAAAAAAAGGTGCTAAAGAATCCTGACTAGATACTACACGCACGCAACCTCTCTCTCAATGAAAAAAAATACGCTAGCGGTGCTCCTCGCCTTCTTCTCATCGTCCCTCGCCAATTCCCACGACATCCTAGATTCTAAACAGAACTATCAAACCAGTCTGTCCCCAATCCCCTTCTCTCAAACCTTTCAAATTTCTGTGCGCAACCCCGCTGCAATCTGTGTACCTGATGTGGTCCGTTGAATCTCCTCCAATTTCATGTCTCTCGACTATCTATGGACGTTACAGGGGGGACCATGGCGCTTCGACGGCAATTGGAATCTGTTTGGCAGTCACCGTTGTTGGTGAGGCTGCTGATTGGAGGAACCACTCCAGATTCATAGCGTCATGATTAACCTCCAAATTTGAATCAGTCTAGCAGCCGCCATTTTTAGTGACGCTGTACGACCGAAGATTGGAGGAACTACTCCAGATGGACGGATTTTTTTTGAAACTATGATGATTTTTATAGCAAATTCGAAAACTATACGGCCTAATGCATAAAAAATGAAACTATGACCCCGTCGGCCTTCTGTTGGCCGAAGAGAGACTTTTCGGCCTACCGTTGGCCGAAGATTATCACTTTTCGGCTTCCTGTTAGCCGAAAAGTGTCAGGGGCACAAAACGTAATTAATATGGCGTCAAGTGAAAAAGTTATCAACATGAAAAATCTTCGTCTCGTCGAAACGGTTGATTTTGATATAAAAATCGACTTAATCCGAGGTCGTATGCAACCTATAGAGCCAAAACAAGGTCAGGGCCAGAAGCTACACAGTTACTTCGGACAGACCGAATGAATGTCAGAAAATTTGTCACGGGACACCCGGTGCACTCGGTGAGACCGTGTGGAATATTGAAGAGTACGCAAGTTTGGTCACGTTCACTCTATGAGACCGAACCAAACCACTCGGAGGCTCCGAATGGATCCGAAAAATTACCAAAGATTCCTGTCCGAGTTAAAGTTAGGATTTTTGATCCGAAAAATTGTTTGTCTGCACCTGGAGGACTGTTTGCGTACCGCGCTTTCGGCCGGGTCTCCTTCGACGTGAGCTACGGTGCATCACCCCAGCGTCGAGGGTACACGGTGACATTTTTGTGTGCATCACCCCCGGCGTCGAGGGTGCACGGTGACGGGCATGAGAGGTGACCATTGCCTCTACTTTTATGGTGGATGACGCCACCGCCGAAAGTTTTCGTCTCAATTCCTGCCATTGCAACAGAGACATTTCTTCAATGCCGGCATATGTCTTCCCGGTGCAGATGAACAATGCCCACATCGATTTATGAGGCGGCTGGACTTCCCGTACAATAAAAGGACTAAAATTCTATCCAAAAATCTTTGGAGATTTTTCGGAGCCTCCGAGTGGTTTGGTTCGGTCTCATCGAGTGAACGTGACCAAACTTGTGTACTCTTCTGTATTCCACATGGTCTCACCGAGTGCATCGGGTGTCTCGTGACAAATTTTCTGACATCCATTCGGTCTGTCCGAAGTAACTCTGCAGCTTCTGCCCCTGACCTTGTTTTGACTCTACAGGTTGCATACGATGTCGGATTAAGACTATTTTTATATCAAAATCAACTGTTTCGACGAGACGAAGATTTTTCATGTTGATAACTTTTTCATTTGACGCCATCTTAATTATATTTTGTGCCCCTGACATTTTTCGGCCAACGGGAAGCCGAAAAGTGCTCTTCGGCCGCTCAAGAGCCCACTTCGGCCAACGGTAGGCCGAAAAGTCCCACTTCGGCCAACGGTAGGCCGAAAAGTCCCTCTTCGGCCAACGGAAGACCGACGGGGCCATAGTTTTGATTTTTATGCATTAGGGCGTATAGTTTGCGAATTTGCTATAAAAATCATCATAGTTTCAAAAAAAATCCAGATGGACAGCGCCGGGATTCACCTTCCCTATGCAACTCGAGTTCGTTCTCCTATCCTCATAATGTCGTTAAGTAACATTAACATTAAATCCCCCCACTATTCTACAGCTGGTCGGTTCTATTCATCAATACAACTCCCATGTAACTGAAGCAATAATCTTTAATGCTTGATAAAGAAAAATTGGTACCGTACATACCCATCAAATAGCAGCACTCACCAGTCATTACCAGATTATCTAAAGAGCCGAGGAGAACCAACTGTGCATCTCCAGTGGCAAGCATGTAATCCCTTTTAGAGGATTTAGGATCGTCTTTCTTTGGGGAATAAACTATATGGGAACATTGTGAAACTGTAATACTGAGATATGAATGATGATCCAGCCAGTGGCTACTCCAACTAAACTGGGATGACAGCCATGGTTCCTATGCTTGGAGGGATGGGCCTCCTCATTTTGTTTAAGCTGTTTTGTAAGGGATGGTTGGTCCTCAAGAGGTCAAGGACTCAACTCAAAGGCTGATCTCCTCTCCGTGACTCAGTGCGTAGGTAAGTTTCATAACAAAATTAGCTGATATTTATATATGCATACCTGATTCGAATCACTTATATTTATTTTTCCTGAATACAGGCTAAATGTTCGATTATCTCCATGCTATTGCTCAGATTATCATCATGCCTAAGCAAAGGGATGAGGCCTAGGCTTCAATTATCTTCCTATACAAATGATAATTAAGTTATACCAACTTCGGTCTTTCAAAAAAGTATTTAAGGTCTTTCAAGAAGTTATACCAACTTCCATTAATCCACCAATCAAGTACTAGCTATTGTATGCAATAGGTAATTATCAAATGTCAATGGTGCATCCAAAACATTCAAAATAACATACATACGACTTTTAATTCTATACAATTGATTATGCTTAAGCAAAACACGAAGCAGCACTTTACTTTCAGAGAATTTACAATGACTAATAAATAAGGGATTATAAATTAATATGCGTCAAATATGACGATTTGAACCATTGTTTTTGTTTATTTTTTATTTTCAAAAGCAAAGAAGACTAAAAAACCTAAACCATTAATGGGAAGGTGCAGCAAGGAGGAGCTCAGCAAAAGTGGAGCAGAGAGTGACGGGAGGCTGACCGTCGACAGATTGGCAGAGTTTGGCTGCTGGCGGGGCGATGCACATGTAGTATGTGATGCTGGCCCTTATATCTTCCAAGCGAGCATATTGTTTTCTCTTCTATTAGTTTGGAAGTTCTTACAACTATACTGATATATTTCATGAGAGGATAGAATACGTAGATTACTATGTTCTCTTCAATTAGTTCCAGGTTACAAGGCTGCCAATGTCCAGAATTAATCCACTACTGAAAAAATACACACCGCCGTCATAGTTGCTAGGAAATCAGTGCATATCAGTTTTTTTTGTTGGGACTGTACATCAGATTAAGGCTCCCCATCGTACAATGACTCTGTTGAAACACCGAACATATTTATTCGATGTCCTTTACTGGAATAAAAATGTAATTTATCTTCCTGTACATATGTTTTTTTTCTTCAGATTTGGATGGCCGAATTTAAACCAAAATTTGTTTGCGTTTTCTTTTGAGATTTTGTTCAAGCAAAAGTAGATGCCTATTTGCGCTAGAATTTTTGGCAGACGATATCTATGCAATAGCACAATACACATTTTGATATGTATATCTTGCACTGAAGATATTCGTATGACCTTCCGGTTCATGGCCTAGAAACAGAAGTCGAAGCAGTAGATCGGAAATTAAAAGAGAGGGAGAATACAGGTAAAATTATTACAAGTGTTGCTGATGCTACCTTGAGAAATTATCTTATTTGTTGTTCTATACCCAAGCAAACAGGTAAATGTTTACTGGACATAGAAAATGTGGAAAATGCAAGATGTTTTCATCTTTTCTTGCCGTTTGTTGCAAGAGTTGGTCCATTTGAAATTTTTGTATGACATGCCTTTTATTCCGGTCAAACGATTTCTAATGTGCCATTTTGTGGTCACCAACTTAGGCTCCATATATCATATGCCACATATCTTCTCCAAGTTTTAACACCTTCAATTATTTCAATCAGTTTTCCTCTTTTCAAGTGATGTTAAATGTCACAAATAGTTATGTAGGTCTTTTTGGTATTGTTGATTTTTTTTGCAAGAATATTGTCGTAACCGTACTAACATATATTCATGTGTTAGCCGACTTCCACGTATAGCAGTATTCTTGCATCAATCATGGATGACTCAACTTTGTACTAACTTTAGAGTAATCTATTTTGAAACGGAAGGAGTATTTTCTTAAGTTAAAGTTCCTCTTTTGTTGTCAACTGTGTAACATCGTAAAAGCACAAGGTACCCTATATATATGACACTGAAATGCACCTAAGCCTTATTTATCTTGGCAGACGTTTCTTGGCACAAATATGAGGCCAGATTAGCATGTGTAGGAGAAAACTAAACAGGAAACTCGACAAAATTTAACTAATGTCCCAGATTTCTCTAAGCATTTGTAGGTCCATGGTTATTTCTTGCTTCTTCAGCCATAGATCCTAAAATTATTCGTTTGAATATTTTATTCAGTAATGAGCTTTGATACTTCTGGCTACCTTAATTTTAAAATGGTGAGCTGACATTGGTATTTTCTTTTTCGTTGCAGTTGCTAGAGAAGCATATAATGCATTTATTATATAGTACACATAAATTTTTCTAACTTTGTGGGGGGTTAATTGCCATGAAAAGGACTAGAAAAGACACCAGGCTTGAAAATCCAAGGTACAAGATAACAACATTGGTGCCCAACGAATTTATCTATTTTTGGAAAATATATAAATGAGTGGATATTGTTTCAGATCTAAAAGATCAGTGAGCATTGTACTCGAATTTGATACTACATGAAATCTTTATTGCACTGCATTGAATTAAAAATAAAACCGTCTTTACTTCTTGAATCAATATGCGGATATACACCGACTCACATTATTTCTTAAGAAAATATGAATTATAATATATTAAATTTTGAAAATAATATTGTTCTAAATTTGTAAAGACTAGCCCGTGCAGTCGCACGGGTTGACGACTAGTATTTACTAATTGGACGCACCGTACGAGCCTCCACATTAATCCACATCAGCAAGATTAATTTAGCCATTAGATTTAAAATTTAATGGTCTAGATCTATTAATAGATGATACCATAATTTTTTTAGAAAAGAAACACCACGTACAAAAATGGATAGAAAGGAAGTCCTCACACGTACAAAAAGGAAGAAAAGAAGTCCTGACCACCGACGGTACCATTGGTGAAAGTGTGCAGATTAAACAAATTAAGCCCACACGTACATTATAAGAAAAGAAGTCCACCTCCTCAAAAAAAAGTCTCACAAAGCACCTATATACGCACACCCTAAAAAGCACCTATGTACCCACTGTCTCAAAAAAGATCACCCATCCCAAAAGCACGCACGTAAAAAAATCACCGTGTCTTTCTTCTCTCTTTTTTTAGTTGGCCGTGCCTTCTATCATCTTTGGCAAAAAATGACACGTAAAAAGAAGTGTGCGAGCCCAATTGAAAGAACGTCCACATCGCATATTCTAAAAATAAATAAATAACACTCATATGTTTCCTTGAAAAAAATACAGACACATAGAAACAAAGAAGGGTACCCAATAAAGAATCTTCAAGCCTCACATTAAAAAAAACAGAGTCCATATATAACTTTTTTCTGTACAGTACGAATGCAGAATATATAAGTCAAAAGGTCAGTAATGGATCATCATAAAAGATGATCAATTAACATAAAATAAACAAGAGACAAACAAACAAAATATCTCTGTAATGGATCATGAATATCATTATTATTTAGATAAGTGCTATCATGTGGATCCAATTCATTAATATTATTTTCTAGATCAGAAAGATGTGTATCTGGCCATAAAGGATCAAATTAATACATACTTTCTCCTTACATCCCAAATAAATGTACTTGACACAATGATAGGAAGGATTCATTCAGAAAAACAATGGAAGTATGCAACATAAAGGAAAATTGGATGCACTATTTATAATCTTAAATCTTATAAATATGTGTATATCTTTATTATGATGATTATTTGAATAATAAAGCATTTGTCAATTTGTATGATACAAAGAATGTTAACTCCTGCATTTTAAATGTTAAAATAATGGTGAAGTTAATTATACATCCCTATAATATCTAGACCGTGCGGACGCACAGGATGATGACTAGAGAGATTAATTTATATGATATTCCCATGGTTTTGCAGGTCCTTAAGCAATGTGTCGCACTTGGTAGATCTTTGGATATGTTAAAGTTCAGTGACTATGATGAACACAAAGTTGAGCTAGACCAAGATGTGGACGGTGAATTAATGTCTTCAAATAGAGTGGCAGGTTGTGTATACTGATGATTAGGGTGACATGATGCTGGTGGGAGATGATCCATAGGAGCAATTCATCTACATTGGTGCTTGCTTTCATATGTATGAAGCAAAAAACCCCTTCCTATTAATTTGTGCATTGTTTTGTGACCAGAGAATTCTACAACATAGTGAGTATTTTTAGTCTGTCTCTCCCACTTTACTCGGATCGGATTCGATGAAAAGGGTCCTTATGAAGGGTAAATAAAAATTGGTATATAAAGTTGTGGTTTTGGCATAGGAAAGAAACGTTCTTGTTTGAACCCTATTGCATCCACGTAAAAACATGCAACAACAATTAGAGGATGTCTAACTTGTTTTTGCAGCATATGCCTTGTGATGTGATATGGCCAAAAAGGATGTGATGAATGATATATATGTGATGTATGAGATTGATCATGTTCTTGTAATAGGAATCACGACTTGCGTGTCGATGAGTATGACAACCGGCAGGAGCCATAGGAGTTGTCTTAATTATTGTATGACCTGCGTGTCACTGAATAACGCCATGTAATTACTTTAATCCTTTGCTAAATCGTTACCCATAGTAGTAGAAGTAATAGTTGGCGAACAACTTCATGGAGACACGATGATGGAGATCATGATGATGGAGATCATGGTGTCATGCCGGTGACGAAGATGATCATGGCGCCCCGAAGATGGAGACCAAAGGAGCAATATGATATTGGCCATATCATGTCACTATTTGATTGCATGTGATGTTTATCATGTTTTTGCATCTTATTTGCTTAGAACGACGGTAGTAAATAATATGATCCCTCATCATAATTTCAAGAAAGTGTTCCCCCTAACTGTGCGCCGTTGCGAAAGTTCGTTGTTTCGAAGCACCACGTGATGATCGGGTGTGATAGATTCCAACGTCCACATACAACGGGTGTAAGACAGATTTACACATGCAAAAACACTTAGGTTGACTTGACGAGCCTAGCATGTACAGACATGGCCTCGGGACACAAGAGACCGAAAGGTCGAACATGAGTCGTATAGAAGATACGATCAACATGGAGATGTTCACCGATAATGACTAGTCCGTCTCACGTGATGATCAGACACGGCCTAGTTGACTCTGATCATGTATCACTTAGATGACTAGAGGGATGTCTAATCTGAGTGGGAGTTCATTAACAAATTTTGATTAGATGAACTTAATTATCATGAACTTAGTCTAAAACCTTTGCAAAAATGTCTTGTAGATCGAATGGCCCACGCTCATGTCAACCTCAACTTAAATGCGTTCCTAGAGAAAACCAAGCTGAAAGATGATGACAGCAACTATACGGACTGGGTCCGGAATCTGAGGATCATCCTCATAGCTGCCAAGAAAGCATATGTCCTAGAAGCACCGCTAGGTGAAGCACCCATCCCAGAGAACCAAGACGTTATGAACGCTTGGCAGTTGCGTGCTGATGATTACTCCCTCGTTCAGTGCGGCATGCTTTACAACTTAGAACCGGGGCTCCAAAAGCGTTTTGAGCAACACGGAGCATATGAGATGTTCGAAGAGCTGAAAATGGTTTTCCAAGCTCATGCCCGGGTCGAGAGATATGAAGTCTCCGACAAGTTCTACAGTTGTAAGATGGAGGAAAATTGTTGTGTCAGTGAGCACATACTCAAAATGTCTGGGTTGCACAACCGCTTGTCCCAGCTGGACATTAACTGTCCCGGATGAGGCGGTCATTGACAGAATCCTTCAGTCGCTCCCACCTAGCTACAAGAGCTTTGTGATGAACTACAATATGCAAGGGATCGTGAAAACTATTCCTGAAGTATTTTCAATGCTGAAATCAGTGGAGGTGGAAATCAAAAAGGAACATCAAGTGTTGATGGTCAATAAAACCACTAGTTTCAAGAAAGGCAAGGGTAAGAAGAACTTCAAGAAGGACGGCAAGGGAGTTTCCACGCCCGGTAAGCCAGTTGCCGGGAAGAAGCCAAAGAATGGACCCAAACCTGAGACTGAGTGCTTTTATTGCAAGGGAAGCGGACACTGGAAGCGGAATTGCCCCAAATACTTAGCGGACAAGAAGGCCGGCAACACTAAAGGTATATGTGATATACATGTAATTGATGTGTACCTTACTAGTACTCGTCGTAGCTCCTGGGTATTTGATACCGGTGCGGTTGCTCATATTTGTAACTCAAAACAGGAGATGCGGAATAAGCGGAGACTGGCGAAGGACGAGGTGACGATGCACGTCGGGAATGGTTCCAAGGTCGATGTGATCGCCGTCGGCACGCTACCTCTACATTTACCTACGGGATTAGTTTTAAACCTCAGTAATTGTTATTTAGTGCCAGCTTTGGGCATGAACATTGTATCTGGATCTCGTTTAATCCGAGATGGCTACTCATTTAAATCCAAGAATAATGGTTGTTCTATTTATATGAGAGATATGTTTTATGGTCATGCCCCGCTGGTCAATGGTTTATTCTTAATGAATCTCGAACGTGGTGTTACACATATTCATAGTATGAATACCAAAAGATGTAAGATTGATAATGATAGTACCACATATCTGTGGCACTGCTGCCTTGGTCACATTGGTATCAAACGCATGAAGAAGCTCCATACAGATGGAATTTTGGAGTCTCTTGATTTCGAATCATTTGATACGTGCGAACCATGACTCATGGGTAAAATGACCAAGACTCCGCTTCTCCGAAACAATGGAGAGAGCAACCAACTTATTGGAAATTATACATACTGATGTGTGCGGTCCAATGAGCGTCGAGGCTCGCGGTGGCTATCGTTATGTTCTCACTCTCACTGATGACTTAAGTAGATATGGGTATGTCTACTTGATGAAACACAAGTCTGAGACCTTTGAAAAGTTCAAGGAATTTCAGAATGAGGTAGAGAATCAACGTGACCGAAAAATAAAGTTCATACGATCAGTTCGTGGAGGAAAATATTTAAGTCACGAATTTGGTACGCACTTAAGGAAATACGGAATCGTTTCACAACTCACGCCGCTTGGAACACCTGAGCATAACGGTGAGTCTGAACGTCGTAATCGCACTCTATTGGATATGGTGCGATCTATGATGTCACTCACCGATTTACCGCTATCATTTTGGGGATACGCTCTAGAGACAGCTACATTCACTTTAAATAGGGCACCGTCTAAATCCGTTGAAACGACACCATTTGAATTATGGTTTGGGAAGAAACCTAAGCTGTTGTTTTTAAAAATTTGGGGATGCGATGCTTATGTCAAGAAACTTCAACCTGAAAAGCTCGAACCCAAGTCGGAAAAATGCATCTTCATAGGATACCCTAAGAAAACCATTGGGTATACCTTCTACCTCAGATCCGAAGGCAAGAACTTTGTTGCCAAGAACGGGTCCTTTCTGGAGAAAGAGTTTCTCTCGAAAGAAGTAAGTGGGAGGAAAGTGGAACTTGATGAAGTACTACCTCTTGAACCGCTAAGTAGCGCAGCTCAAGAAGATGTTCCTGTGGTGCCTGCACCGACTAGAGAGGAAATTAATGATGATGATCAAGGTACTTCGGATCAAGTTACTACTGAACTTCGTAGGTCCACAAGGACACGTTCCACACCAGAGTGGTATGGCAACCCTCTCCTGGAAATCATGTTGTTAGACAACGGTGAACCTTCGAACTATGAAGAAGCAATGGCGGGCCCAGATTCCAACAAATGGCTTGAAGCCATGTAATCCGAGATAGGATCCATGTATGAAAACAAAGTGTGGACTTTGACAGACTTGCCCGATGATGGGCGAGCGATAGAAGACAAATGGATCTTTAAGAAGAATACGGACGCGGATGGTAATGTTACCATCTATAAAGCTCGACTTGTCGCTAAGGGTCGACAAGTTCAAGGGGTTGACTACGATGAGACCTTCTCTCCTGTAGCGAAGTTGAAGTCCGTCCGAATCATGTTAGCAATTGACGCATACTATGATTATGAGATATGGCAAATGTACATCAAAACGGCATTCCTTAACGGCTATCTTAAGGAAGAACTGTATATGATGCAGCCGGAAGGTTTTGTCGATCCTAAGAATGCTAACAAGGTATGCAAGCTCCAGCAATCCATTTATGGGCTGGTGCAAGCATCTCGGAGTTGGAACATTTGCTTTGATGAGATGATCAAAGCGTTTGGCTTTATGCAGACTTATGGGGAAGCCTGCGTTTACAAGAAAGTGAGTGGGAGCTCTGTAGCATTTCTCATATTATATGTAGATGACATACTTTTGATGGGAAATGATATAGAACTTTTGGACAACATTAAGGCCTACTTGAATAAGTGTTTTTCAATGAAGGACCTTGGAGAAGCTGCTTACATATTAGGCATCAAGATCTATAGAGATAGAACGAGACGCCTCATAGGTCTTTCACAAAGCACATACCTTGATAAGATATTGAAAAGGTTCAATATGGATCAATCCAAGAAGGGGTTCTTGCCTGTGTTGCAAGGTGTGAAATTGAGCTCGGCTCAATGCCCGACCACGGCAGAAGATAGAGAAAAGATGAGTGTCATCCCCTATGCCCCGGCTATAGGGTCTATTATGTATTCCATGATGTGTACGAGACCTGATGTAAACCTTGCCGTAAGTTTGGTAGGAAGGTACCAAAGTAATCCCGGCATGGAACACTGGACAGCGGTCAAGAATATCCTGAAGTACTTGAAAAGGACTAAGGATATGTTTCTCATTTATGGAGGTGACGAAGAGCTTGTCGTAAATGGTTACGTCGACGCTAGCTTCGACACAGATCTGGATGGCTCCAAGTCACAAGCCAGATACGTGTATATTTTGAATGGTGGGGCAGTAAGCTGGTGCAGTTGCAAGAAAAACGTCGTGGCGGGATCTACTTGTGAAGTGGAGTACATGGCAGCCTCGGAGGCAGTGCATGAAGCAATATGGATGAAGGAGTTCATCACTGACCTAGGAGTCATACCCAATGCGTCGGGGCCGATCACTCTCTTCTGTGACAACACTGGAGCTATTGCCCTTGCCAAGGAGCCCAGTTTCACATGAAGACCAGGAACATCAAGCATCGCTTCAACTCCATTCTTGAAAATGTTCAAGATGGAGACATAGATATTTGCAAAGTGCATATGGATCTGAATGTCGCAGATCCGTTGACTAAACCTCTTCCGCGAGCAAAACATGGTCAACACCAGAACTCTATGGGTATTCGATTCATCACAATGTAACTAGATTGTTGACTCTAGTGCAAGTGGGAGACTATTCGAAATATGCCCTAGAGGCAATAATAAAATGATTTTTATTATACTTCCTTGTTCATGATAATTATCTATTATTCATGCTATAATTGTGTTATCCGGAAATCGTAATACATATGTGAATACATAGACCACAACATGTCCCTAGTGAGCCTCTAGTTGACTAGCTCATTGATCAACAGATAGTCATGGTTTCCTGACTATGGACATTGGATGTCATTGATAACGGGATCACGTCATCAGGAGAATGATGTGATGGACAAAACTCAATCCAAAGCATAGCACAAGATCGTGTAGATCGTTTGCTAGAGCTTTTCCAATGTCACAAGTAACTGGGTGACCATAAAGGTATACTACAGGTATCCCCGAAAGTATCTGTTGGGTTGACACGGATCGAGACTGGGATTTGTAACTCCGTATCACGGAGAGGTATCTCTGGGCCCACTCGATAATGCATCATCATAATGAGCTCAATGTGACCAAGTGGTTGGTCACAGGATCATGCATTACGGTACAAGTAAAGTGACTTGCCGGTAACGAGATTGAACGAGGTATTGGGATACCGACGATCGAATCTCGGGCAAGTAACGTACCGATTGACAAAGGGAATTGTATACGGGATTACTTGAATCCTGGACATCGTGGTTCATTCGATGAGATCATTGTGGAACATGTGGGAGCCAACATGGGTATCCAGATCCCGCTGTTGGTTATTGGCCGGAGAGCTGTCTCGGTCATGTCTGCGTGATTCCCGAACCCGTAGGGTCTACACACTTAAGGTTCGGTGACACTAGGGTTGTAGAGATATTAGTATGCGGTAACCCGAAAGTTGTTCAGAGTCCTGGATGAGATCCCGGACGTCACGAAGAGTTCCGGAATGGTCCGGAGGTGAAGAATTATATATAGGAAGTCCAGTTTCGGCCACTGGGAAAGTTTCGGGTGTCACCGCTATTGTACCGGGACCACCAGAAGGGTCCCGAGGGTCCACCGGGTGGGGCCACCTATCCCATAGGGCCCCGTGGGCTGAATAGGGGAGGGAACCAGCCCCTGGTGGGCTGGTGCACCCCCCTTGGGCCTCCCCCTGCGCCTAGGGTTGGAAACCCTAGGGGTGGGGGCGCCCCACTTGGCTTGGGGGGCAAGTTCCCCCTTGGCCGCCGCCCCCCCTTGAGATGGGATCTCTAGGGGGCCGGCGCACCCCTAGGGCCCCTATATAAAGAGGGGGGGAGGGAGGGCAGCCGCACCCTAGTCCTTGGCGCCTCCCTCACCCCCCGTAACACCTCTCCCTCTCACTGAGCTTGGCGAAGCCCTGCCGAGATCGCTGCTACTTCCGCCACCACGCCGTCGTGCTGCTGGATCTCCTTCAACCTCTCCTTCCCCCTTGCTAGATCAAGAAGGAGGAGACGTCTTCCCCAACCGTACGTGTGTTGAACGCGGAGGTGTCGTCCGTTCGGCACTAGGATCTTCGGTGATTTGGAGCACGACGAGTACGACTCCCTCAACCCCATTCTCTTAAACGCTTCCGCTCGCGATCTACAAGGGTATGTAGATGCACTCCTCTCTCTCGTTGCTAGATGACTCCATAGATTGATCTTGGTGAAGCGTAGAAATTTTTTATTTTCTATAACGTTCCCCAATAATTGGCAGCCGCGCCACCACCAGAAGGTTGGCCGGCAAAGCCACACCGGGCCTCGAGATGGTGGTGGCAGGGCGGACTCATTCCCATCTTGGCACTGCACGCCTCTCCCCAACTCCTTGCCGAGATCTCATCATGGCGCGGCACGTGGGGCCCTCTTCGACGGTTGCACCCAATCCGGTAAGTGATATCACATTAGCATCCTCGGCCATCGTCCTCGTGGTAGCCCTCCCTCCCTTCCCCTCCCCCTACCCGTCGATTCTATGGTAGGGGCGAAGGTCCTTAGTGATGGGTGCCTTGGTGCTGCAGCAACATGCCTTAGTCAGTCGTCGGATGCCAGCCATCACCATATATGGCACGAGGTAGTGGTGTGCCATACTGGGCTTGTGTCCGGTTGATTCCAGCATGATGCGACAATTGGGGGATAGCGGATGACATGGGGTGTTGACGGCGGATGGACATGTGGGGCTATAGCAATGAGCTGACCTTCCTCATGTGCGGTGACGACCGGCGATGTTGTGATCCTCGGTTGATGGAGGTGATTTTGATCTGATCAGTCAGACGATGGTGTCTGTAGATTGTTCTGCAGTGACTTCCTACGGAACCACAACATTGGATGCATCAAAAAGACTTTCAGAGGTTTTATCTCTTGATCCGGTGAATGACTTCAGTGGTGAGACACAAATTATGAATGACGACTTCATGAGGAGGGATGGATGTGGAGTGGCGGCGGTCCAATTGTAGTTCCTCGGATTGTAGAAAAGCGGTGGCGACAACACGTGTGACTTTGATGATGGTGCTGCGAGCACCCGGTCTCAAGCTCCGGGGTGAAATCCTAGGTTAGACCCATGTGGTTATATCTGGCAATGGTGATGTTTTTTATGTTGTCACCTTGTTGGAGGCATTGCTCAGATATGCTCAGACTGATTCTTCAGTGTGAAAACTTTGATTCTGGCCTTTGTGGTTGGATCCGATGATGGCGGCGCTCGATTATCGCTCCCTTCTTGAAGGCGTTGCTGTTGAAGATCATCGTCATTCATGTGGAGCCCATGGTTGGTCCTGATATGGTCTCAGTTCTAATTTGTTGATCGCAGATCTGACCCCTTTGAGTTTTACATATTTTTTTCCTCGCATACGCATAGCTTTTTGCCTTATGACTTTGCTATTTGATGGTGTTTTCGCGTCTATGTGGGGTTGGTTGTGTGCATCCTTTTTATGCAGAGGTCGGGTGCATGCTTATTGTATTATGTATCCTCTTTATGCTCCATTTTAAGCCAATGAAATCCACCCTTTATTGAAAGAAAGATGGTTTCGTAGACTTCACTTAAAAAAACCTATCTTTGTACGTCTCATTTCTTTTTTCTTGTATAGGCAAAGGCGGTGCTTCTGTTGGTTCCTAAATAAAAAAAATGTGTAGTGAAGAAGTCAGCCACCTCCCAACATGAAATGTTGTTAGCCCTGTCTGAAACTCTCATCATTATTCCAAGGCCTTATATTCCTAGAAACATTTCATAACCTTGGATGCCGGGGTTTATCGTCCTTCTTGAAAAAATAAACCATGATAGCAAATAACCCAAGGCTCATCACAAGTTCGCGTAGTGGATCCCAGCTCCTTCTTGTCGTGTCTTAAAAAAAGGCTTCGTCTTGTCCCTCTTGTTGAGAATATCTAGTCCTAAGCAGTTCTCAAAAGAAAACTAGTGGGTATTGCGCGGCGGCACGCAATGCTACATGGATTCATAGCTATTTGTTTTTTTGTAATGTTTGGTAACTCGTCCCAAAACTTAATTCGTTGCAAAGTACTTCATATAAGAAAATGGTAAATCTTGTTACGCTGCGCCATAGATGACTCAAAGAAATGGCAATGAGAACCAATGTAAGAGTCTTCTTAAAAAAAGTGTTGTTACATCAATGTAAGAGTTTGTATCAGGTCGATATGCTAGAAAGGTACGGCTATCCAACAGAGCCATTAAAGATACATCAGAAACTATACTAAAACTCATGTCCCAACAAATTACAAAACCTCCCTTGTTAACTATATTCAGCTATGGTTTGATCTTGAGAAAAACAGTAAAACAATAGAGAAAACTCTACTAGGATGTTAGTGTCTGGTGCTCCTTGTTAACTATAGCCGTCTCAGTACTGCGATGTAGACAAAAAACTATAGAAGTTTTCATGGAGGGCTCTTCATGCTTCCACTGATAAACAGGTGTATTTAACAGAGGAGACTCTCCAGTGAGAATTGCAGAAATCATTGTGTACATCACTAACAGGTGACAGACATTGCTAGTAAGTGCAGTTATAAATCAAGGGAGAACGCCATACATGGTGGGAGCAAAAGTTAACAACGGCTTCCTACACTGAACATAATTGTCCCAAATATATCACTACATGGCAATGATCTACTGACGACAAAAACATCAACCAGAATTCCAACATTTCCATTCCTTTACCAGTACAAAGCAAGAACATTAAGATATGCTCAATTGAAAATTAGATAATTAAGTTGTGTAAAATGGTCTGTCAACAAAAAGTAAACTGCATGTATGACCAAAGAAAGACCCATCCACTTGTGATGAACAATTATTTCTTTGTACACTATGTTTATTAGTCTCTCCTGTGGGAATCCCATGGTCACCCTCAGGCAGTGTTTCTGAACCCTGTCACGAAGCCACTTGACCAACATATGATTTTTCCAGTATAAAGAAGTTGCTCATAAAAGTTGATCATGCCACAGTGGCTGAGTGCACTAGTTCGAAAACCTTCTTCAACAAACTAAAATTAAACGGAAAAAATGGTTCATTTAATTTGGAAGGACAATGATATTTAAATAAACAAGAAATACATAAATCTGATCCACTGATATGTTTGAGCAGATTTGAAAAGCTCTGCAAAATATACTAACCACCCAGGTTACAACGTAAAGCCATAATTCAACATACTTGAATCCAAGAAAAATATAGCCCGGGTAGGAGTAAGATCATTATCTCTCTGTAATTCCGAGACAATTAACGAATCGTATAGGTCAAGTAATGGCATCTTGGAGGTGCACAAAATAAATAATCACACTATAAATATTTATTTATAAAAACTGCATATGCATAAGCATCCTTATTTATTTAGTTGGACTATGTTCCCAATTCAGAGATAAAACATCAACTCTTGGATGATCACCAAGGGTAAGCAAACCTTATTGTCATATCTTATGTTTTATTCATGGCATTGTTGTTTAGTGCTGGGAAAATTCAGGCATGTATATCATAAAGGAAGGACGCCGATACTGACCGAGCGTCAGATCTGGGAGTGTGTCAAGCCCAATGATTTGTTCGTGTTGATGGGGAAGGAGATCGAACAATTTCGTTCCCTCACCCCCACCCCACCCCCCATCAACCTCATCGTTACGCAAAACACACGATCCAATAGAAAAGTGAAGGATGGCGCTCCCCTCCACCACCTCTCGGGCGACTCCTAGGGCGACTGCTCAGGCGATCCATGGCACTCCAACTTTGTGAATATCTCCGGCCAAGATGGTGCCCCCTCTCATGGATCTCTCTCCAGGTGTGGAAATTGCCAACAAGGTTAGAGCCAGATTCTCCACTTCTGTTCATTCCCTCGATCCCAACCAAGCTTTCCACCTTGTGCTCTCTTTTATCCATTCTTCTTTCCTCCTCAATGTTGAACACGTTGGATTAGCCCTAGAGGCTTGCATTGGGGGGTCACCATCCCATCTCAATGTTTCTCTCATTCGTGGCCAAGTATTTAAATTCTCTATGATTTCTAAGGCGGTTGGATTTATGATCTATCGTTTAAGATCTTTTCAGTGCCCCAGTTTTTCTTGTGATTTTCACCTATGGGGGTTTGGCGGTCCTTCATGGATTAGAGAATACAATCTCTGGCTATACGATCTTGATCACCAATGGACTACGATCTCTCGATCTCCTCCTGATCATCTCACCGGTGCAAATTCTGTTCCCATCGGCGCCCGGCGTCCACCCACTCCAGCGGCCGTCAACCGACCCCTATCATCATCGGATCACGAACCATCGGCGAGCGGGAATATCTCCATTCCAAATTCTATCCCCGAAGACCCTACCCAGAGGCTTCCTGATGCTCCTCGGCCCACCACCACACCACTTCTGCCTGGAGCCCAACCCATCTCCGCCACCAACCCCCGACCTGATCAAGCCCACCACCAGGTTCCTGGCCCACATGGCCATCAACAAACACTTCATTTATCTTTCCGTGGTAAATGTTTATCCCGTGGTCACCTTCGTTTCAAGTGCAAAAATCAGTTTAGATGCCGATCTTGTTTTCATTTCGGGCACATATCCCGTTTATGTTTCTTATCTAAAAACAAAACCCCTGTCTATCAGGTAAAATCCCACCAAACTCCCCCTCGCCCTCCCACATCCATACCCGATAACCCTCACGATGACTTGTCTCCCCAAAACCCCACCCCTCCCCCTCTATTCGACCGCCCAACTTGCCAAACCCCCTGGTCGCCATTACACCCGTGCTCTGCTCCATCGAGTTTCTCCTTTGTCGCCCCAACTTCCTCTGCCAACATGGCCACCTACCCATGCGACCCACTCCCCCTCCTCCCCCCGGGCATTGCCATCATGGATGCCCAAGGAAACCGCCATCGTCGATCCTACCATTACCTTGGCGGAGAAGCTCTGGTTCAATCGGGGGATTGGGCCATCATCTCCCTCGCCCCACCTCAGGACCCCAACCAGTTCGACACGGATGCCATGCTCATTCGTTACTATCTTGACCATGAGCGTGGCTTCCACATTGCTGAAGTTTCCAGGTGCGGCATGGGTGCCGCCCTCGTCTGTTTCCAACACGCCTGTGACATCGACACTGCAATCGCCAACAGTCCCTACTTCGTAGGCGACTCGACTCTGCGTGTTATCTGTCATGACCGAGGTATTAACTATCGAGACTGCACCTTCTCACATGATGTTTGGATCATGATGGTCAATTACCCCCTTGAGGCATGGAGACCTGATAAAGTCCGTGAATCTGTCAGTGGATTTGCCAAGTTTTTAGTATGGAATAGAGATCTGTCCAATAGAGCATGTATTCTGGTCAAGATTAGAGTGCCAGATCTTTTGGAAATTCCGGTCAGTCATGTCATATGTGAAAGCCTTGATGATTATGGCCATGGGCAATCTTGGACTAGTGCAGTGTATATTTTGTCAACTGAGGTACTTGGTGCTATGGGTGGCGATGAGGATCCGATCCCCCCTGACGGTATCCTGCATCCCATGCCTCATGCTTCTTTTGGGGGTGTATGGAACGATGCCGACTTTATTCACAATGAACACCCACATGCTGCACCTGCTGCCCACCATGCCCCTGAAGATGATCTTGCTGACATTCCTATGGTGCACACCCCACCCCAAGATCCTGTGAAACCTCACCAGGATCAACCTGTTCAGCCTGCAATTGAAGCTGCTGATGCTTTTCTTGCTCTGCATGACATGATGTCAAAAATCATCACCTCTGCCCCTGGAGTTCTTGAGAAGCTCGATCATGCTGCTGTAGTTGGTACCCGAGTGCAATTGATCAATGTTGATGATGCTCATGGCACTGTGAAAAAATGCCTGCTGACTATCATTACTGAAGCCCAACCTGAACCTATGAACTCCACTGTCATGATATCTGAAGAGCTGGATTCTTCTGATTCTACTATTGCTACTCAGTCATCAATTCATGAACCTGACCTGTCACCTGCCATGCAAGATTTCATGGCCAGCAATCCAAGCTCTCCATCTGATGATCCAGCTGCTCCACCTGCTTTTCCACACATCCATGTGGTCAATAAAAGGAAGAAGGCAAATGCTGCACTTGATGTCAATGATCTACGTCGCAGCCGCCGCCTTGCTGGTCTGAGTGTGGGATTCAAGAACGAAGCCGCTGCAAACAAGGCCAAAATCATCAGCAACTGCCAGAAGAATCTCAACTCTGAATTTGAGCATGAAGTCAGAGACCCAACTGCTCCTCCTCCACCTGAACTGCCACTTGGAACTATCCAAGCACTGGCCACAAAGCAGTGCCTGATTCCTCCCGAGGAGGTTTCTGAAGAGAAGTTGATGGCCAAGGTGGACCATGAATAAAGAACCTAGATGCTTTATAGGGTCTTGTTTCTACAAGACCAAGTATGGATTCAGATAGTGTGTTTACTTTATCTGCTTTTGGGATTTATTATCTGTTTATATCATGAACTTGGATTGTAAGGAGCTAGACTCAATAATATTTTATTTTGAATGGAACATCATGCACTATTTATCCTATATTTCAAGTGGTCTGAATGGTCAGTGGAGTTTATACCTGCTTCTTATTAGCATTAAGAATGATTTGAATAAATGGCTGTCATATTTCTCCCTCTCCTTTGATTATTACATTATCTCTATGGATCTGATTATGTCTATCCAAGACAATCCCCTACACACTACTTTGATTAATGAGTAGAAACTGGAATATTCTAAATTGGAATGTCAGAGGGATTAATTCCCAGACTAGATGGGATGATATTAGAGCAAAAATTGAAGAAAGCAATTGTGGCATTATTTGTTCGCAAGAAACTAAGAGAGATTTTTTTGACCAATCTTACCTCAGAAATTTTTCACCAAGGAGATTCAACCAATTTGCATATACTGCCTCTGTTGGGCTATCTGGAGGTATTATTACCATGTGGAATGGGAGTCTTTTCTCAGGGTCTGTTATCAGCCAAAATACTTACCAAATCACTGTGAAGCTATCATGCAATCTATCTGGCAACATTTTTTACATCAGCAATATTTATGGACCCTGCCACAATGATGACAGAACTGAATTTTTTGATTGGCTGAGTAATATTGATGCTTCTCAGATGGATCATTGGATTCTAATGGGAGATTTCAACCTAATAAGGGGTCCACAAGACAGGAACAGACCAGGAGGAGACACAAACAATATGCTTATGTTTAACAACCTGATCCTACAACAAGATCTTGTGGAAATACCTATCAAGGGTAGAAATTTCACCTGGTCCAACATGAAAGACTCTCCACTTCTGGAAAAACTTGATTGGATTTTTACTTCTGCCAACTGGACACTGACTTTCCCAAATACTTTGGCTCACCCACTTACTAGAGTTACTTCAGATCATATTCCCATTCACATCCAGATTGGCAGTGATATTCGAAAATCCTCCATATTCAGATTTGTAAATTAGTGGCTTGAATTCGATGGATTCTATGAAACTGTTATTCAATGTTGGAACAGAAATCAGCAACTAACAAACTCTGCCAAGGATACTGCTGCCAGGTTCAAATGTCTCAGAATGGGTTTAAAAAAATGGAGCAAAAACCTATCAAAGCTTAATACCAATATATCTGCATGCAACTATGTTCTAGCTATGATTGATGGCATTGAGGATCAAAGAAACCTGAGCACTATTGAAGCAAACTTCAGAAATATGATCCAGAACCACATATCCAAACTATTAGAGGTAAAAAGGATATATTGGAAATCTAGGTTTAAAATGAGAAGTATAAAGCTTGATGATGAAAATACTGAATTCTTCCATGCCATGGCTACCCAGAGTTACAGAAAGAATTACATAACATCAATCCAAGATGATGATGGGACCTCTTTCCAAAATCATGACCATAAGGCTGCCATTATCTGGAAATCATACAAAGATAGACTGGGAAAAGCTATCAACCGACCTATGCTATTCAATCTTGAGGAAATTATTCAGTCTAATAATCTATCTGAGCTTGAGGCCCTGTTTTCCATGGATGAAATTGACCAAGTTATTAAAGACATCCACTCTGATAGAGCACCAGGACCTGATGGTTTTAATGGGCTATTTCTAAAGAAATGTTGGAATATCATCAAACAAGATATTTACACCATGATTTGGGACTTTTTTGAAGGGAACATTGATATTCAGAGTATTAATACTGCTTTCATCACTTTAATCCCAAAGATTGCAAACCCTATTGGCATGAATGACTTCAGGCCCATATCTCTGGTCAGCCTACCTCTCAAAATCATTACAAAACTCATGGCCAATAGAGCTCAAAAAATCATTACTACTGTCATTCATCAGAACCAATATGGCTTCATAAAAGGGAGAAATATCCAGGACTGCTTGGGATTTGCTTTTGAATACATACATCTATGTCATAAGTCAAGAAATCCTATCATCATTCTCAAACTTGATTTTGAGAAAGCTTTTGACAAGATTGAATACAATGCAATTATTGCCATGTTGAAAGCTAAGGGTTTTGGTCCTAGATGGATTCAGTGGGTTACCAACATTCTCAATTCTGCATCAACATCTGTTATGTTAAATGGTGTTGCTGGAAAAAAATTACTTGCAAAAGAGGAGTCAGACAAGGAGATCCTCACTCTCCCCTTCTATATATAATTGCTGCTGATCTTCTTCAGTCTATTATCAATGCTGCCTGGGCAAATGGTGAATTCACTCTCCCCACAAACCAGGCTTATGGGCTTGACTATCCTATTATCCAATATGCTGATGATACTCTATTGATCATGCCTGCTGATGAAGAGCAACTCTGCCATCTCAAATACCTGCTTAATCTATTCAGTATGTACATTGGGCTTTTTGTTAATTACAGCAAATCTTCAATGATCCCAATAAATATGGATCAGCAATCTGTCCAAAACCTTGCAAACTCTTTTGGTTGTAAAGTTGAAAGCCTACCTTTCACCTACCTTGGACTTCCTATGGGCACCACCAAACCCTCTGTCTAGGACCTCATCCCAGTTATTACTAAGATTGATAAAAGATTATCAGGCATTACCAGGTTTATGAACCATTCTGGGAGACTCACCTATGTCAATTCTGTTGTTGCTTCCATGCCTATATTTGCCATGTGCTCCCTTAAGGTACATGTTACCATTCTGGACCATGTGGATAAATCAAGCAGAAATTTCCTCTGGTATGGAAATGAAATCAATAAAGGTGGTAAATGTCTGGCCAGCTGGGAGATGATATGCAAACCCAAGCAGCAAGGAGGCCTTGGGGTATTGAATCTTAGGGAGCAAAATAAAGCCCTTCTCATTAAGCACTAGATCAAGTTCTATAATAAAGTTGATGTCCCATGGGTTAAATTAATATGGGAAGCTCACTACCATAACAATGATGTCCCTCATTTCAACAGAAGCAAAGGATCCTTTTGGTGGAATGATTGCATGAAAATGTATGACCTTTTCACAGATATGGTTACTTGTGACATCAAATCTGGTTGCACTAATATGTTATGGAATGACATATGGAATGGAGATATTAGAAAAATTAAATACCCTAAGCTTCACTCTTTTACCCAAAAGGAAAGCATATCAATCAAAGAAGCCAAGGAACTTGAGAATCTTTACAGCTTGTTTCAGCTTCCTCTTTCCATACAAGCCCACCAGCAATTTCACTTACTATCAAGAGAACTTTACAATATCAGAAACTCTGAGGATAAGGACAAGTGGTCTTTCAACTGGGGTCATAATAAGAACATTACAAGGAAGATCTATGCTCATCTTATGAAAGGTGATGATGCAAATGCCACCTTTAAATGGATCTGGAAAACTTGTTGTCTACCAAGACACAAATTCTTCTGTTGGCTCATGCTAAATGACAGAATTAATACATGTGACCTTTTGATCAGGAAAAGCATGCACCTTGACACCTCTATATGTGTCCTATGCAACAGTGAAGACTATGAAGACATGACTCATCTTTTATTCACTTGTCCATTTAGTCAAGGTTTCTGGTGGAACATTGGTTTTGAATGGACTTCGGATTTGGAGATCAACAATATGATTATTGATGCTAAGCACACATATAAACTTGAAAATTTCATGGAAGTCATGATTCTTGGATGCTGGAGCATATGGAACCAAAGGAATTGGATGATTTTTGAAGGGACACCTTGCTCAATAAATGATTGCAAAAATGATTTTGTCAGATATTTCAAAATGACCATGCTGAGAGCTAAGCCCACTTTAAAAGAGGGCATGTCCTCTTGGATAGACAATACTTAATTTTTCAATAATTAGACTAGTCTCCTCCCCCTAGTTTGTACCTACTTGGTTGTTTCCCAAACAACCACTAAATTATGTATTTTGGATATGCTCATAATAAATGAAAATGACACACAGTAGGGGGTTTACCCTACTGTTCTATAGTAAAAAAATTAGAAAAGTGAACCAAAGAAGGCCCAGCTTCAACATAGTAAAAATCCCTTAATGAAAAGCTAATCTTCTATACATAGTCTTATTTTAGACAAAAAAACACACAAAAGACTTGCAATCTTTTTTGAAATATGATAACCCATAGCTATGGATTCAAAAAATATGGAAACTTCTGGCATGTATAGATGATAATATACTTGCCATGCCTTTTAAAGGGTTTGCCGTGTAAAGAAACTATTTGATATGTTTATGAAAATTTACCATGGCTCAGAAGAAATAAACTATGGAACATGTTGATAGGCATGTCACTTGTTAAATGCCGCACTAGCTACAATTAATATGACAACTACTATTTAATGGAACTAACAAAATTCCCATGGTCTAAAAATAATTAAATTGCAACTCTACATAAAAAAATATGCCATAGACTATTTAATAAATTTCCTGTATAAATAATAAATTTCCTGTACCAATGAAAAATTAAAAACAAATAAATTTTGGAAATTTGGGTTATCCAATCTAGCATGGCAACTTTTGATTGGTTATGGGTGCATGGAAAAATAGTGAGCCTTTTTTGGTATTTGAAAGGTAATTTTGCCATGATCCACATAGTGTATTTGCCATGGTCCACTAAAATAGAAGTTTGGCATTGTCCAAAGGAAAATGAAAATTTCCATCGTCCATTAAGTGAATTTGCCATGGCCTATAAAAACTAAATCCGCCATGGACGATAAGAATAGAAGTTTGGTGTTTTCCTAAAAAAGAAATTTTTCATGGGCCGTAAACTAAATTTACCAAGGTTCATAAAGTTAATTTCCCATGGAAAAAAATAATGACTTTTTCTTGTTAATTTTTTTTGTTGCATGGAAAGTGTTGTGTTGGTAATATGGTATTAGATATAGTTTGCCTTGGGTCGTAAAGTGAATTTGACATTACAAAGAAAATAAAGACTTTGCCTTGTAGAAATAATGTGTTGTGGCATGGCAAGTATTGTATTGGTGATATGAAAAAGCTATAATTTGCCATGGTCCGTGAAGTGAATTTGCCATGGGCCATAAAGTGAATTTTCCATGGCAATTTTTCTTCATGGTACTGTCTAAAAAATAAAATATGACAAGTGACATGGAACTAAGGAAATTGCCATTGTCTGAAATTAATTAAATTGACATGATACATAAAAAACTACCATATTCTATTGAATAAAATTTCCATGTCTAAACAATAAATATAATTTTCATGCTACCTACAATAGAAATTGATTTTTTTAGGAAAAGGAAGTATGAAAATATAGAACAAATTGTACAGAGTGGAGCAACTCTTTTCCGTTGATTGCAAACAATCGGACATAACATAGAATTATCAAGTCACTAAAAAGTTAGAAAATAGTTACTGCTGTTGAATGGATGAGTGGGAAACAACTGGTCTTTTTTAGTGTGTACAGAGACCTGGATACTATGTCGAGATCTTGCCTTTAGGATCATTCCGTCTCTGCTATATGATGTAGTTGAGAGAGGCAATATCTACCGAGTATAATGAAAACCAATTTATATTCGAAAATGATGCTTCAAAATGTCTGTCTACTGTCTGTTAATTTAATATCCCAAGGAAATGAAATTGAAGCCTAGTAAGTCTGTCGATTACTTTACCATGCACCTGCCGCACAACGTCCTGTCAACGAGCTCGCCACTCTCAGAGATCTGATGCCCGACAAGCGGATGCTCCTCAGGTTTTTTTGCGTCATCGCCAAAAAGTACACGTAGCTGGCTTCGCCCATCAAGATGTTGGTGGACTTCTTCACCGTTTTGATCGACAAAGTGGTCGGCCACCTTAAGGTTGTTGAAGAGCGCGGCACAAACTGATGTGCATGCTAGCGTCTAGCTCCTCGTCATCGAGGAGCAGTTGAACGTGCACATGAAGTAGAGCGAACACGCCGGTTCTTGTGGAAGCGGGGGTGTTCCTCCTTGGGGAATTGGACCCATGGCATGGTACATGGGCATGCCTCCAACGGTGGTTGTGGCAGTTACATCGCCATAAAAAATTCCGGCGAGTACAGTGTGAAACGCCATGAGGTGTGTTGTTACTGCAGATGTCCATGCATTGGGTGCGAGACATGCTCACAAAGACAACGACGATGCACCAGCTATCTTCATGGCGCAAAACCAACCAAAATTGGTGGTCATGTTATTCTCAATGAGGAGCATGCACATATGAGGCTAGGCAACGAGTGAGAACGGGTACCTCGAAACAGAAACCTCGAATCACATGGCAGGAGAATGCTCAATTTTCGACGAACTCAATGAGGACATCGTCGGTTACGGGCGCTTTGGGGAGAACTCAATCATCGACATCACGAGGTGCGGCACGGTGAAATTCACAATGGGTGACGATGAGCACCGTCCGCTGACGTATGTGTACAACCCGGGGTTATAGACGAGCATCGTTAGTCTAGGACAACTCAATGTGAACGGTTGTCCAACCACCATCAACTCCGCATCGTGCCTATCCGCGATAGCCAACCGCCTTCACGAAGTACAAATGCAAATAACATAGTGCAACTGTGTGTGCGCGTGGCGCGCAGATGATGCTTGGATGTGGCATTAGTGTTTGGGTCACCAGCAATTTGGACCCGTGCAGAAGATGGCGCGAGATGGGTTGGTGAATGGCTAGCCGATGACTGGCCACGCCAACCAACTCCGCCATGCCTATCTCATAGGGAAGCAATAACGGGCCACGTTCCAGTGGACGACAAAGAATTGGTTGATGGCAAATAGGTTATTTGTCGTCAGCCAGTTCTCAGCCGTCCATTTTTTATAAGAAGACGACAAAGGCCTTTGTTGTCGTCCGCTAGCAGACGACAAAGAGCTGAATGATGGCAAATTCTCTGTTTGCAGTAGTGCATGGCAAAGTCAAGAAGCATATGAAGGAAAGGGTTTAGAGTCTCGCTCCGCTTGTTACTCCTCATACCTAGGAAGAACCCACCGGTGAGATATGACGCAACCCAATGCCTTTTCTTCCTATACATTCTAGACAACCATGTTTCAGTTTTCTCCGACTCCCATTTAGATTTAAAAGCTGCCCATCTCGCCTCAAACTCATCATGTGTAGTAGCATGGTAAATAAGAGACCTGAACTCCTTAAGGGACTTGTGGTGAAGGTGTTTTTGCATGTTCTTCTCTATATGCCAAGAACAAAGTCGATGCCACACGTCTGTAAGGACCTTCCCGATGGCCCTTATCATGGTTGTGTCTCCATCAGTAATTACAGACATAGGCTTTTCTGACAATGAGCTCTCAAGAAGGTGTGCAGCACCCAAACATATGTATCTTCGGCTCATCTGAAGCAAGAGCACAAACGAACACAGTGGTGCAACGATGATTGTTTAGACCAACAAAAGGTATGAATAGCATTCTATACCTATTCATCTTATACGTGTTGTCGAATACGATTACATCACGAAAGTCAAGGTATTCACGACGTGACTGAGAATCACACCAGAACAGATTCTTAAGCTTGCCTTCTGCATCAATAGTGTGCTCAAACAAAAAGTGTGGATCCCTTGCCTTTCTGGTCATCATGATCCCAATCACAGTGTCTGCACATGTTATAAAGCTTCCTCCTCCCAAAACCACCCTTCGCATATGATCCATACCTACTAACGAAGTTGTCAAAAATCATATGTTTCTGATCCCAGCACCTGCCAATGCTAAGATATCGAGCTTCTGATATTCCTTTATCTGATTATGAGACCGGAGATATGTAACTTCATCCGGTCTATCAAGAATGTAACTATGATCATCGTTAAAACTGCTAACATACCAAATGGAGCGCTCTCTATCAAGCTTCACAGTTAGATGGGCCTCGCAATGACACCGACTCTCCGGTCTCAGCCCACGCTTCCTCCCTTCCATGGTACAAAACTTCGCCTGTCGTTTCCCAGCCCTCGAACAGAGAACCACCTCAAGCGCTTAGGTGCGTCGACACCCTTCGCGGATTTAAAGTTGTCCCTCCTAATGCTGAATCCACGTTTTTCGCATCGTCGTTATAGAAATCATATGCCTCCACTTCTGACCTGAACGTCCTTTCCATCACCATCCAATCCATGTCCAGTGAGTCTTGCTGGTATTCATCGTAGACAATGTCGGAATTACACTCATCACCATTGCATCCTCATCGCTTCCGCACGGGCCACCAACTTCTCCCTGAAAAAAAGAAAAACAACCTTATATGTCCGTAAGTTGTTGTATGGCGACTATCATATATATTCACTTTGCAATACTTTGCTCGAGCTGTCATTATAAGATGCATTGACATCGTTTTGGTCATTCACATCATCTAATATATTGCACTCATAGTACCCTTCCACATCCATCTGCACAAATTTTAAATATGATATGTAAGATATATTTGATGCGTTTGTCATGTCACTTTAAACTAACCTGCATAATTTTAAACTTACATGGCTACCGCTTTCAGCATATGAATCATCTACATTCATATCCTCATTGTCATCATCCCCACCTACCTGTGCAAAGTGGAACAAGTACATATTAGTGTCATGGGGGTTGCTTATATTTAATATGTTTGACAACATGCACACGACTTACATTGCCACTGTAAGACTCATCCGAACTCATATAATTTCCCGCACCATGTTCATCTACATCCAATGACAATGATCCGTCCTCACTACTGCCATCATCACCGTCATATCCGATTTTTGCCTCCATCTATACACCTTTTTATATTATCTTAGATACACCACGTAACATCGTCGCAACTAAAATCTGTTTTGAAATCACTATGACAAGGGCTCACATACCTCGTTGCCGACGTCAGACATGACAAAAACGTTGGTGTTGGCCAGTGATGAAGGCGTGAGGGCGAACACCACGCGGAGAAGACGACGGCGGCGGCGTCAGCCCGACCTCGGCGGTTCTGGGCGTCGACTACGCGCACAACGTGTCGAGACTACTGGGTTTCCGCCAGCTACCGACGACTATATTTCCCCGTCGGCCACGTACCGCCGGAGATGCCAGCTGCGGCGGCAGAGGCGATCGGAAAAATAGGGTTCGGCGATCGGGCGTCCTTTTTTTGGAATGACACGGGCGTACACCGCGGCCGGGCGGGCGTTTGGG
>LT934117.1:716135933-716156289 GCA_900231445.1 Triticum turgidum subsp. durum | reverse complement strand
CCGAAGCGCACCTCTTATATCTGAAACACTGCAACTGTACAAGTTTCATATATAATGAATGTGCCTACTGTGGTTAATAAAGTACATTGTTAGACTGAACTCACGTACAACAAATGGTTATACTTTATTATGGGCAACAATAGTCGCTATGTTCGAAACCGGAGTTTAATGAAGCAAGCTATGGCAACTAACGAGAGCCTCAAAATAAGTTCGGCGTTGTATCCATCTTAGTTCACTTTATTCTACATAGATGATGTTTAGTTAGCCCCTGCTAGAACCGCTACAGCGACACTATCGCTGTAGCCTGCTATTTGAATATTGGTTCAAAACACAATCCCTTTGAACTATTTGCATTAAAAAGATAGATATCCACATTGTTCTGGCCTTGATCTGAGTAAAGAGGTATTATTGTGTACAGCCAAGATGTGAATTCCAGTTCGATAGATTGCTCAATTTATGTTTCCATGAGCAGGGCCGTACCTTTAAAATCAGGGGCCCGGTGCAAAAACAAAATTAGGACCTATATTTCAAATATATAAATAAAAAAATTCTGTATAAATTTTTGCGATGCTACATATTTTTTCAGCGAATTCACATTTTATCCTAAAATGTAAATCTACCGAAACTAATTAGAGGTGTGAAAAGTTGGAGACCATGAATGGCCCAGCACATGGGATCAGATCGCTCTACTAAGAACCATGCAGTGAATGAGAAACAAAAAGAAAGAAAGAGAGAGAGACACACACACACACACACACTGGGAGAGAGAGAGAGAGAGAGAGAGAGAGAGAGAGAGAGAGAAACGTGAGGTTGGCCTGAAGGGTTCCAAATTGCATTGCAGAGGCGGAGCTCCACATAGCTCTTTATTTTTTTCCAGCGAAAATACTATTCCCACATATTAAAAAAATATGTAAATATATACATACATGTGTATCTGTAGTATACACGTATAAAATTTCATGAACATATACGTTCTCATATAGTTTATACAAAAAAGATAAATACATAGATTAAAATAGGCTTTATCTTTGTTGTTTTTAGGCCAGATATTTATCTTTTTTGTGTAGCATGCAAGCAATCGAATTACCTGATGTAACTTTATACATTCTTGACGAAGATGCATATGTATTTGTATAAAAATATTTTATATTTTTTGAAACTTTTTAGTATATCTTGATTTTCTTTTTGGCCAAATGGGCTCAATGGAGCCCCGCCTCTGCAATGCCGCACTCCTGAAGGGTTTCCCTCGTAGGAGTACATTGGATTTTAGGGTGAGTCCTTTTCATTTATTTCGCTCTTAAAAGCCCATTAGTCTTGACCAGTAATAATGCTAATCACTGATGAGAGGATGCTAGCTATGGATACGGGCCTGTTCATGAGAGAATAGGCTAGCAGTGGAGAGGAGGTGATATCGTATCATATCTTATATTTCATTAACTCACGGTTTTGTAAGAGCAAGCTAACATCGGAATCGTATTGCATAGTGTCACTAGATTGCAAAAAAACAATGGCTTGAACACATACAATTTTTTCTACCAAAATGCATGGACTTCCTTTCCCTATTACCAAATAGGATTTCGCCCCTTTTTATTGATAAAGCTAAAGCATTGCCACAAAAACAAAAGAAGAAATGACAAAAGATACAAGATGCTGAGGAATAGATGGCATGCTCCGAATGCGCCAAGAACATGCTTTAACAATGCGGAGCTCACCGTCGCCTGTCTACTTGCCGGTACACTATACAAGGCATGCTATTGGAGCGGTGACATGCGTTTTATTCCTCCCCAACCAGCCACCAGACCAGGCAAACCAGAGGTTGTAACCGAGCTGGCTTTGTATGACGAGGATCTCTCAAAGATACCATCAACTTTAGAGACAGTGCTCGGGGTCAACGGGGCAACCCAGTGCCCCAGACAAGCACCTACCGCAAGCTGACCACCGGCGCAGCAAAGGGGAATGCCTAGTAGCACCGTCACTAGCCACCAGCCGGGACGATCGACAAATGCTTGCCCATAGAACCCCTTCCTCCGACAGAACTGCGGAGCAGCAAAGACCTCGACGGAACCTTCCTTGGCAGCCGTGGGACCGTGCCCAGCGTCGACTTCTAGCAGCGGCCAGATGATGGGACGGGAGGTGAGGGGGCGGCGGTGATGGTAGGTTTCACACTCAAGAGGCCACAGGTGGGCGACACGAGAGTCCTCTGCTTAGTGATGTTATCTCGATACATCCATCGCATTCATCCCATCTAGAACCACCCCTCTTGAACACTGCTATATCATTCATTATGGAGAGTAGAAAATGATGTTCTACAAGAGCATCTAACATATGATTACAGTGTCTCCGCATAGCTCGAAGTGTTTCATTCTTGATTCCTCCCATTCTCAAGTTAGCCCACTCATTTCTTTCCTGATCCTCTCATTGTCGTTGCTAACAGCTGGTGACTTTAGGCTGAACCTCAGTTCTGACTCTAGTGAGACATGGAGAATGCACATCGACGATGGCCATGTATATGTACATGGACATGTGTAATACCTTTATTTTCTTTGTTGTGCAAGGTGTGGTTGGTGAGTATTTACATCTAGGATCAATATTCACTAGTAGAAAAGGGCCAATTGTCCCGGTTCGTAAGGGCCTTTTGTCCCGGTTTTGGAACCGGGACTAAAAGGTCGTTACTAATGCCCTTGACCTTTAGTCCCGGTTCTTACACAAACCGGGACAGATGGGCCTCCACGTGGCCGGTGCGGCGAGCCCAGGCAGGAGGCCCTTTGGTCCCGGTTGGTAGGCATCCACGCGTCAGCATTTCAGGTGCTGGGGTTTTTGTTTTTTCTGAAGGGGGGGTGTTTAGGGGGTTTTGGGGGTTTAATTTAGGTGTTTCATATATTGTGTTAGCTAGCTAATTAATACAGAGAAGTGTCCTCTCTTATCTCCGTGCTTGGTCGATGCTACGTACTATACGTATAGAGAGGACTAGACACGCTAGCTAGTAAGCAAATGAAGGAAACAGAAGATCGTCAAGAACGTATGCATACAGAGAGAAGTGATATTGACCACCTCTCCTTCTCTGAGAGATTGGTCGAACAACAAGTTCTTGTATATCTACCCGACGCTACTGGCTACATATATACAATATAATTATCTCTTACAATATAATCTCCTAATTCCAAATGAACTCAGGGTCCACATGGTATTCTCCGTCTTTAGCGATCACGTGGTCAAGAAAGAATGCCGCCAATTCCTTTTGAATTCCTCGCATACGATCTGGTGGTAGGAGTTCATCCCGCATCCGAAATATCTAATTTGAAGAAGGGGGTCAATACATATATATAAGAATAAATGAAACTGAACACAAATGATGGTAATAAAATAAAATTGTGAATGTTATTATTTACGCACTTCATATTGTTTGTCGGAGTAGCCCCGCTCACAGGTCGTGTGGCGGATGGACTCGCAAATGTAGTATCCACAGTAATTATTCCCTTATCCCTGCCACAACCACTTTACAAGAAATAGAGGTCAATCAAACTGATAATTAGTAAGCATGCTAAATGGTATTGATGAAACTAGCGCTTGAATCACTAGGAGATGCGTGAAAATGCTACCATAGTTCTTACTTTTGGGTGTATAAATTGCAGCTTCTTCGGCAGTCTCGGAGTTTTTTAATTGAATTTATTCTAAACCCTGCCAGACAAAGAAAACAATTACTTGATATCAGGAAATGAACAGATTGAAGTTGCCGATATGGTGCGATAATGATCAATTTAACTTACTTCTCTAGAATTGCAGTCATGTCCGCATACTCCTTGGGATCTTTTCGTCTCGAGTCTAAGACAGTTACTAGTCCCTGTTCAATCTTAATCTCTAGGAAAATATAGTGGAACCTGCGCACGCATGCACAACTCATCAATTACATTACTATAACCTCGACTAATAAGGGAAACCGAATATGCACAAGACAGTAACACTCACTGGAATTCGTAAGGGAAGAATATTATAGCTTTGTTTTGATTTAATACAAACGTTTGTAGCAGCTTGGCCTCAGTATCTTTGGCCTGAAATTTAACCATATATGCATCTATGAGATTTGTGCTAATAAACCGAATATCACCAATTTGTCTTTCTTCAATTCGGCGATCTTCAATCTGCATAATATAGTGAGGATAATTAAAAATACATGCAATGAAAGAGCTGACCTATATATAGAGACTTAATGACAGAAGTAGTACTATACTTACATGCAGTAGCAAGTGATCATTAAGTTATCGAGGGCCTTTAGATTGAAAAACTCGAAGAACTCCTCAAATGGAACATTCAATAGTTCAATTCCAACGAGGTCATGCTCCTCTCTAACTCTCAGCGTCAAAATATTACTCCCCTCAGACTCTCTGCAGGTTTTCATATACCAATCATGGAATCTTCGCATCATCGTTGTTAGAGATCTTTCATCTTTAACGAAAGGCTTCTCGTACTCGTATTTGTGTTCGTCCTCCTCATTATATCAAAATGTTCATCGTCGGGCGGGTAATCTCCATGATTGTTATAACCGGGCACCATTGTCCCGCCCGGATGATTCGCGACGATGCTAGACACCTGGAGCGGGTGGAACGATTGGTTCGCTTGTTCGCCGAGCTGGGCAACTTTTTTCCCAGCTCGTCGTTCTGCTAACCTTTGACCACTGACAGTACTTCCCGACCGCTCCGCTTCGATAAATGACTTTGTAAGAATGCGCTCATAGTTGTCTTTCACAGGAGACTTTGGTGGTTTCTTCAGGGCAGCCAGAGTACGCTTCGCTTTTACCGGATCTATCTTCTCCTCCGAACATGGATTTTTCTTTGCTTTCACCCCTTCAAAGAAGTTGGCCACTTCGGCTTGCACGATCTTCGTGTTTTCCTCCTAGCTCCTCTCGTATGGTAACTTCTGTGGAGTCTTCAGAGAAGGACCGTATCTGTATTGCCTGCCTCTGGCTGTACTGCTAGACGCCGGAGCAGACGGAGCGGCTGCGGCTGTCTTTCCTTTCTTACGAGGAGGAGGAGAAGGACGATGCACCGGAGCAACCGGAGCGGCGGCGGGTCTCTTCCGCCCTTGTTGACGAGGCGGAGAAGGAGGAGGCTGGCTGCTCGGGCGTGCCGGCGCAGGCGGAGAAGGAGGCGGAGTGCCACCACGCGCCGGAGAAGGAGGCTGAGTGCCCTGAACACTCGCAGATGGAGGCGGAGTGCCCTGACTCGCCGGAGGAGGAGGAGGAGGCGGAGGCGTCCAGTTCAGAAGGTTGATGAGCTCCTTCGGCCATAGGCATGGAGTCTTCAGAGAAGAACCCAGCCGAATCTCCCTTCACCCATAGGCTGGTCAAGCTCAAGGTCCTCAAATCCGTCCGTTATTTGATCCACCATCACCCTAGCATATCCTTCTGGAATCGACTGGCCATGGTAGGTTGTGCCAGGTTCAGTAGGTAAAACAGAGCCAACAGCCGCCATGACTTTCAATGTCATCCATCGCGCCATAAGGTGGCAATGTTGAGACTATGTGATAGCATCCACGGGGTAGCTAGCAGGAGCCGTGAAGACAAGCTCCTGCTGCTGAGTTTGCTCGGTGGAAGCCACGCTGCTTCTTCGCTGAGATGGCGGGGTAGCTTCAAGGGAAGCTTCGGCAGGTCGTTTGCTGCGATCTGCTTCTCGTTCCTCTAGCCCTTGTACCCTTTCGTCCAGTGCCTGCAGTTGGCTATGCTCCACTTTCTTCCTCCTCTCCTGGCTTTTGTAACCCCCTGCGTCCGGAAACCCATCCTTCCACGGAACGGAGCCTGGCGTGCCTCGTGTCCGTCCAGCGTGCTAAGGATTCCCAAGGCCCATTGTGAGCTCGTCCTTCTCTCTGTTTGGAACGAACATCCCTTGCTGCGCTTTCTCGATATACTCCTGAAGCCTCCTGACGGGTATTCGCAGTTGCTCTTCCGTCCAAACGCACTTCCCTGATACAAGGTCCAAGGTTCCGCCAACCCCGAAGAACCAAGTCCGGCAACGGTCTAGCCAGTTCAATGTCTCTGGTTCGACCCCTTTAGCAATCAGGTCATTCTCAGCCTTGTCCCACAAAGGTCGGGCTTTGAGGTAGCCACCTGACCTCGTGCGTTGGTGATGCGTCTTCTTCGCAGCATTTTTCTTGTTTGTCGCTGACATCTTCTTACTCTTTTCGGATGTCTTGTGGGACACAAATGCAGGCCAGTGATCTCTGATCTTCTCATACTTTCCGATGAATTCTGGTGTCTTTTGTTCGTCGACAAACTCTGTTTTCAGCTCATTCTTCCACCTCCTGAATAGTTCTGCCATCTTCTTAAGAGCATGATACTTTATCAATTGCTCTTTAACTGGCTTCTCCGGATCCTCCTCTGGCGGTAGGGTGAAATTTTCCTTAAGCGTTGTCCAAAGATCTTTCAAGGACAGGGAGGAAGTCGTTTGCTGGTGGTCGGGTGGGGGAGAGAGGCAGCCCGAGGTATGTTTGGGGGAAAGAGACGCAATGGCATTTGAGGTATGCTGGTCGGTGTGAAGTGTTGCAAGGGTCGTTTTGGAGAAATTGATAGAAAGAACGGTGGCAAGTGCAAAATCGTCTAGGATATTTTTGAGCGCGGAGGCGGCCGGAGCGGAGGAGGTGGCAATGATTAGTGCGTCATCTGCATATTGAAGGACTGTTGGTGGGAGATGAGAGAGAATTGGATGGTGAAGGGATGTGGGTTCTTTGTTCTGCAAGATTAGTTGTTGTAGGAGGTCTGCGACAATTATGAAGAGATAGGGGGATATAGGGTCGCCTTGACGGAGGCCATTTTTGCAGGTGATCCAGCTGCCTGGAAGGCCATTTAGAAGTATCGCCGTTTTTCCAGTGGTGAGGATGTTTTGTATCCAAAACCTGAATTTATCAGGGAAGCATCTGATTGCTAATATTTTATCCAGAGATGTCCAAGAAATGGAGTCGAAGGCTTTCTTGAAGTCAAGTTTGATGATCATAGTGGGTAGTTTTCTAGTGTGGCAAGAATTTGTGAGGTCAGCAACGAAGACAAAGTTTTCCGCTATGTTCCTGCCATAGATGAAGCCAGTCTGGTTGCCGTGGACAAGTAGGGGTATGAGCGTCTTAATACGGTTAGTCAGAAGTTTTGCGACAGCCTTGATGGGGCAATTTTGCAGCGAGATTGGTCTAAAAGCATCAGGTGAAACTACCGATTCTTTTTTGGGTAGGAGAACTATGTGCGCAGAGGCCAAGATGGAAGTCGTTGAAGAGATTGAGGATATGAGGTTTGAGAGTGAGACAGAATTTTTTATAGAAGAAAGGTCTGAAACCGTTCGGTCCAGGGCTTGCAATTGGGTTCATTTGCAAGAAGGCATCTTTTATTTCTTCCTCAGAGAAAGGGGCATCCAGGGAGTGAAGAGGTGATAGGGGCAGAGGATAGTATTCTTGTGGATTGAAATTCCATGAGGTTGGAGAGGGTGTTCCGAGTAAGTCTGAGAAGAAGTTTTTTAGGATAGAAGCTTTCTGATGGTGGGGGGTATATTCGACGCCAAGGTGGGATAGGGAGTGGATTTTGTTTTTTCGAAGCCGTTGGGAGGCAGAGACGTGGAAGAAGCGTGTGTTTTCACCACCATCAGCTGCATATTTGATTTTGGCACGCCAACGTCAGAAAGCAATTTTTTCTTTTATTGTTTTTTGGAGGAGCGAGACGATAATTTTCTTAGTGCAAAGCTCGGGCCTAGACAAGGGTCTAGATTCCTCTAAACGATCGATGAGTCCAATGATCCTTTTACACCGTACTTCACGTGAGGGAGACGAGATTCTTGAGCGGGCCCAAAGCTTGAGGCGATACCTAGTTTTCCTGAGCGAGGAGGATAGGGCAGCGGCCGAGTTTGAGGCGGGCCGGTGCACAGACCAAGAGCGCTGTACAATTTGGGTGCATGCTGGGAAGAGGGCCCAGCCTGGTTCGAATTGAAAAAGTTTGACCGCGGCAGTTGGGTGTTAATGTGAACTATCAGGGGGACGTGGTCGGAGGTGAAACGAGTGAGAGAGGAGAAAGTGGTGTCGGGGAAGGAGTCATTCCAGGCCAAGATGATAAAAGCACGATCAAGTCGTTCTAAAGTAGGGGAGTCTCGATTGTTTGACGAACTAAAACGGCGGTCCAGCAGCGGGAGTTCGATTAGTGCTAGTTCATTGATAGTGTCATTAAAGGCCGTGGCTTCGCTTTGCCGGAAGTTTCATTTATTCTTTTCGTCCGAGAAGCGAAGCAAGTTAAAATCACCGATCAGGAGCCAGGGAATCGAATCATCCTGCTTGATGGATAAAAGCTCGTCCAAGAAGGATTTTTTTGAGAACGACAGGAGGGGGCATAGACGTTAGTAATTGCAATGTTTTGTCCAAGGGCCAAAGTCTTGATGGTGAGCGTAGTGGCATAGGTGTGGTTAGTGGAGGAGATGATGTTGATCAGAGATGAGTTGGCAGCCGACACGGTTCCGCCCGCTGTTCCGTTAGCAAGGAGGAAGACAGAGTGATCAAGGGAGCGGGGTATGAAAGTCCGGAGTTTTAGGTCAGTTATGTGTTGCAGTTTGGATTCTTGCAAAAGGCCAAGTGGGGGTTGATAGAGATTAACTCAGAGAGAACATCAGCACATTTTTCATTATCACCAAGTCCTCTTACATTCCAAGAACAAACCGAGATTACAGTACTCATGAGATACTAATGTAACACCTACAGACTACATGGCCGCCGACCTTTGGTAATAGTAAAGGAAAGACTGAACGCAACAGGGAAATAGTAGTGGACGGGCAGAGGGACCGGTGCGACGGGAAAGGGCCCGAGGTGATAATTAGACTATAATTTAAAATCCTAAGAGGAGGTCGAAGGGTTGGTGCAGCAGCGGTGCGTCGCGAGAGGCCGAGCACCGATCGGCATGGCATGTGGAGGATGCGGATCATGGGGCGCCGTCCACACCTGAGTCGGAGGCCGAATCAAGGATCTCCTTGGCCTGGGCATCATCCGCGCCACATAGGAGGGCGATGGCCGCCAGGTCGTCAGCAGAGGCGGGAGGAGCGTCATTGTCGTCCAGACGGGTGGCAGCAATAGCCTCATCGAGAGCCAGAGCATCGTCCGCACTGTTGAGACGAGCCGCCTTGGCCTAACCAGTGTGGAAAGCAACTGCATGGACTTTCAGGATTGTGGCTCCGTGGGCCCACTCCCCAATTACATATTAAGCAACCAGCGACATCCAGTCGATGGTGGAGAGAGTATCCAGGGGGCAGGAGAGCATGGGTAGGAGCCAACCTCGGGGGCGCGCGGTGGCCGCAAGTGGGACGAGAGGCTGAGCACGACATTCCATCTCCCACTCTCCATGCCAAAGCAATCTTACGTGTGTTTTCAGGTGCCACTATTTGCTTCTCGACATTATCCTGCCACGTATTTTAAGTCAAACTTGGGAAGAGGATACAACTATAAGAAACGCACCATGAACTTCAAGGTTCATGGAACTGGGAGGTACGGTATTTTCTGAAGGCTTGTTACTTATGGCTGTGTGCACAAGAAATGGGCGAGCTTATGGAGAGTAGAGAATGGCGTTGTGCAAGAGCAGCTAACATATGATTACAGCGTCTCGGCATGGCTCGAAGTGTTTCATGCTCGATTCCTCCAATTCTCAAGTTAGCCTCTCATTTGCCCCTTGATCCTCCCATTGCCGTTGCTAACAGCAGGTGAATTTAGGCTGAACCTGACTAGTGACTCTAGTGAGACATGGAGAATGCACACCTGGTCGATGGCCATGTATATATACACAGACAATATTAAGTGGGATCAATATTCTAAGGCCTTTTCATACACAGAACAACATATAAATCCAATGATATATGTAAAGAGCATGTGATGCTATTACTTTAAGCCTGGTTATGAATTATCTTAATCGTTCCAGATTTGCGAGCCAACACATTTAGTTTTTTCAATTCTAGCTCATGCTTGTATCTAGATAAACATTTAAATCATTTCACTCTATTGCATAGATAAGAGAACACCACATATATTAAAAATGGTGGATGCCAATAACACACTTTGTACGAATAACCCAAATGCAGGTCCAAGAACAGTAAACCATAAAATGGTGGATGCTCCAATACATCATTAGAAAGTTCCATGTTCTACGCGGACACGGTGGTAGAACCTATTGTGTTTCCTTACAATGCGATAAAATCTTCATCACTTACGTAAGCGATGGTGATGTGAAGGGCACGCGGTAGGACGGGCGATGTGATACAATATGCATCATGTCATATTGATCTAGATTGAGCCCTTTTCAATAGGCCAATAGGTGACCGAAGCTTTGGTTGCATCTTCGAGCAAGTTCATGTAAATAGGAGAACTTGGTGATAACCTTGGCTGGCTGATCTTTACCAACAAAAAACATCGCTTGCTTGAGCTTATTATCTTAGATCGTAACGAATTATAGTTGATGGTGATAGGATCCTTTTTCTGACATCCCCATGTCCACCTTGTGGTGTGGTAGCACGGCGGTAATACCCATGGGCTGCTCCACACCAATGATATTATTCTTGCATGTCTAGTTTATATACTTTTTGCACATGCGCATGGCCGATATGGTATGGTACGTCTAAGTTTTTTTTTTGAGGGATGAACAAAAGTTTTATTCATCAAAAACCACAGTTTGTGGGATACATGCTGGATCGTGGGGGTGTAACAGCCACACTTGGCGCCCCTGAGCTAGCCTTAGAGAGTATTTTGCTAAGCTATGCGCATCGTTATTAGATCGGCGCCCTTCATACATGATATTGCTATTAAACCTCTCCGCCCTCTTCCTGATTTCTTGAATGATCATACCATAAGTGCCATTAGCGTTCTTGTTGATGTCCTCGACTACCTGCTTAGCGTCACATGCAATAATGAAATTGTGGAGCGCTAAGTCTTCTGCTAGGGCATATGCTTCGCGGCATGCGATTGCCTCAAGGATAGCAGGGTCCTGGATACCCGGAACCACCAATGAGGAACTGCCCAGATATGTGCCATGCTCGTCGCGGCAGACCGCTGCAGCCGATCCTTTTCTGCGAGCGGGTGAAACACCTGCATCAACATGGATCTTCGCAAAGCCAGTAGGTGGTGCCATGGGTCTCATCCTCGCTGTGGAGCCTTGCTGGACTGCGGCTCCCGCCTGTCTTGCTGGTTGTTGGCCTTTGATGATTTCCAGATCCATCAAGTACCTGTTAATGAAAGCATGCGTTGCCGCCGGACTCTGAAACTCACCTTCATCTATAGCCTTCCTTCTAGCTGTCCAGATTGCCCACAGTGTCACAGCCAGCTTTAGGAATGCAGCGTGTGATAATGACTGAATCATCGAAAACAGCCATGGTTTGGCTGCTCTTTCAGAAGTAGCCCTCATCTGATCTGCGAGCTCACCATCCACCAAAGCCCATATGCAACGGGACATAGTGCAGTCCAGAAGCGAGTGTCTCCAGGAGTCGTGAGAGCCGCACATTCCACAAGAGTTTGTTGTGGACATGTTCCGGTGATGTCTGACATCCTCCGTCGACAATGAATGTTTCGCAAGTCTCCAGAGGAACATTCGAATCTTCCCTGGTACCTGGACGCTCCATAAAGATTTCCAAGAGCCCCTTTCCCGAGCTGTGTTGGATGTCGCCCCGGTGCCTTCTAGCCAGGCCTCCCGGCGTTGCTTTGTGCAAACGAGCATCTTATATGCTGACCTCACTGAGAAAAGGCCGTTTCTCTCAAAATTTCACGACCAGAAATCTGCGATAGCTGTGGTGCAAATCGGGATACTGGTGACAGTTGGGATATCAATGGGTAGTAGCACCTGCTGGATTTGGTTCATGTTCCAACTGGCTGTGGTGGCATCGATCAAATCTGATACATTTTGAGGAGGGTTATCTACCAAACATCCATAAGGCCTCATCATCTCTTCTCTCGGCAGCCAGTTGTCATTCCATATATTTGTGGTGGCCCCATCACCGATTCTGCGTATCAACCCTTGCTTCAGTATGTCCCTCCCCTCGGCTATGGCTCTCCATATTTGGCTCGGGTGGCTGCCGAGGGCTGCCTCGAGTATAAACATAGCAGGAAAGTACGCAGCTTTGAGGACACGAGCACTTAGAGATTCTGGTGATTGTAGGATCCTCCAAGCCTGCCTGGCAAGCAAGGCCAGGTTGAAGAGCTCAAAGTCCTTGAAGCCCAAGCCTCCCATGTCCTTTGGTTGTGTCATATCTTTCCAGGCCACCCATGCAGGTTTCCTCTTGCCATCTCTGCTACCCCACCAGAACTTGCGGATTAGCATATTTAAGTGTTCGCACAAGCCTCTCGGCAGCTTAAAGCACGACATGGAATAGACCGGGACTGCCTGCGCAACCGGCTTGACCAGTACCTCCTTCCCCGCCGTTGCCATGGTTTTTTCAATCCAACCCTGCACCTTATTCCACAAGCGATCCTTGAGGTATTTGAAGGCGCCATTTTTGGAGGAGCCCACATCCGATGGCATCCCGAGGTATTTTTCACTCAAAGTTTCATTTGGGACGTTGAGTAAGCCTTTGATTTCACCTCTTATCAAGTCGGGAACCCCCTTGCTGAAAAATATGGATGATTTTTCATAGTTGATCCTCTGTCCCGTGGCCTGGCAGTATGTATCCAACATCTGGTGCACCCTTGAAGCTCCCACTCCATTCGCCTTGAAAAACAGCAGGCTGTCATCTGCAAATAATAAGTGACTAACATGCGGCGCCGAAGGAGCCACTTGAAGTCCGCTCTGGTTAGATGACTCTTCTTTTGATTTTATGAGGCACGAAAGGCCCTCTGCTGCTAGCAAGAAAAAATAAGGAGAGATAGGGTCCCCCTGTCGGATCCCACGTGTCGGTATAAATTGCTGAAGCTTCTTACCGTTGAACAAGACAGAAAACTTGACTGACGTGACCATGCTCATCACAATCCCGACCCATTTTTCTGAGAAGCCAAGTTTCAACATGATTGCTTGGAGATAAGACCATTCCACCCTGTCATACGCCTTCATCATGTCTAGTTTTAAGGCGCAATGCTGGTTCTTTTTCGCTTTGTTCCTTTTCATAAAGTGAAGGCACTCGTATGCCGTTATGACGTTGTCTGTGATGAGCCTACCTGGAACAAAAGCTGACTGTTCTTCTGAAATTATGTCCGGTAAGATTAACTTCAAGCGGTTGGAAATGACCTTAGAAGCTATCTTGTACAGTACATTACAAAGGCTGATCGGGCGAAACTGTGTTAGCAGAGTTGGGTTTTTTACCTTTGGAATCAGAACCAGCAAAGTGTCATTGATGCATTCGGCCGACTCCGTGCCCTCCACAATTCTGAGCACAACATTTGTTACCTCATCGCCGCAAACCTCCCAGTGTCGTTGGAAGAAATGTGCCGGAAAGCCGTCTGGACCTGGTGCCTTAAGAGGAAACATCTGAAACAATGCTTTTTTAACCTCATCCTGTGTGTATGGCGCATTCAGGGTTTCATTCATCTCGGTTGTGACCTTGCGAGGTACTGTGTCAATTACCTCGTTCATGTTCTGCACTCCTTCCGAACTGTAAAGGGTATTATAGAAAGTTGTAGTCGCAGCCTCAAGCTCATCCTTGTTCTCTGTGATGCGGCCATCCGGCATCTGCAATCCCTTGATCTGATTTTCCCTCCGGCGTTTGCTTGCTCGCAAGTGAAAGAAATACGTGTTTTTGTCTCCGTGAGCGAGCCACTCAAGACGTGCCCGCTGCCTCCACAGGATTTCCTCTCTGTGATATAGCTCCACAAGTCTATCTGTTATCTTGGTTTCCACGTGTGAGGGATAGAATCTCCCTGGAGCCGACCGCAAGGCCTCCAACTCCTTTTTCAGTTTGCCTATCTCCACACGCACATTGCCAAAATGGGTGCGCTCCCAGGTTGTTAAATCAGATGAAAAAAGGGACAACTTTGATTGGATCCCAGCCACGCTCTCACTAGGAGCTGATTTCCATCCCGTGTCCACAAACTGCATGAGATCCGGGTGGCGTTCCCAGGCTAGTTCATATTTAAAGGATCGTGGGCCACTTTTGCATGCAAGCACGTGGTCACATCGGAGCAACAGTGCCGAATGATCAGATGACGCTGCTATCTGGTGTTGTAGTATTGCATGCGGAAACTGGAGCATCCAACTAGGCGTGGCAACGCATCTGTCCAGCCGAACGCGTGTATATGTGCCGCCCGCGACCTTTTTCTCAAAGGTCCAGCTGTTCCCCTGGTAGCCTATGTCCACCAATCTGCACGTGTCTATAGCATCCCTGAATGCATCCATTTGAGCTTGACTCCGCTCCCCAACCCCGTCGTGCTCTTGGGCCATCAACACTACGTTAAAGTCGCCTATTACTGCCCATGGGAGGTTACTAGATCTGGCCATTCCCCTCAACATGTTCCACGTTTTGTATCTCTCTGGGACTTGTGCTTCTCCATAAACAAAAGTTACCCTGCTAATAGAACCCCCATCCTCAACGGTTACATCAATATGATACTCAGAGTAGCCAATAACTTCTACCTTTATTGATTCATTTCAAAAAATTCCTAGTCCACCACTTTTACCAGAACTACTGACAGCGAAACTCTTATCAAACCCTAAGGTACCAGCTAGATTCTCCACTCTGGAGCCCTCTATTTGTGTTTCAAGTATACAAGCTATAGAGGGGGCAAATTGCTTCGTCATACCGCGAAGCTCGCGAACTGTCGAGGGTTTGCCAGCCCCTCGACAGTTCCAACATAGGATATTCATTGCGCTAGGCGCGACCCCCCTTGGAGGCCCGCCAAACGCGCATCTGTGTTTTTGGTCACCGATGTGTTCTTCCCGGTCAGTTGCTCGCTAGTTGATGAACTTGACTTTGTTCTTTTCAGATCCTGCTTTGATGATGGACTAGGAGGCACCTCCGACTGTGGTGGCATCAACGCCTTGGCCGTGTGATCTGGTGTGGATGTCGACCTATGTATGACCGTCGAGTTGGCTACCGCTGCACCTCTCTTCCTGTTTTGCTCCACCCCCTCCATTGTAACGTCATGACCGAACTCCTCAGGATCGGTCTCTTCCCCATCATAGAGCGGATTCTGTTGCATCGCGCCCCTGCCACGACCCTGTTAGAACGGCCGCGGCCTCTTCCTCCCCTGTTACCGCTGCCCTCTCCTGGCCCTTGGCCTGGCCCCTTAAACCACGAAGCTTTCAGGTCTTTGAAGACTAGTGCTTTTGGGGAATGCACCCCGTCGCCACATTCTTTGAACAACTGCCCAAGGTATCCACAGACTGCGCACCAATCCGGTAATCGTTCAAACTTTACCCTGAAGATAACTCTCTGCACCGCATCCTTTTTCTTGATCACTAAGGAGACAGCGTTCTTCAGAGGTTTTGTCACATCAATCCTCACCCTCACACGAGCAAAGTTTCCCTCAAAATCATGTGATTTGGGCTCAGCATAAATAAATTCACCCACTGTGGCCGACAACGCTTTGATCTTAGGGAAGAAACCATCTGGAAGGTCATGGATCTGCATCCATATATCCAACTTGTTGAGCTCTATTGTCGACGGTTTGGTGTAGCCATCATAAGGGGCCAGTACCACTGCCTTCCCCTTGAAGTTCCACGGGCCCTCCTCCATCACTCGTTCCCAATCCCCTAGACAGCCAAATTGCATCGTATACAGATTCTCTTCCAGCGGTCTGATCTTCACCTCCTTTGCCAGATCCCACGCTACCCTCATGTTCTTATAAAACCAATACTGGCTGTAGGTCTTCTCTGTATGAACTCTTGCTATTGCCATCCACCGTGTCGCTTCAGCCGGTAGTTCATCGTCCTCCACAACCACATCTTGGAGGTCCTCTTCCTTCAGCCCGAGTTCCTCCATCATCGCCTCCAGATCGGTCACTCATGTGCCTGAACCAGACGCACCATCCTCCATAGTTCTCTTGCCCGAGAAATCCTGTTCCGCGGGCGGTACGGTCCCCATCGCTCTTTCCTCCCTCACCATCGACGAGGCCCGCAGGGCCCCGGCTGACACGGGCGGGAGAAGGGGCGCGGGGTAGAAAGATCTCTACGATGGGGCGAAAGTCGCCGCCGCCGAGAGTAGAGGAAAACCCTAACGAGAGGGGAGTGGACTGGTACGTCTAAGTAAGATGAGTGGGATGACCCTAGGTCTGTATTGTTTGTGAGAGGCAAAATCTACCACGACATGTAGGAGCTTGGTTGTGAGAGGCAAAATTAGGGCCGTGACTAGAGTTGTTTCTTGGTGGTCCCTGCATGCGATAGGAGAGATACTCCGTTTGATTGCTGAAAGGATATATAGTACCTATTATAAAGTATACATTGCTGATTCGGTTACGCCAGAGGACTAGCGACTAGGAGGGACTCGTGACTCGATCTAGCACCACCTGTGGATCCTTCCTCCACCGCCATGTCACCCGACCCAACCTCCGCTCCCTTGCAGCGCCGCCACTAAGCACCGGGGCGTTCCCGCATCGCTTCTCGGGTCCCCCTGCCACTACTCTCATCTCCACCACCACCGGCGATGACTAAAGGGCAAAGCCCTAGTGGCTCGGGGGCGCGGCCTTCTTCTCGCGCGTCAGCTGCTCAAGATAGTTGCAGTGGCCGATCTTGATCTCCATGGCAGTGATGGCAAAAAATGATAGCTGGAGTCTGGCGGCGGGTCTGTAGCCGCAACGGAAGGTGGCGGCGGCGACCATGTTATGGTTGTTCAACATCTGGTTCGGCTTTGAATCACGGTGGTGCTCCTAGTCTGCATCTGCATCACGCGGGCGTCTGTGTTGGCTACCCTGGGCTTGGCGCTGGCGGTCATCTCCTTCGTCGGATGTGGTTGTCCCGAGGCTGGGTGGTCGGATCTAGAGATCCGTTATCTAGTCCCGGCTGTGTGTTGGAAAGACATAGTTGCCGGTGAAATCCAAACCGACGGCAGGGGATGGCAGCGTTCTACGTTGTTACCTTGATGAAGGCGTCATCGTGTATCTACTGTCGACCAACTTATGTTGCTCCGGGGGAAGCCCTAGAATCTGGTCTTCCAGGTCGGATGATGGCCATACTGTGGTGTCGTTTCTCTCTTGGGATCATCGTTTGCAGAGCAGCGTTGGGAGACAAAGGCAGGAGGTGGAGTGAGTTCGTCTTTCACGGAGCTTTGATGGGGATGTCACATCATCCGTTACCGACAGGTGCTAGGATGTGTCATGCCTTTTTGGGAGGTGCTATGCACGACAGATCTTCCAGAGACTTCAGCTGGTGGTACTTGGCGGCATTGTGTTGTGGTGCATCAGCAGCGACTACGAGGTGCTTAGCAGTTTTACTGTAGGGAGGTGGTGCCGTTAGGCGCCTTGGTGGTGTCAACGGATGGCCGGACTGGAAAGGATGATGCGGATATCTTTCCTGAAGATGGTTCAATGGTTTGATGATGATGTCGGCTTCTATAACGTGTGCATGTGGTGTATGCTTTAGTTTTACTACACCGGTTGTAGGTTCCGATACGTTATGCGGATGGATCAACGACGATGTCAGTGTTAGATATGGGGAGTCAGAGCACTCCACATAATTGACATTTATACGTGTGAGTGGTGGCTTCGGGTTGCTTGATGTATGGTCTTGTCTGACCTTTATTGAATGATTAGTAAAGATGGCCCTGTGCATTGATTGATGCTTTAACCTCCTTTCCAAATAAAAATGACTCGGTTACTGTTATTAGTCTGTGCCGGTCTCTACTACCTAATGGTGAATATTTCCAACACGGATGATGTCGGTAATGGTCCAATGAAGCATTATTGCTTACAATGCGGCGAAGGCGGTCATTTTGCGGTGGACTGCATTTGGTGGTTATTCAGAATATGATGTACTGGAATGGTTTGCTGACCATTTAATGGGCGAATTCCGCCACATATTCTGCAACGTCTTTACTAGTCAGGATTTATCTTTTTTTTGCTACATCGATTCCCTTGTCCACCATTACCTATCAAAGAAATATGTTCCCTGATAATATCTTTCCTAGCTTCAAAATCACGAGGTAAAGGGACCGTCCAGATAGAGGTGCCATGTAGGTCGGCCTAGGAAAGAACTTTGCATTCCGAAGAGTGATCGAGACCACTTGATGTTCCCATTTACTGCCACCTGATCGACTGCCACAATGGTATGTCTGCAAAGAAATATTCATCTCTTTCCCAAAGTCTCCTATTCCTAGTTACATTTTATAAACGTTTTGTTCTGCCATGTATCCCCTAAATCTAGCTTCTTTGCTTTTCATCACTTGTGACCTTTTTGATTCCTAATAGAAAGAAGGTTGCTCCTACAAATGGTAGCTTGTTGAGCTTGCCTCTGCTTCATTGGAGATTGAGCAACTTATATAGATGCGTGAAATTATTAGTATATTGTAAGGTGGTTGGGGAGTAACTTGTGACTTTATGTGAATCAGTAGCATATTCATTAGTTGGGACCACCTACGATCATCTATGATATACTCCCTCCGTCCGGAAATACTTGTCGGAGGAATGGATGTATCTAGACATATTTTAGTTCTAGATACATCCATTTTTATGCATTTGTGAGACAAGTATTTCCGGATAGAGGGAGTAGAAATTTGCCGTTCCTTTTGGAGATTGTTACTTTGCTTTGCCCATAGCCTTTGTGGATCTGGACGAAATTGTGAATGAGCCCGTTAAACAAAACTAAATTGATTTCATTTTGTTAACTAAATTAATTTATACATACTTTCACTGATATATTACAAACAGTAAAATCGCAAAATTATGACATCAATCGTCAGTGTTATTTGCAATGACCTACCCCTGGACCGATGTTTTGTTCAAATTCATTGAAATGTTTTTGCGCATACATTTAGACGTTAGATCATGACTCTGAGTACAATGAAGGACCAGTACATGGGTAGACCTAGAAACACCAAAATAAAAGAACATCCAAAATACGAAGTGAAAACACAGAAAGAAGACAACATGATAAGCGAAAATATATACTTGCTAGGTACATATATTGATCTTTCTAGCTCAGGCTCCCTGTTTTGGAGGTCAAAGATACTCTCTATCATAAGTGCTACAGCTCAGCGGCACAAAGTTGTGAAGTGCGCCTACCTTATTTTTGGTAATTTGAAGTTGACAAAATACCCTCTGTTTACCCGGCGTGCTAGGGTTTCTTCGGCCCACCGTCAGCATCGCCGCTGCTCTACACCTCGTCTCCAGTGGTCTTACGGCCATGGAAGCACACTGGATCTCGGCCCTTGCCGGCAAGAGCGCTCATTTTTTAATGTTTTTTATAAGTTTTGATATTTAATGGCCCACTCTGATACTGCACTTTATTAACAGGTGGTATTTCTATTTAATATCTAGTCTGCACTTGTCCCACTCCTTTCAAATTTATTAAGTCAATGGACTGGAGTACCTCTACGTAATTTCAAAAATTAAATAATACAAAATATGTGAAGGATCATATGATGAAATGAATTAGCCCATGCTAATAGATGCCAACGTTTGTTGCACACTCGTTTGCCCGTGCGTGATACTGGGCTGTGGTCCTGGTGGAACCTAAGCCATTAGTGTGATCATTGTTGGCCAATAAGCAACGGGCGACCTTGTTGGGTGCTTGTGTGCGCGCGCGCCGTGCTTGTCGGGTGCGGTCCGGGCCGCGTCGTGTCCATGGCGTGTGTGCGTGTGTAGCACGGGGGTGTGTGTGTGCGCCCGCCCAGTGTGTGCGCGTTGGGCCAGCCTATTGCCGAGTCACAGGTGTGATCATGGGCGATCTGTTAGGACTCGCCGTGTGCCGTACGCGTCGGAGCACATCGTGGGCATGCCCAGAGTGTGCGGATCGCGGGCGCGGGACTAGAAGGCATGGGTGCATGACCTTGCGCCGGCTCTGGCTATAAGGCCCTTGCGGTGATCGTGTAACAGGTGTGGGATGAGTTCTTGCTCAACAAAATTGCCGTTGTTGCGGCGCGCGTACATGCACCGGATAACACCGTGTCCCTCATGTGCTCTCCATCTTGTTTTTCCTCCGTCCGATTTGTCCCTTAGATAATTGAGCAGAGAGAGAGGAAGAGCTAGGGCGACCTAGGGCTAGGGCTTCAGCCCCAACAATTGGCATCAGAGTAACAGTTGCAGGGGTGATCGCCGGCGATATCGCGTGTGTCATATGCCAGCGAGCGGGGAATCCGATGTCCCTGCAGTTCCCGACGCTCACAGGTGACAAATACACCGGCGAGCGGGGAATCCGATGTCCCTCCGGTTGACGACGCTCACCCATGACAACTACACCATGTGGGTGATTAAGGTCGAGGCAAACCTCGACTTGGAGGGGCCGTGGGAGGTG
>LT934117.1:716084056-716133396 GCA_900231445.1 Triticum turgidum subsp. durum | reverse complement strand
TCCACCGGTTAGGTCGATCTGGCCTCCAACCGGTTTCCCAAACCCCCATCTACTCCACCGAGGCGCAACCCCGCATCAACCCTAGTCCGCGCGCCCTCCTCCACCCCCGCCGCCACCCAACTCCGCCTGCCCCTCGTCTTGCCCTCGCCTCCGGCCGCCCCCTCCGAACCCGCCCCCATGCCGCGGGACTGGGCGATGAGGGGACCCGCCCCAAGGGGCGCGCCGAGGACCGTCGGGACGCCGTGCGCCCATCGCCGGAGGTGCTCCGCCGCGAAGATGACCTGCGCCGGCACCTGTCCTCGCGTGATGGCCGTCGCTCCCCCTCTCGCGCAGACCATCGCTCTCCTCCCCGCACTGACACCCGCTCTCTCCCGCGTCGTTCGCCTAGACGGGCTGACCGCCAGGGCCAATCTCGGTCCCGCTTATGGATGGCAATGGGTCGGGTTTGGGGCGGGTGGAGCTGGTCCAAATCCAACCCATGACCCATCTTCCTACCCTTTGCCCATCCACCAAATTATCCATGGGCACAACTTGTGCCCATGCCCAAACCCGTTGGATACCCACGTACCCATGGAGCCCCATGGGCATAGAAAAGTCAGCATGAAGCCTTCCCAAAGATAAAATTAACTCATCATCATTCACTCACAAATGACAACATAAGCTACATGCATAAGTAGGCAACAAGTAATACGATGATTCCTTAAGTGTGACATACCAGAGGTTGATTCTGCAGCATATAGCTCATGGCACAAGTTGCATATTTCCTGACATTTCCCATTGATTCGCTCTTTCTACTATCACTGGCATATGGCCCCACATGTCATATGGGTATCCATTGGATATCAATGGAGCACAAATTATAACCATGCCCAACCCGTCTGTTTGTGGGTATCCATATTCACGGACCCATGGGTAGAAATGTGCTCCATACCCTTGCCCAACCGGGTCGGCTATCCATGGGTATCCAGATCCATGGATAAAATTGCCATCCCTAGTCCCGCTCACCCGCTCCTGGGGCGGACTGGCGCAACCAGCGGCACCGCTCTCCCTCTCCGACGTGGCGTCGGGACGACCGCTCCCCTGCCCGCTCGGGCCGCTCGCGCTCTCCTCCCCGTCCCCATCAGCCCCCCCCCCTAGACCGCAGCTACAACCCCTGGTCGCCGATACCAGCCGCCCCAAGACGAACCGTCCTTCCCTCCCAATGCCAATGGAACAGGTCGGGGCCGGCAGGGGGCTAAGAGGAAGAAGAAGCGGGGTCTCGGACGGGGTAACGGCGCTGCTCCTCCATTGGGACCGGCTCGCGACCCGGCGACCACCACCTCCGACCTTGCCCTTTCCGCGAACCAACCAAAAGAACTCCAAAAGTGCTTCAACTACGGCCTCGCCGACCATTCGCAGGTCGCCTGCACCAGTACACAGTGCTACTACATCTACTTGGACTCGGGTCATCCGGCCTTCCTATGCCCGGACCGCCCCGTGTCCGAGGAGATCATGATGTACGGGCATGGCATTAAGGGCATGGGCTTCTTTCACATCGAGCTGCCGGACCTCCCCCCACCATCTCCCTCGCTCCAGGTGATTGTTACTATTCGGGAGGGGGTGGCTTCGCCAGAGATGCTTGAAGCTGAGCTCAACCACCTCTACCACTGCACCTGGAATTGGCAGGTTACCATGATGGACGGCAACCAGTTCTCGGTCATCTTCCCCGACGCCGTCAGCCACGGGTACGGCACCCGCAGTGGTGACATCACTCTGGCTCTCAACAAGCTAGTGGTGGACATCTCGGTGCCGATCCGTGACCCCTTGGCGGTTGCCGTTCTCGACACGGCTTGGATCCTCATTGCCGGCCTCCTCGACATCGCACGCTCGGAGCGTGTCATCCGGAGCATGTCCCGCATCCTTGGTAAGGTGGTAGTGGTGGACGAGCTCTCCCTCCGAAAGAAGGAGGAGGTGTGCGTCAAAGTCAAGTCCCTCGACTCATCCAAGCTCCATGCCAAGATCCGGGTGTTCTTCAACGACCAGGGCTTCGACCTCAGGATCTCCCCGGAGCCTCCCAACCACATTGGCCGCCCACGCATCCCCGACGACAACTTCCTGGGTGGCGGCACTGATGGGATGGGTCGGCACAGCGACCGGAACCCCCGCCACGGCCACAACTCCAGCTCGGAGGATGATGACGACGACTCCGAGGATAGCCCGCCCCACCCCTCAACTGGTGCGCCTGCCGCAAGGGGTGGCGCCGGGTCCGGCCACTCCCACGCCTTGGCTCCATCACAGCTTGCTGACGGCAGCGACTCCTCCGACGCCAGCCTCCAGGTGCTCCCGGCGTCATCCCCTCGCTCCCCTGGAGCCCCGCCCCTTGCCCTAGACGTCATCGCCACCGCCATCAGCTCGCTTGCACCCCCATCCTGGATGCGCCCTCGGTTGGGCTGGGGCTGGTCCCGGTCCGGCCGGCTACAGCCCTCCACGTCGCGCTGGATCTTGCCGACCCAGCGGAGACCGGGCCCTTCCCAGACTACCGCGGGCTCCCGACTCCACTTGTCACTTCTGCCGTGCCCACGGTGGCCGAGGCTGCGACTGGACTGGAGTCGGACGAAGATCTGTCACCGGCCCACCCCACCCTGGTCGCTCTGATGCCCCTGGACCTGTCGGCGTCTGGAGTGCGCTCCGCCGATGATGTGCCCCCGACTCCACCTGCAGCTCCATCGGTCCTGCCCGAGCCCGCCGCTTCATCGACTCAGTGCCTGCCCTCCGGCCCGGCGACCGACGGGGCAACGGCGGCGGTGACCATCCCGGTGGCTGCCCCCCCTCCCCCCTCGGACCGTGGCGTACTCCAGGAGAGGCAGGTCGACCTCGACCCCAGTGACGTCCTCTCGTCGTAGCGCCAGGATCGAGGCGGCCAGACCGGAGGGCAGCCCAGCTCTGCCCATCCCTGAGCGGGCAGAGCTCAGGGCTGCTGCCCGGAACATCGAGCCAGGTACCACGTCCATCCCAGTAACCCCCGCTACATGCTCATTTTCAGCTCTTGAGTCAGCTCCGTTAGGCCACCTTGCTAAGGTGGCAGCAGATCCGGCCATCATATTCCGTGGTGAGGTTGGTCCCCCGCTAGTCCAGATTGAGGCAATCCGGGCCCGCGAAATCCTGGACGGGCGCCTTGCCGAGACCCGTGCTCGCCTCCGGGATGCCTCCGTCTCCTCCACCGAGGCTCCGGGGGGCACCTCCTCTCGTGCAGCGATTGTTCCGGCTGAGGTCCGGGGCCCCACCTGTTCCCGCACCGCTGCCCTCCGCGCTCAGAGCGCATCCCGAGTCTTGGGGTCAAGCAACCCCCCAATGGCCTCGTGATGTGGACCCTATTCTGGAACATCCACGGCTTTGGCCAAGACGGACGCCGCCGCCAACTCATCGAGTACATGAGGAATGAGCGAATAGACATTGTGGCCATTCAAGAAACGATGCGCACGGAGTTTTCGCTGTCGGAACTCGAGCATTTGTGTTCTGACCTATTTGCTTGGCATTGGCTCCCATCTAGTGGGAGCGCAGGCCACTCGGGTGGCATCCTTCTAGGTGTCAAGGATTCCACCTTTGAGGTTGGAAGCATGGACCGGGGCGAGTTCTTTGTTAGCATGGAGATCTTTGAGCGGGCTCTCAACTTCAAATGGGAAGTCATTCACATCTACGGACCGGTGGATCATAGCCGCTCAGAGACCTTCCTCGCTGAGATCCGAGCGAAAGTCTTGGCCGCCCAACTTCCGGTCGTGCTGGGCGGAGACTTTAGCCTCATCTGGTCCGAGGAGGATAAAAGCAATAATTTGGTCAACTTTCCCCGGATGCAAATGTTTAAGGACGGCATCACGGACATGGGGCTCCATGAGCTAGATAGGGTCGGCGCCAGATTCACCTGGACTAACCGCCAGGCCGACCCGACTAGGTCGGTCCTTGACTGGATCTTCGTCTCTCCGGAATGGGACTTGCGGTGCCCTCTCGCGTCGCTACACGCGATTACTAGGATCGGCTCCGACCATGTCCCTCTCCTTCTCTCCTCTCAGAACGAGCGACCCCCCAGCCCCCCCCCCCCGCTTTCGCTTCGAGACCTTCTGGCTGAATCAGCCCGGGTCTGCCACTGTGGTTGCCGCTCGGTGGCGTGTGGCTCGTGAGGCACCCCACTGCGCCCTCTCGACCGTCGACTCCTGGCATTTCTGTGCTAAGCGGTCGTGCCAATTCATGAAAGGGTGGGATGCTATCTTAGGTCGCGACCTCCGAGAGCAGAAGAAAACTCTCCTTGAGGGCATCCAGGCACTCGACCTTCGGGCAGATGCCGCGGGGCTCTCGGCTGAGGAATGGATGCTTAGATACGACTTGGAAGACCAACTCATGATCATTACACGGATGAGGAGGCTTTCTGGCGCCTCCGAGGTACGCATAATTGGGTCCTCAAGGGGGAACCAATACTGCTTACTTTCAGGCCATCGCGAACGGACGCCGACATCGCAACTCCATCCCCCTGCTCTGGGATGGTGAGTCCCTTCTGCAGCAGCCGGAGGACATTCGGGCCCATGTTGATGGCTTCTATAGAGACCTATTCTCTGCCTCCCCTCGGGGAGGATTAGCCCTTGCTCACGATATTTGGTCCCCCCGGTACTGTGTTTCGGAGGAGGATAACGTTGCTCTAACGGCGCCAATCTCTGAAGCTGAAGTGTGGGCGGCCATTAAGAGCATGAACTCTTTCTAGTCTCCCGGCCCCGATGGCCTCCCAGTAAAGTTCTTTCAAACATTCTGGGAGTCCATTAAACCAGAGGTGATGGCCCTATTTGAAGAGTTCTACGTAGGGTCCATAGACCTCACCAGACATAACTTTGGAATAATCACCCTCACTCCCAAAGTTACAAGAGCCTTGGGCATCCGCTAATTCCACCCAATCACGGTGATCAATGTCATCTTTCGCATTCTCGCGAAGGGGTACACCAATAGGGTGGCCCCAATTGCGGACCGGATCATCCACCCCGATCAGTCGGCATTCATCCAGGGCTGCTATATCCTTGACGGAGTCCTATTATTTCACGAAGCCCTACACGAGGTGCATTCCAAGCACCTCAAGGCGGTATTCCTGAAACTAGACTTCCACAAGGCTTATGACACGGTCAGCTGGCACTTCCTGTGGGAATGCCTGCTCCGGAAGGGCTTCGACGAGCAATGGGTGACCCGGGTTATGCAGATGGTCTGCTCGGGCAGAACCGCAGTGAACATCAACTACGAGATTGGCCCATACTTCCCCACCTTTTGTGGGGTGCGCCAGGGCGACCCATTCTCTCCATTCCTGTTCAACATTGTGGTGGATGCCCTGGTAGCCATCTTAGGCAAAAGCGGCGGGCCACATCAAAGGCATAGTCCCACATTTAGTAGGAGGGACCGGCCTGTCCCTCCTACAATATGCAGATGACACCATTATCATGGTGGAAGGATCGGAGAGCGACATCACGAACCTGAAGTTCCTCCTGCTCTGCTTCCAGCAGATGTCTGGCCTCAGGATTAACTTCGATAAGAGCACAGTGATGGCACTGGGGTACTCTGACGCCGATCGACGGAGTATCGCGAACTGGTTCAATTGCCCGCTTGGGAGTTTCCCCACGACTTATCCGGGGATACCCATTAGTGACTCTAGGCTCACGGTGGCCGAGCTACGCCCCACGGTGGGCAAGCTCTAGCACCGCATTGAGCCATGGCAGGGGTGGTGGCTTTCTAAATCCGCCCGAACGGTGTTGATCAACCGCATTGCGACGGCCCTTATTGACTTAGGGCAACTCGCGTTCCGGCGCCAATTTGGACCGGCAGAGACTAAGGCTTGGAATGACTTGACCGCTTGCATTGCGCTACACGAACCTGTGCTAGAGACGGGCGATGACCGCACTAGATGGCGTCTAGAGCCATCCGGGCTTTTCTATACTACATCGCTCTACAGGGCGATCCCCCCCACTCCGGGCCGTAAGGCGCTTACCGCCATTTGGGAGATCCGGCTCCCCTTGAAAATTAGGATATACCTGTGGCAATGGATTGACGGCCGCCTTCCATCTAGGGTGGAAGTCCTGAAGCGCAACGGCCCCGGCGATGGGCGTTGCCCGCTCTGCGGGCCTGAAGAGGATTCAAACCATATCTTCTTCACCTGCTTGTCCGCGCAGTTCCTCTGGAGCTGTTTCCGCGAGATTGTTGGTGGTAGTTGGGACCATAACAACTTCCCCGATCTTTTCGCCGAACTCCAGGCACTGCCACCCTCGTCCCGCCACATTAGATGGCTGACTATCGGTGTGCTTGCCTGGACGCTGTGGACTATTAGGAATAAGCTTGTGATTCAGCGTATACCTCTTCGACGCGCTACTGATGCTTTGTTCAAATGGTCTGGTTACTTGCAGCTTTAGCGGCCGCTTAGCCGCCCCAGGGAGACAGACACCATCACCTCCATCATCACCCAGCTTCGCGCGATGGCTCTCCGCATGGCACCGCCGCTTCCCCCACCACCACCTGAGCCAGATTAGCTCTTCTCCCTCTTCGACGCCGCCGCCGTGTGTTGTCTGTGCCACCCTTGTGGTGTTTGGGCTTGTTGTGCTGTGCCCACAGCGGATCCTATGTTGTGTGTGGTGTTTGTGCATTTGTGTTGGAACTTTGTGCGGTGGCGTTGTGTGTGTGTGCGTCGGATGATACCTTGTAGACTTTGTGCTTGGTGGTTTCTTTATTTATAAAGCGAGACGAAAGCTTTTTTCGGTAATCAACTTGCACTAGTTACTAACAAGACGCTCTGCACCAAACATAGCATCTCACCCATGACGACGAGCTCCCGCTATCTCCCTCCCGCACATCCCGGTCTACGTGTGCTTTCCAATCCCACGAGCTATTTTTCAGTTTTGGGACAATATACACGTGACATGTTAGTCGCATGAACGCAATCACTCACGCCCAACGAGGAACCAACATGCGGAAGTGAGATCTACACCGTTACAGCTTGAGCGGACAGATCTATATCACTTATTCTAAGACATGGCTGCTGTCTGAATGCACAAACAACTTTCTTCTTATCTAGATAATGGAGTATAATGTCACACTGGAGCGACAAACGCAGTAGTACGAAATTCTATCCCAGCGCCAACTGTTCCATTCCCGGTGTCTCGTGTTCTCATCCTCTCCTCTCTTACATTTCTCTCTTGCATTGCTTGTGCTATCGCTGGATTAACGACAGTGGGTATATATAAACATATATCAATTTCTTGCTAGCTCCGAGTGTGTGGTTGGTGAAAATGTTGAAGTCACATTAACTGTACGATGTGTTGTCTTCACAGAACATCATAAACAAAGACGCTCCATAATTATCCGGATAGTTCAAAATTTGAGAAGCCGATTAATTTCATTCCACTTGGTGTGTTTCTTTTCAATGAAAATTGCAGATGTAGTTTGCCGCCCAAAGTGCCAAGGGGGGCTATGTATCATTGACACTATACTAATGGATTGTCCAAATGGATCTGGAAACTGTCCCAGAACGAGACGGGTCTATGAGCAGAGCCGCCGAAGGCCGAATATTTTCTCGAATGGTCGTTCTTTTTTTTTAGTCTTCAGCATGTGGACCTCCCTTCTAGAATGGCCTCCAGATGATCAAAATGACGTTTGCTATGGGAGTGATGTTCCAGTTGCACGACAAGAATTTGATCAAATTTTTGGTTGTAATCTTGGTTTGAGGAACAACCCCTTTGGATGGAGTTCTAGGGCTCTATGCCCTTGCAGTCGACCCAAACTACACTCTGTCCGGCTTTTGTTGACGGTGGCCCCCATTTGCCTGCCCGCGGGTCTGGATCATGTTGTGTGTCATCTTGCCAGCTCCGACAAGTTTATTTGCTAGTCTGACCATGGGTCCGGCATTAGACGTGGAGCGGGGCTTGTGGAAAAGTTTCCTCCCCCCTCAAAGTCGAAGTCTTCATGTGGCAACCTTTTCGCAATAGACTTCCCACGTGGACTAATATTGCTAAACATAACCGGCCTTCCAATGGCTGTTGCGTTCGTTGTGGGGCTCAAGAAGGTGCTAAGCACGGTTTCTTCTCCTGCCATCTTGGGAGGCAGGGGGTCATGGTGTGTTGGGAACCCGTGTCGAGCGCCGATCGGTTGGCCCGCCATCGTCCATTGACGGTAGCATGGGTCGAGTACTTTCGAGTAGCATGGGGCCCTTCTTCTTTCACATACAGTTGATTGAATGGGAGGGCTGCTCTGTGCTCTGTGGCACATTTGAAACAAGCTCATAACTGAGGCCCTTCTTCTTTCACATACAGTTGATTGTATTTTCAATTGTTTTTATTCATGCAGTAGTGGAGTCCATTGGGAAGGCCACGGGATGTTGATGTGCTTCAATAGGACCTTTGATCTCTATAGTTTAGACCGATGGATTCTGTTGAACATGTGTACATGTACGTAGGTCTGGGTTTCGTATGCAGTACCTGTGTCTGTCTCCCTCTGTATGTACGTGTATTTTAGAAGACAAGATACCGGTCGCATCCCTTGTACCTATATATATGTGCCTAGTGCACGATCAATAAATTATCGATGCACCAAATCATTCTCTACATGGTATCTATCGCGAGTCGATCCTACCGCGTCCACCAACCCTAACCGCTACCGCTGCCGCCGTGATCTGCCGCCGTCGTCGCCGCCCCACGCCGCCGCCACCCCCTCTCTCCACGCGCACATCCCCATGCGTCCTCTCCTCCCCGCCGCACCGCCCTCCCGCTGCGCCTCCCATCTCCCACCGCCGCGCCGCCCTCCCGCTGCGCCGCCCACCTCTCACCGCCGCGCCGCCCTATCTCAGCCGCGCCGACCCCTTCCCCACACCCTCGCCGCCATATCGTCCAACACCTCCACCTACTCCAACCCGTTCGCCGTCGACCCTGCTTAAATCCGCGACATCAACGTCCACGCACGCGTCCCCGTGGTCCTTGACGCCTCCAACTCCACGTACTTCGCGTGGAAGACATACTTCTCGCTGCTCTTCCGCGAGAACAAACTTGTGGATCATGTGGATGGCACTGTTGACTCCCGCGCCATGGTGAACGACGCCGAGTGGACCGTGATCGACGCCACGATCATCCGATGATTCTTCACCACCATCTCCAAGGACTTGTTCCACACGGTCGTGAGCGTTGGTGACGATGCCCGCGCCATGTGCGCCATGTGGGTCACCGAGAACAAGCTTCAGCGCCTCGTTTTTTTGCAGCAGGAATTTTTTGACTGTCACCAGGATGAACAGTCAATTGATGACTACTACCGCCGTCTGAAGACGTTGGCAGATGAGCTCCAAGACATTGGCGCCAAGGTTGATGACGTCCTCCTCCTCAGCATGCTCACCGCCTGCCTCAACGAGGACTTCGACAACGCCGCCTCCAACCTCACCTTGATGCCGGAGCCCTCCTTTCCCAAGTTCGTGGCATACTTGCGGCTGGAGGTGCGCCAGATGAACGGGGTTAAGAAGATTGTGCAGCATCACGCCCTCGCCGCCGGCACCTCACGTGGCGCCCCTCCACCGGCCACCTAACCCGCGCCGCGCCAGTAGTCGCCGCTCCCCACGGCTCCGGGGTACTTCCCCCTCCCTCCCGCGCCTCCCGCCCCTCCCGCTACCCCCAGCCGCCGGGTGGCGGACGCCTCGGCAACCGCCGCGGGGGCGGCCGCAAGCAGCAACAGGCGCTTGGAGGGGTGGGGGCTCCTCAGCAGCAGCAGCAGGCGAATCCTCCATGGACGTACGACACCAACCCATGGACAAGTGTCGTCCTCGCGGACTCGATGCCGGTCCACGGGCTCCCACTCCGGGCATCCTTGGGCCTCGCCCGGTGACCCACCAGGCCCTCTTTGCCGCACAGAACACCACTCCCTACAGCGGCTACGGTGTCGCGCCCCCGCCCGCGCATGCCTACGGGGCCGCGCCCACCTACGGCGTCGCCGCCCCCACGTCGGCTTATGGTGCAGCCCCCGGGCCGGCCTATGGAGGGTTTTACCCTCCTCAGGTGCCGCCGCCGTGGGATCCGGCCCGTCTTGCTGCTCTGCATTCTGCCCCATCCCCGAGCTCCCATGGTGGCGGCGGTGACTGGTACATGGACTCGGGCGCCACCGCTCACATGACTGCTCATCCCAGTAACCTCACGTCTGCCACTCCCGTTCATACTCCCACTCGTCTCACCGTTGGTAACGGTTCCTCACTACCATTACACATGTCGGTCATATGTCTTTTCCCTCTACTTCTACTACCGTCAATATGTCTAATGCCATGTTCAAGAATTCATCCGATTAACCAGTTAACGCGTCGATTAATCCCTACTCGTAGGGTCACCGAGTAGCCTATAAACCGATAAATCGTCCGATTAATTGATTAAATGGCCGATTAACTTGCCGATTAGCCGATTAATCCCCTACTCACCAGCCAACCGAGCAGCTACCAGTTAACGATTTCCTCAACAATGGTGTAATGTTCTTGTGTCTCCTGACTTAGTCACTAACCTCATTTCTGTTGGTCGCCTTGCTCGTGAGAATCCTATCACTGTTGAATTTGACGATATCGGTTTTTCTGTAAATTTACCAAGTGCATCCCTCCGACGCCACCACCACCAGTCATCCCGTCACCTTCGCTGCTAGTGTCGATCTTTGGCCTTTCCCTGACTGTCATCCCAACTCCACTGTTATGCGTCAAATTCTTTAGAGTTTTTCTTTCTCATGTAATAAGGTGGACGACCACACTTGTGAGGCTTGCCGTCTTGGCAAGCACGTTCGTCTTCCCTTTAGCGAGTCTACAAACATTTCCACATTTCCGTTTCAGTTATTGCATAGTGATGTTTGGACGTCCCCGGTTACGAGCAACACGGGCTATTTATAGTATTTGGTGATATTGGATGATTTTTCTCATTATGTGTGGACATTCCCACTCCGTCGCTAGTCCGACGCTCTTGCCACACTCACTGTTTTTTATTCATATGTCACCACATAGTTGGGTGATCCTATTCTCGCCTTGCAAACTGACAACGGCAAGGAGTTTGACAACGTCGCCGTCCGCAATTTACTCGCGTCCCATGGCACCATCTTTCGTCTCACCTCCCCCTACACGTCCCAGCAGAATGGTCGCGCCGAGCACATCATTCGCACTCTTAATGAGTGCGTCCGCCCGTTGCTCTTCCACTCCTACGTGCCTCCTGGTTCTGGCCGGACGCGCTCGGGACTACCAGCTTCCTTATTAACATTCGCCCATGTTGTTCCCGCTGGAACTACACTCCTCACCAGCTCCTCTTCGGTTCAGTTCCATCCTATGATGGTCTTCGCATCTTCGGGTGTCTCCGTTATCCTAGCACCACGTCCACTGCTCCTCAGAAACTCGCTGCCCGGTCGCTTCCTTGCATCTTCCTTGGTTATCCTCCCAACACCAAAGGTTACCGGTGTATGATCCAGTGTCCCACCGCGTTTTTACTTAGCGGCATGTGTACTTTCATGAGCAGGTGTTCCCGTTTCAGCAGGTACCGTCACCTTCGGCGTCAACTGCGGCACGGTTCGCCCTTGCCTCCACCTCTGGCGCACCGCCTAGCCGCGCACTGGGCTCGGTCATGCCCGCGCTCCCCGCGTCGGCGACCCTTGCCGCGGCCCCCCTCATCGTGGCCCCTGCCACGGCCCGCGCCGCCGCCCCTGCCGCCGCCCCCGTCGCCGCCGCCCCCTCGGCCGCCCCCGCAGCGGCCCCCTCCGCGGCCCCCGTCGCCACGGACGTACCCATCACCAGTGTCGTCACTCGGCTCGGACTAGGACACTTCTTCCTAGCATGTGCTACCTGTCGGACGAGTACGCGTGTGCTGCTTCTACCTCGGCGCCGTCTCCGCTCCCCACCTCCGCTCGCGCAGCCCTTCGGGATCCGAACTGGCTAGCTGCAATGCGTGAGGAGTTTGACGCCGTGCAGTGCAACCATACGTGGCAGCTTGTTCCGCGGCCTCCATGTGCCAATGTCATCACTGGCAAGTGGGTTTTCCGCCACAAGACTCCACCCGACGGCTCTCTCGAGTGCTACAAGCCGCGTTGGGTGGTGCGCGGCTTCCGCCAGCGTGCCGGCATGGACTTCACCGACACCTTCGCCCTGGTTGTCATACCGTGCACGGTTCGCGTTGTATTCCAACTTGCTGTTTCTCGCACCTGGCAAGTCTACCAGCTCGATGTGTCTAATGCTTTCTTGCAGGGCCATCTCGATGAGCAGGTGTTCTGTCAGCAACCTACTAGTTTCATCGACACCGACTATCCGGACCACGTGTGCCTGCTCCCACGTTCTCTCTATGGGTTGAAGCAAGCACCTCGGGCCTGGTACCAGCGGATCGCGACCTTCCTTTAACAAGGGAAGACCTCTACCTCAACTAAACTAAGATAAACATGTGGACCTCTGATAACCCACAAGTGTAAGGGATAATTGTAGCCTCTTTCGATAAGTAAGAGTGTCGAACCCAACGAGGAGCTAAAGGTAGAACAAATATTCTCTCAAGTCCTATCTGCCACTGATACGACTCTACGCACGCTTAGTGTTCGCTTTACCTAGAACAAGTATGAAACTAGAAATACTTTGTAGGTGTTGTTGGATAGAATTGCAAGATAATAAAGAGCACGTAAATAAAAAGTAGGGGCTGTTTAGATAAAGAAGCAATAAAGTAAATATAGCGAGTGTGGAAAAGTGGTGGTAGGAGTTGTGAAATTGTCCCTAAGCAATTGACTACTTTACTAGGCTGATAGCAAGTTTTATGTGGGAGAGGCCACTGCTAGCATGTCATCCCTGACTTCAAATTCTATGCACTTATGATTGGAACTATTAGCAAGCATCTGCAACTATTAACGTTCATTAAGGTAAAACCCAACCATAGCATTAAGATATATTGGTCCCCCTTCAATCCCGTATGTGTCAATTTCTATACTAGGTTGAAGCTTATGTCACTCTTGCCCTCCAATACATAGTCCTATCAACATACAACTAACCCTATGGTGTGATCCACACGCGCGCTCATATGATGGGCACCAAAGGACAGCAACATACCCACAAGCAAATTAAACCAATCATAGCAATCCATCAATCACCGATAGGACAACGGAAATCTACACAGACATCATAGGATGGCAACACATCATTGGATAATAATATGAAGCATAAAGCACCATGTTCAAGTAGAGGGTACAACGGGTTGCGTTAGAGTGGACCGCTGAATAGAGATGGAGGAAGGTGATGGATATGTTGGTGAAGATGGCAGAGGTGTTGGCGTGGATCGCGGTGATGATGATGGCCCCCGGTGGCGTTCCGGTCCCACCGGAAGCAAGGGGGAGAGAGCCCCCCTTCTTCTTCTTCTTCTTCCTTGACCTTCTCCCTAGATGGGAGAAGGGTTTCCCATCTGGTTCATGGTCTCCATGGCGTGGGAGGGGCGAGAGCCCCTCCGAGATTGGATCTGTCTCTCTATCTCTCTGTGCTTCTGCGCTCCTGGATTCTGCCCTGGCACCGTTTCTTTAATATCCGGAGATCTATAACTCCGATTGGATCAAAACCTTCGCCCAGATATTTTCCCAAAAATTAGCTTTCTTGCGGCCAAAGTAGAGCATCAACCGCCTTATGAGGGCCCCACGAGGGTCAGGGGCGCGCCCAGTATGGGCAGGCACGCCCCCCTGCTCTTGGCCACCTCAGGCACCGTCTCGCGTTGATTTTACTTCCCAAAAATCATAAATATTCCAAACATAAGCTCCGTCCGTTTTTATCCCATTTGGAATCCGTTTGATATTGGGTTTCTGCGACACAGAAAACATGCAACAAACAGGAACTGGCACTAGACACTGGATCAATATGTTAGTCCCACAAAATAGTATAAAAAGTTGCTAAAACTATATGAAAGTTGAATAATATTGGCATGAAACAATCAAAAATTATAGATACCACGGAGACGTATCAGCATCCCCAAGCTTAATTCCTGCTCGTCCTCGAGTAGGTAAATGATAAAAAAGATATTTTTTGATGTGGAATGCTACCTAGCATAATCTTGATCATGTATCTAATCATGGCATGAATATTAAGACACGAGTGATTCAAAGCAATAGTCTATCATTTGACATAAGAACAATAATACTTCGAGCGTACTAATAAAGTAATCATGTCTTTTCAAAACAACATGGCCAAAGAAAGTAATCCCTACAAAATCATATAGTCTGGCTATGCTCCATCTTCATCACACAAAATATTCAAATCATGCACAACCCCGATGACAAGCCAAGCAATTGTTTCATAATTTTGATGTTCTCAAACCTTTTCAATTTCACACAATACATGAACGTGAGCCATGGATATAGCACTATAGGTGGAATAGAGTATGATGGTGGAGGTTGTGTGGAGAAGACAAAAAGGAGAAAGTCTCACATCGACACGGCTAATCAACGGGCTATGGAGATGCCCATCAATTGATGTCAATGCGAGGAGTAGCGACATCCATGCAACAAATGCACTTGAGCTATAAGTGTATGAAAGCTCAAACTGAAACTAAGTGGGTGTGCATCCAACTCGCTTGCTCATGAAGACCTCAGGCATTTGAGGAAGCCCGTCATCGGAATATACAAGCCAAGTTCTATAATGAAAATTCCCACTAGTATATGAAAGTGAAAGTGTAGGAGACTACCTCTATGAAGAACATGGTGCTACTCTGAAGCACAAGTGTGGTAAAAGGATAGTAACATTGCCCCTTCTCTCTTTTTCTCTCATATTTTTTTCTCCTTTTCTTTTGAATAGGCTTCTTTGGCCTCCTTTTTTTTATTTAGGCTTCTTTGGCCTCTCGTTTTTTTTATTTAAAGTCCGGAGTCTCATCCCGACTTGTGGGGGAATCATAGTCTCCATCATCCTCTCCTCACCGGGGCAATACTCTAATAATGATGATCATCACACTTTTATTTACTTACAACTCAATATTACAACTCAATATCTTGAACAAAGATATGACTCTATATGAATGCCTCCGATGGTGTACCGGGATGTGCAATGATCTAGCGTAGCAATGACATCAAAAAACGGACAAGCCATGAAAACATCATGCTAGCTATCTTACGATCATGCAAAGCAATATGACAATGAATGCTCCAGTCATGTATATTATGATGATGGAAGTTGCATGGCAATATATCTCGGAATGGCTATGGAAATGCCATGATAGGTATGTATGGTGGCTGTTTTGAGGAAGATATAAGGAGGCTTATGTGTGATAGAGTGTATCGTATCACGGGGTTTGGATGCACCGGCGAAGTTTGCATCAACTCTTGAGGTGAGAAAGGGCAATGCACGGTACCAAACAGGCTACCAATGATGGAAGGGTGAGAGTGCGTGTAATCCATGGACTGAACATTAGTCATAAATAACTCACATACTTATTGCAAAAATATATTAGTCATCGAAACAAAGTACTACGCGCATGCTCCTAGGGGGATAGATTGGTAGGAAAAGACCATCGCTCATCCCCGACCGCCACTCATAAGGAAGACAATCAATGAATAAATCATGCTCCGACTTCATCACATAACGGTTCACCATACCTGCATGCTTCGGGAATCACAAACCTCAACACAACTATTTCTACTAATCCACAACTACCCACTAGCATGACTCTAATATCACCACCTTTATATCGCAAAACTATTGAAAGGAATCAAGCATATCATATTCAACGATTTACAAGTTTATGTAGGATTTTATGACTAACCATGTGAATGACCAATTCTTGTCATCTCTCAAAATGGATATAAGTGAAGCAAGAGAGTTTAATTCTTTCTACAAAAGATATGCCCATGCAGTAACAAATATAAGTGAAGCAAAAGGGCATTCTACAAATGGCGGTTTTCTATGTGAAGGGAAACAGGCAATCCAAACTTCAAATGATATAAGTGAAGCACATGAAGCATTCTATAAAGCCATGCTCTAAATATTTAAGTGAAGTGCGATGAGCATTCTATAAATAAACCATGGACTATATCATACCAGCATGGTTCTTAAAACAAAAGTGAAAACTAAATGCAAAAGACGCTCCAAGACTTGCACATATCGCATGAACGGAACGAATCCGAAAACATACCGATACTTGTTGAAGAAAGAGGGGATGCCTTTCGGGGCATCCCCAAGCTTAGATGCTTGAGTCTCCTTGAATATTTACTTGGGGTGCCTTGGGCATCCCCAAGCTTGAACTCTTGCCTCTCTTCCTTTTCCTAATATCGAGACCTTCTTGATCAAACACTTCATCCACACAAAACTTCAACAGAAAACTCGGTAAGATCCATTAGTATAATAAATCAAATCACTACTCTAAGTATTGTTACAAACCAATTCTTATTTTGTTTTTGCATTGTGTCTACTGCAATATAGCTTTTTCATGGCTTAATCCACTGATAGCAATTGATAGTTTCATCAAAACAAGCAAACTATGCATCACAAAACAGAATCTGTCTGAGGGAGTCCCGGACTAGGGGGTGTCCGGATAGCCGAACTATCATCATCGGCCGGACTCCAAGACTATGAAGATACAAGATTGTAGACTTCGTCCCGTGTCCGGATGGAACTTTCCTTGGCATGGAAGGCAAGCTTGGCGATACGGATATGTAGAACTCCTACCATTGTAACCGACTCTGTGTAACCCTAGCCCTCTCCGGTGTCTATATAAACCGGATGGCTTTAGTCCGTAGGATGAACAACAATCATACCATAGGCTAGCTTCTAGGGTTTAGCCTCCTTGATCTCGTGGTAGATCTACTCTTGTAACACACATCATCAATATTAATCAAGCAGGACGTAGGGTTTTACCTCCACCAAGAAGGCCCGAACCTGGGTAAAACATCGTGTCCCTTGTCTCCTGTTACCTTCCACCTAGACGCACAGTTCGGGACCCCCTATCCGAGATCCGCCGGTTTTGACACCGACATTGGTGCTTTCATTGAGAGTTCTTCTGTGTCGTCACCGATAGGCTCGATGGCTTCTTCGATCATCAACAATGACGCAGTCCAGGGTGAGACCTTCCTCCCCGGACAGATCTTCGTATTCGGCGGCTTTGCACTGCGGGCCAACTCGCTTGGCCACCTGGAGCAGATCGAAAGCTACGCCCCTGGCCGTCAGGTCAGATTTGGAAGTTTGAACTTCACGGCTGACACCCGCGGGGACTTGATCTTCGATGGATTCGAGCCATAGCCAAGCGCGCCGCACTGTCACGACGGGCATGATTTAGCTCTGCAGCCGGACAATACCCTGGAGACTGCACTCGAGCCCGCTTCGATTTTCACTTCGGGGCTGGCTGCGCAGATCGAGGACGGATGGCTACACACTGCCTCGGGGGCTGCAACCTCTACGGCGATAGAGCCGAACACTGACCTTGTCCCTCACAAAGCTCGTGACTCCAAGGTGCCGGACTCCTTGCTGGACTCCGAACCTCCCGCGCCCCTCCAATCGAATCCGATTGGGCGCTGGTCATGGAATTCTCCGCTGCGGACATCTTTCAACACTCACCTTTCAGTGACATCTTGAGTTCGCTAAAGTATCTCTCGTTATCAGGAGAGCCCTGTCCGAACTACGGTCAGGACGGTTGGGATGCGGACGACGAAGAAATTCACAGCCCACCCACCACCCACTTAGTAGCAACTGTCGATGATCTAACCGACATGCTAGACTACGACTCCGACGTCATCGACGGTATGGACGATGATGCTGGAGACGACCAAGAACCAGTGCCTACCGGGCACTGGAAAGCCACCTCATCATATGACATATACATGGTGGATATCCCAAAGGATGGGAATGGCGAAGGAACAGCGGAGGATGACCCCTCCAAGAAACAGCCCAAGCGCCGCCGTCAGCGGCGCCGCTCTAAATCCCGCCACAACAAGAATGAAGATTCCGGCACCGGAGGCAATAACACCCCAGACAGTGCCGAAGACAACCCACTCCAGCAAGATTCAGCACAGGAGGACGGAGACGCCAGCCCTCATGAGAGAGCGGCAGAAGAAGAGGTAGAGGATTATATGCCTCCCTCCGGAGACGAGGCAAGCCTCGAGGACGACGAATTCGTCATGCCTGAGGATCCCGTCGAACAGGAGCGTTTTAAACGCAGGCTTATGGCCACGGCGAACAGCCTCAAGAAAAAGCAGCAACAGCTTAGAGCTGATCAAGACCTGCTAGCCGACAGATGGACTGAAGTCCTCGCGGCCGAAGAGCATGAGCTCGAACGCCCCACCAGAAGCTACCCTAAACGCAAGCTGCTCCCCCGATTAGAGGAGGAGGCGTATGAACCTGCATCACCAGCAGACAATACGGCTGACCTACCACCCCGTGGTCGCGATAGAGAGACCTCTAGGCCCTTCACTAGAACCGTACCCCGACATCGCTCGAAAAGCACAAGGCCACAGGGGAACGCTCCGGACTTGCGAGATATATTGGAGGATAAGGCAATACAACCAAGATCAATCTATGGATCGCGTGGGCACCCCATGACACGTGACGACAATCGTGGCGCCGAACACAGTAAGTCCGGCAGGGCCGAACAAAATAGACAAAGCTCTTTTGAGCTCCGTCGTGATATCGCCCAGTACAGAGGCGCCGCACACCCACTATGCTTCACAGATAAAGTAATGGATCATCAAATCCCCGAAGGGTTTAAACCCGTGAATATTGAATCTTACGATGGCACAACAGACCCCGCGGTTTGGATAGAAGACTATCTCCTTCACATCCACATGGCCCGTGGTGACGATCTTCACGCCATCAAATATCTCCCCCTCAAGCTTAAAGGACCAGCCCGGCATTGGCTTAACAGCTTGCCAGCAGAGTCAATTGGGAGTTGGGAAGACCTGGAAGCCGCATTCCTCGATAACTTCCAAGGCACCTATGTGCGACCACCAGACACTGATGACCTAAGCCACATAATTCAGCAGCCAGACGAATCGGCCAGACAATTCTGGACACGGTTCTTAACCAAGAAAAACCAAATCGTCGACTGTCCGGATGCGGAGGCCCTCGCGGCCTTCAAGCATAACATCCGCGACGAGTGGCTTGCCCGGCACCTGGGACAGGAAAAGCCGAAATCCATGGCAGCCCTCACATCACTCATGACCCACTTCTGCGCGGGTGAGGACAGCTGGCTAGCACACAGCAACAACCTCAGCAAAAGTTCTGGCAGTCCGGACATCAAGGACCGTAATGGCAGGTCGCGTCGCAACAAAAACAAACGCCGCATTAACGGCGATAATAGTGAAGATACGGCAGTCAATGCCGGATTCAGAGGCTCTAAACCCGGTCAGCGGAAAAGGCCATTCAAAAGAACTACTCCGGGTCCGTCCAATTTGGACCGAATACTCGACCGCTCGTGCCAGAAACACGGCACCCCCGAGAAACCAGCCAACCACACCAACAGGGACTGTTGGGTATTCAAGCAGGCAGGCAAGTTAATTGCCGAAAACGATGACAAGGGGCTGCATAGCGATGACGAGGAAGAGACCCGACCGCCAAACAATAGAGGACAGAAGGGTTTCCCCCCACAGGTGCGGACGGTGAACATGATATACACAACGCACATACCCAAAAGGGAGCGGAAGCGTGCACTCAGGGATGTATACGCGATGGAGCCAGTTGCCCCGAAGTTCAATCCATGGTCCTCCTGCCCGATCACTTTTGACCGAAGGGACCACCCCACCAGCATCCGCCACGGCGGATTCGCCGCATTGGTTTTAGACCCAATCGTCGATGGATTTCACCTCACCAGAGTCCTGATGGACGGCGGCAGCAGCCTGAACCTGCTTTATCAGGATACAGTGCGCAAAATGGGCATAGACCCCTCAAGGATTAAACCTACCAAGATGACCTTTATAGGCGTCATACCAGGTGTAGAAGCCAATTGTACAGGCTCAGTTACACTGGAACTGGTCTTCGGATCCCCGGATAACTTCCGAAGCGAGGAGTTAATCTTCGACATAGTTCCGTTCCACAGCGGCTATCATGCCCTGCTCGGACGTACCGCGTTTGCAAAGTTCAACGCGGTGCCGCACTACGCATACCTCAAGCTCAAGATGCTAGGCCCTCGAGGAGTTATCACGGTCAATGGAAACACTGAACGCTCTCTATGAACGGAGGAACATACAGCGGCTCTCGCGGCAGAAGTACAGTGCAACCACTTAAGGCAGTTCTCGAGTCCGGTCGTTAGCGACCGGACACGGCTAAACGCGCCCGGAGTAACCGACAACAAGACCACCTGGAACGTTCTGAGCACGCGTAGCAGTGCGGCCCCAGCCCCAGCCCCTGTAAAAAATCAAGACAGATCCTTCGCGTACACCATCACGCTCTGAAGATACCATGGGCATGGGGAGAGGGGCACGACCACAATAGGCCAAAAATGCGGCTCAACCACACCAGGGGCTCTCAAGTGTGTCGTTCTTTTTCTCTTTTTATTTATTTTTTACCCACAGGACTCCGTTCGTCAGAGGCCCTGTCCGGCAGCAGACCTGCCGAACTCACGATGCAACAACCAGGGAAGGATAAAGGCTACAATGAATATCCAGGTGGTCTCCATTACGAGCATTAAATCTGTTTTACGCACCATTCAGCAGCCTACCCGTGGAGGGGGACATGTTTAATAGTCCCACCCCTTGCTTATCGCACCATTTGTATCGTTCTGCATTTATAGCAGTTTTTCTTGAATAAGTAATGCAGCACCTTCTTGCTTCTAATTGCATTTCTTTCTTATACATATGTTCATTTACGACATGTTGCATCCGTACACTTTGGTACGGCCAAAAAACACCAGGGGCTTATGTTCCCCACATCATGGTGTGATAAGTCCGAACACTTTCACAAGTGCGGCACTCTGAACTTATAGCATTATATGCATCAGCTCCAAATCATGTCTTGGGTCAATAGTTGGGTTTGCCCGGCTCCCATGTTTTGGTACCTTACGTTCCGTTGTATCGGCTAAGGTAGCATTGGGAGAACCACTGCGATTGCGCCCCAGTTGAGCTGGGTTAATGCCTCAGTGGAGAAAGCTAAAACCGACCGTCATGATGAGGCGAGAGCTGGTCGTTGTTCGAGAGGTTTTTTGCGAGTCCCTAAAGACTTATGCCTCTTAGAGCGAGGAGCCGGTTTTTGTCCGGCCCAGGCGTGGATTGCGCCCCAAATTCGGCCTTCCGAAGACTAGGGGCTTCGCCGAAATTTAAAATTATAGAATTCTATGGCTAAGTGAGAGTGTTCAAGCATTATAAGTCCGGTTGCCTTGTTCGTCGTGTTGAGCACCTCCCTAGATGGACCCAAAAATGGGAACAAGAGTGCTCAAGTTTATCCCGAACACCCCAGCACTCGTGGCATGGGGGCCGAAGCCGACGACTTGCTATCTCTCAGATTTGATAAACAGCCGCACAGAAGGTAGTATTTTAAATTAACAAGTGTTGCTTAGCGCATATGAACTAAGTTTTCAGCGAACAGGATAACAAAATGCGAGTCTACTCAAATATTACATCTTTGGAGCACTCACCCGCAATAGTGCGGGCACCCTTCAGGACACTCTTATAATACATCTTGGGCATGCGGTGCTCCTTGCCCTGCGGTGGCGGGTCCGGCACAAGCTTCTGGGCATCCATCTTGCCCCAGTGCACCTTTGCGCGGGCAAGGGCCCGACGGGCACCCTCAATACAGGCGGAGTGCTTGATGACTTCAACCCATTGGCACGCATCCACCAGCCGCCGCACCAGGCCGAACTAGCTCCCAGGCATGACCTCCTTAGGCCACAGCCAAACTATGAGGCCCTTCATGGCCTATTCGGCCACCTTGTGGAGCTCGACCAGCTGCTTTAGCTGGTCGCTAAGGGATACCGGATGTCCGGCCTCAGCATACTGAGACCAGAAGACCTTCTCCGTCGAGCTCCCCTCCTCGGCCCGGTAGAATGCGGCAGCATCGGACACGCTGTGGGGCAGATCTGCGAACGCTCCTGGAGAGCTCCGAATTCGGGTAAGTGATAGGTAATTCACACTCACATGCTTACTTTGCATGAAAAATTCCTTACCCGCCGCTATTTTCTTGAACGCCTCGATTTCCTGGAGGGCCTTATAGGCTCCTGCCTTAGCGGCTTTGGCACTCTCAAGAGCCGTCGCAAGCTCGGACTCTCGAGTCTTCGAGTCACGCTCCAAACTCTCATGTTTTTCCATGAGAGCCTGGAGCTCTTGCTGTACCTCCGCCACCCGCGCCTCATGCTTCTCTCGCTCGGTGCGTTCCACGGCCGCATTACGTTCGGCCGCGGACACCGCCTCCTTCAGGGTCGCCACCTCGTTTGTGGCCCCTGCTATATCCACGTTATCCTTATCGTTTTCCTTGCAACCAAATCCTTTTCTATAAGGTACAATTTTATTAAGGTATTACTCACCTTCTTTTTCCTCGAGCTGCTTCTTGGCACGGCCGAGCTCGTTCTCGGACCGCTCGAGGCTTTCCTTCAAAGTATTGACCTCCGCAGTCAGTGCGACAGAGGTCAGCAGCACATCCTGCAATCCCATATTGACATATTTTTTATGACTCCTGCGTATATCTTTTTAGATCCTCAGTCCGGCTTTTCTTTCGGAACACCGAACCGAGCATCAGGGGCTACTGTCTATGCGGTACCATTTTATATATATCGAAATTCTTACCTCAAAGCCTGTTAGAAGGCTGCTGCAAGCTTCGGTCAGCCTGCTCTTGGCAAGCTGAACCTTCTGAATCACCGCACTCATAACAGTGCGGTGTTCCTCTTCAATGGAGGCGCCATTGAGCGCCTCCAACAAGTTATCCGGCGCCTCCGGTTGGATGGAGGCTACCGGCGTCACGGTCTTGCCCTTCTTACGAGGGGGTCGCCTGCCGGACTCCGGAGCCACTATGGGTTCCGGGGCCAAGTCCGGTGCAAAGTCCGGGAGGTTGTCCTACGACACCTCCGGGGCGTCCTCCTCCTGGTGGGTCCCTTCCCGGGATCCCACCTCGACATCGTCCGCATCGCGGGGGCTGGAGGCAGTCGGAAGAGAATCCATATCCGACGCAACTAAGGACCCGCTCGACGAAGCGGGACGATCATCCTTGGGCGGACTGCAGGGTTGTATGCGGCATTAGAAAGACATTATGTGGCGAAAAGAAAAAACATGAAGTTATTCGGGAGTCCGGATACTTACGATCTCGCCAGGGGCTTGGCCCTTGGAGGTCAGTCCTCGTCGTCGTCACTGGCGTTGGCAGAACAGTCCGGGGAAAGAGTTTTTCCCTTCTTGGACCCTTCGGCCTCCCTCGTAGGGGAAGCCTTCCTTTTCTTCCCTCCCCCCGCTGGGGGTGAGGCTTTCTTCTTCTCCTCCTTGCCTTTTTGGGAGGAGTCGGCCTCGGAGTCATCATCCGATAACACCTGAAAACGGGAACTCTTTCGAGTACCCATGGCCTTCTTCTTGGCCTTCTTCTCCGGCACCACGTGGGGTGCCGGAGCCAGCAGCCCCGTTAGGCGGGCGTCCACTGGGTCTTCTGGCAATGGGGCCGGACAGATAGTCTGTTCGGTCCTCGCCAGCCAGTCCTGTCAAAGGTAAAGGGAGTTTAGATCCCGCATAGAGTCAAACTATGGAAAACAAGCGACAAAATCACTTACCTCGTCAGCCGGACGCTGCGAGCTGAATCCACGATCTTCGGTAGCGGATGCGGGAGCCTCGGCGCCCTTGAATAGCACCTTCCAGACATCTTCGTACGTAGTGTCGAACAACCCGCTCAAAGTCTGCTACTGCGCCGGATCGAACTCCCACATGTTGAAGCCCCGTCGTTGGCACGGGAGAATCTGGCGAATGAGCATGACCTGGACTACGTTGACAAGCTTGAGCTTCTTGTCCACTAGCTTTTGGATGCAGGCTTGGAGTCCGGTCAGCTCCTCCGAATCACCCCATGTCCGGCCGGTCTCTTTCCAGGAGGTGAGCCGTGTGGGGATGCCAGATCTGAATTCGGGGGCCGCTGCCCATTCGGGGTCACGCGGCTCGGTGATGTAGAACCACCCCGATTGCCACCCCATAATGGTTTCCACGAAATTGCCCTCAAGCCAAGTAACGTGGGACATCCTGCCCACCATGGCGCCTCCGCACTCCGCTTGGCAGCCCTTCACAACCTTCGGCTTGACACTGAAGGTCTTGAGCCACAAGCCGAAGTGGGGCTAGATGCAGAGGAAGGCCTCACACACGACGATAAACGCCGAGATGTTGAGGATGAAATTCGGGGCCAGATCATGGAAATCCAGGTCGTAGTAGAACATGAGCCCCCGGACAAAGGGATGGAGTGGGAAGCCCAGTCCGCGGAGGAAATGGGAAGGAATACTACCCTCTCATGGGGCCTGGGGGTGGGGATGAGCTCTCCCTCATCGGGGAGCCGATGCGCGATGTTGCTGGACAAATATCCGGCGTTGCACAGCTTCTGGATCTGCCCCTCTGTGACGGAGGAGGCCATCCACTTGCCTCCCGCTCCAGACATAGTTGGAGAGGATTGAGGTGAGAAGTGCAGACTTGGGCGCTGGATCTCGGGTTCGCGGAGATGGATAAGCCAAGGAGGAAGAAGGCGCAGGTAAAAGGGTTGGATCTTTATCCCCTTATATGGGCGGACAAGAACATATGTCCCCACCGGCCTGATAAAACTCGCTTATCTCCCAAGCGCCGCAATCAATGGCGTGGTTGGGTTACCCACGTCCGTATGGATAGGAATCCCGGAATAAGGGGAACACGATCTCTGCTTCGACAAGACGTGCCAAGGAAACCGCTTCGCTAAACGCGCTGAGGTGGTACAATAAAAATGATTCTAGTAAAGGCTTCGTAGTGGTGTGACGTCATGCCACAAAATACGTCAGCAGATTAAACTTGTGTGAATATTATTCTCTCTACGGTTATACGTCAAATTTATTTTTGCAGAGCCGGACACTATCCTGGTGTTCACAATCTTCTATAAATTATTAGGAGGAAGAACCCGCCTTGGAATGCCGAAGACAATACGCGCGCCGGACTCGTCGTCATTGAAGCCTGGTTCAGGGGCTACTGAGGGAGTCCCGGACTAGGGGGTGTCCGGATAGCCGAACTATCATCATCGGCCGGACTCCAAGACTATGAAGATACAAGATTGAAGACTTCGTCCCGTGTCCGGATGGGACTTTCCTTGGCGTGGAAGGCAAGCTTGGCAATACGGATATGTAGATCTCCTACCATTGTAACCGACTCTGTGTAACCCTAGCCCTCTGCGGTGTCTATATAAACCGGATGGCTTTAGTCCGTAGGACGAACAACAATCATACCACAGGCTAGCTTCTAGGGTTTAGCCTCCTTGATCTCGTGGTAGATCTACTCTTGTAACACACATCATCAATATTAATCAAGCAGGACGTAGGGTTTTACCTCCACCAAGAGGGCCTGAAGCTGGGTAAACATCGTGTCCCTTGTCTCCTGTTACCATCCGCCTAGACGCACAGTTCGGGACCCCCTACCCGAGATCCGCCGGTTTTGACACCGACACTGTCAAAAACAGAACAGTCTGTAGAAATCTGAACATTCACCATACTTATGGTACCCCAACAATTCTACCAAAATTAGGAAACAAAAAAATTTGTACAGCAAGACAGTGCAAAAGGAATCAGAACCATTTGACGTTCCAGTAAAAAATGTAAAATCGCGCACTATAGCCAAAGTTTCTGTCATTCACCGCACAAAACAATAAGCATTGAAAACATCCTAAAGGCAAACCCTGGCACATTATGTTTATAATACAATGGAATTGTACAAGGGGATAATTATTTTTGATGAAAAGTTTCTGTAATTAAGATTCACAAAGTTTCCATGAGCATGAACAAAGTTCAAGTCTAGCTCCCACTTTAGCAATGCTTGTCTCTCTCACTTTCACTTTACTTTTTCAAAAGTTTTGGGTTCCCCTCTTTATTTTTTTGTTTCTTTTTGTTTTTAAACTTTATGAAAGAACTCAACAGAAATAAATGACTCTCTAAAACTTTCGGGTTGTCTCCCTGGCAGCGCTTTCTTTAAAGCCATGAAGCTAGGCATATAGTGCTCAAGTAATGGATCCACCCGGATCCCAAGGTATATCAAAGCCAATTTTAATTAACAATGATTTGTAATTTAGTAATGAGTACAAAGTAACATATATCATGCAATATCGAAGTCTAACTCTCTTCCTATACATAGGCATTTCCTAAAAGAACAATTCATGCACACCAAGTAAAGGCCAATGCATTGTATAAACAGTTTCTTGCAATTTTATCATATTGGAAACATAGAGAGGTGGAGATATAGTTCCTTTCTCATAATAATTGAAAGTAGGAGCAGCAAGCACATGCATATTATATCTATCAAAATCATCATGTGCAACGGTAAAATGCAACCCATCAACATAATCCTTAATAAGCACAAACTTCTCCAGTATAGTGTAGTTTGGAGAATTCAAAAAGATAACAGGACTATCATGCGTGGGTGCTATAGCAACAATTTCATGTTTAACATAAGGGACTATAGCAAGTTCATCTCCATAAGCATCATTCATATTGGCATCTTCGCCACAAGCATAGCAAGCATCATCAAAAAGGGATATTTCAAGAGAATCAACGGGATCGTAACAATCATCGTAGCAATCATCCTTCGGTAAGCACGAAGGGAAATTAAACAATGTATGAGTTGAAGAGTTACTCTCATTAGAAGGTGGCCACGGGTGATCAATCCGCTCTTCCTCCTTTTGTTCTTCGCTCTCCTCATCATCATTTTCATCCAATGAGCTCACAGTTTCATCAATTTCTTCTTCCATAGACTCCTGCAAAATATTAGTCTCTTCTTGGACAGCGGAGACTTTCTCAATAAATGCATCAATATTGGAGTTATATTCACAATTCTCATAGCAATATTTCAATATAGCATAATTTTCAGGCCTATAAACATCATCATCAAAAGCTTCATACTTTTCAAACAAAGATTCAATTTCATAAGCACCCTTAAAAGCAACAAATTTCTCAATTTGTTCAACATCATAGTAATCATATATACCATTAGCGTAAGAAGCTAAGGTTTTATTAACATTAAATTTGCATGAAAAGGGAAGGTGTGGAGCCTTCATCCTAGAGCAACAAGTAATATCATATCTCAAGCATAGATCCCTAGCATACCAATACAATATATAGATTTGATCCCATAGTAGTTTCCCTTTTTGAGTCAAGCGATAATACGTAAAGTATTCACGTTGATCCAACGTGTCTCCAGTAACAAAATTGAATGGGGTTTTCTCAGGATTATCAAAGTAGTACATAATTACTTTCACATAACGAGCATCGAGGGTTTTAGGAGGTTCCCCATCTCCATGAGTAGCAAGTACACCTAATGTTTTTGGTATTTCATGTTCCATATCCATAACTAAAGATAGAAAACTACAACAAACACTACAAGAAACCTATTAATTCATGACAGATTTCCGATGACGTTTTCAGAAACTGTCATGGACATCCTGCTATAGCCCTACAAGCCCGCTAAAGCCCGCTAAAGCCCGTGTAACTGCTCCCCGTATAAAAAGCTAACCCTAGAACCCTCCTCCTCAGCCCACTGCTCTCTGCCCCTCCTTCACTTCCCCTCTCGATTCTCCTAGCCGCCACCCACCACGCACCACCTCTTTTCCTACCTCCTCCCATAGATCACCGCCGGCCCTCCCCCTCCCCTCCTCTCCCTCCCCTCTCACCTCGCATCTCCGACAACTGCCAGATCTGCCGCGCCCGCACCCATCCATCCCATTGGCAACCCGTCTCTCTCCCCCACTCTCTCTCTCTCATGCAACCCCTCACGCCGTGGCCAGCGGCCGCAGATTCCGGCGACGTCCTCCACCGCGCACCACGCTCACGGACTGGTCTACGACCCCTCCAACCTCCAGTCCGTCTGGATCCGCCGCTCCTTGTCTCCGGCGTCGCCCGCGAACCCAATCTCGTGGCTAGGGTTTCGGCTGCGGCTTCGCATCCATCGTCAGAGAATCTCCGGCGGCTCCTGTCCGTCGCACACCACGCAACTTCGCACCCTATTCGCCTCATGGATGACGCCCTCAAGATCGGTGCGCTCGCGCCCATTGGTCTGGACGGCGGCGACCACCGTGCTAGAGGCAGAGTGCCGTGGTCACCAAGGTCAAGGACTAGGGCGGCTGCGCTGCATGTGCACGGCGGGCAGGGTGAGTTTCAATTCCCTTCCACGCCCTACTCTTCATTCTGAATTTCCTATGGCTGATTTTCTATACGGGCACTAGATCTGAAATTAGATCATGTTGCTTCTGATTTTTTTTGTCACGCATGGTTACTGCTAGCTCCCCCGTTTCTATGGTAACATGCATTGTTAATTGATGTGCCTAGTAACTTCTCGTGAGTGGACAGTATTTCACTCATCTTTTCCTATCTTTTGACTTTAGCAGCCGGAGTAATGAAACACCCCATCATATTTCAAGTAGCTGCCGGCCTGCCGTCAGAAAGAAGGCTGCTCTATGCCTCCTACGATTTTATAGCATGTACCCAGATGTTGTGAATATTGATGGACTGGAGCCAGAAAACGTAACTAGCTGCATGTTTCTTTCCGTGATTTTTTATCATAAACGTCTGAATCTCTGGATTGCAGTATGGAAATGTGATGTAAATTATGAAGCATCTACCTGGGGTCTGGCCAAGGAAAATTATATGCTAAGTCGCATTTCACTAGTAGAAAAGGGGGCAATGGCCCAGGCCAGTTCAGCCCATTAGTCCCGGTTCAATCCAGAACCGGGACCAATGGAGCTATTTGCCCCGGTTCGTGAGGCCAGGGGGCCGGCCGGGCCACGTGGGCCATTGGTCCCGGTTCGTCCGGACCTTTTGGACCCGGTTGGTGGGACGAACCGGGACCAATGGTCCTGGCTCCTGTCCCACCACTATTGGTCCCGGTTGGTGGCATGAACCGGGACCAAAGGGTTCCCTTTAGTCCCGGTTCATGCCACCAACCGGGTCTAATGGTGCTGCCTATATATAGCCCCTCGCGCAAGAGCAGAGCACACTGCTATGTTTTTTCTGGCCGAGGGGGAGAGGGCTTGGTGGTGCTCTAGCTCACCTCCTATGCACACAAGGTGTTCGATGGAATGCCCGAGCCACATACTTAAGGTTTCTCCTCTCCAAGCTCGACCGCCAAGCTCCATTTTCCTCAATATTTATCTAGGTTTAGTGGTCCGTCACGCCCCGTCCCCGTCTTCATCGCCGTCGATCACCCGCGCCGATCTCATCGCCGGCACCACCGTGGTGAGCCTCTTGTTCTTATCTTCTTTCTGAAAGGAAAAATATTATTACTTGTTTGTTTAGATAGATACTTGTATTATTTTCTTACTTTTATTATTGCATCTTATATAGTGCGATGGTTTTGGTATCCGCCCCCGTCGGCCCTCGTCCTGTCTATGATTCGGATGTGGTATATATTATCTTTTCATAACTATTGGTTCATTTATTGTTTATGAAAATTATGCCGACCAACGTGACATAGATTTTATTTATCTAGGAGGTTGTTGAACCGGAAATTCCAACCGACCCTATTGTTGAGAGGTTAAATTTAGTTGAAGAAGAAAACAATTTCTTGAAGGAAAAAATAAAAAAACTTGAGGAGGAGAAGATGATATTGGAGTTGCATGTTGCGGATGTCGTCGATGATCACAAGATCAAGATGGATGCAATGCGCTTGAAGATGAGAAAGATTAGAAAATATGCCATTCGTACCGAGGCTTGGTATCATTATGCCGTTGGATCAATTGTTACCTTGGTTGCGATTATGATCGCATTTGTTTTCGCATTGAAATGTTTTACATAGTTTCAATGTATGGTTTAATTAATTTAAATGCTCTGCAGAGCTTTATGTTGTTAGATGAGAACTATGTATGTACTTTGGTTTTTATGTGATGATGAACTTCTATTAATTTGGTCACTTAATTATCTTTTCATGATGTTCTGTAATGATTTTTGACACACTTAATTATATATAATGCACGCAGATGAACCGGCAATGGATCTACGGTGACAAACACACCTCCGAGTACATTAAGGGCGTGCATGATTTTCTCGAAGTGGCTGAGGCAAACAAGCAGAATGGTTTTATGTGTTGTCCATGCCCTATACGTGGGAATACAAAGTCTTACTCTGACCGGAAAATCCTTCACACCCACCTGCTTTACAAGGGTTTCATGCCACACTATAATGTTTGGACGAGGCACGGAGAAATAGGGGTTATGATGGAAGACGGCGAGGAAGAAGAGTACGATGACAACTATGTGCCCCCTGAATACGGTGATGCTACTGAACATCAAGATGCACCAGACGATGTGCACAATGGTGCTGCAACGGGCGAAGCTGCTGAAGATCAAGAGGAACCAGACGATGTGCCCGATGATGATGATCTCCGAGGGGTCATTGTCGATGCAAGGACACAATGCGAAAGTCAAAAGGAGAAGCTGAAGTTCGATCGCATGTTAGAGGATCACAAAAAGGGGTTGTACCCCAATTGCGAAGATGGCAACACAAAGCTCGATACCGTACTCGAATTACTGCAGTGGAAGGCAGAGAATGCTGTGCCTGATAAAAGATTTGAGAAGCTACTGAAAATAATGAAGAAGAAGCTTCCAAAGGATAACAAATTGCCCGACAGTACATACGCAGCAAAGAAGGTCGTATGCCCTCTAGGATTGGAGGTGGAGAAGATACATGCATGCCCTAATGACTGCATCCTCTACCGCGGTGCCTACAAGGATCTGAACGCATGCTCGGTATGCGGTGCATTGCGGTATAAGATCAGATGAGATGACCCTGGTGATGTTGACGGCGAGCCTCCCAGGAAGAGGGTTACTGCGAAGGTAATGTGGTATGCTCCTATAATACCACGGTTGAAACGTCTGTTCAGAAACGGAGATCATGCCAAGTTGATGCAATGGTACAGTGAGGACCGTAAGAAAGAGGGAAGTTGAGAGCACCCGCTGACGGGTCGCAGTGGAGAAAAATTGAGAGAAAGTACTAGGATGAGTTTTCAAAGGACCCAAGGAACGTATGGTTTGCTTTAAGCACGGATGGCATTAATCCTTTCGGGGAGCAGAGCAGCAATCACAGCACCTGGCCCGTGACTCTATGTATGTATAACCTTCCTCCTTGGATGTGCATGAAGCGGAAGTTCATTATGATGCCAGTTCTCATCCAAGGCCCTAAGCAACCCGGCAACGACATTGATGTGTACCTAAGGCCATTAGTTGAAGAACTTTTACAGCTGTGGAATGGAAACGGTGTACGTACGTGGGATGAGCACAAAAAGGAGGAATTTGACCTAAAGGCGTTGCTGTTCATGACCATCAACGATTGGCCCGCTCTCAGTAACCTTTCAGGACAGACAAACAAGGGATACCACGCATGCACGCACTGTTTACTTGACACCGATAGTATATACCTGGGAAGCTGCAGGAAGAATGTGTACCTGGGCCATCGTCGATTTCTTCCGACCAACCATCAATGTCGAAAGAAAGGAAAGCATTTCAAAGGCGAGGCAGATCACCGGAAGAAGCCCGCCATGCGTACCGGTGATCACGTACTTGCTATGGTCAATGATTTACACGTAATCTTTGGAAAGGGTCCCGGCGGACTAGCTGTTCCGAATGACGCTGAGAATCACGCACCCATGTGGAAGAAGAAATCTATATTTTGGGACCTACCCTAGTGGAAAGACCTAGAGGTCCGCTCTTCGATCGACGTGATGCACGTGACGAAGAACCTTTGCGTGAACCTGCTAGGCTTCTTGGGCGTGTATGGGAAGACAAAAGATACACCTGAGGCACGGGAGGACCTGCAACGCTTGCACGAAAAAGAGGGCATGCCTCCGAAGCAGTATGAAGGTCCTGCCAGCTACGCACTTACGAAAGAAGAGAAAGAAATATTCTTTCAATGCCTGCTCAGTATGAAGGTCCCGAATGGCTTCTCGTCGAATATAAAGGGAATAATAAATATGCCAGAGAAAAAGTTCCAGAACCTAAAGTCTCATGACTGCCATGTGATTATGATGCAACTGCTTCCGGTTGCATTGAGGGGGCTTCTACCGGAAAATGTCCGATTAGACATTGTGAAGCTATGTGCATTCCTCAATGCAATATCTCAGAAGGTGATCGATCCAGAAATCGTACACAATATGTACCCCTTTGAGAGGTTCATGGGAGTTTCGAGCTGGTGTTTCCACCATCCTTCTTCAATATCATGACGCACGTCCTAGTTCATCTAGTCGACGAGATTGTCATTCTGGGGCCCGTATTTCTACACAATATGTACCCCTTTGAGAGGTTCATGGAAGTCCTAAAGAAATATGTTCTAACCGCGCTAGGCCAGAAGGAAGCATCTCCATGGGCCATCAAACATAGGATGTCATCGGGTTTTGTGTTGACTTCATTCCTGGCCTTAAGAAGATAGGTCTCCCGAAATCGCGGTATGAGGGGAGACTGACTGGAAAAGGCACGCTTGGAAGGGACTCAATAATATGCAGGGACGGATATCCTTGGTCTCAAGCACACTACACAGTTCTACAGAACTCTACCTTGGTGACCCCGTATGTCGATGAACACAAGAATAGTCTGCATTCCAAACACCCGGAGCAGTGCGACGACTGGATTACATGTGAACACATCAGAACTTTCAGCAGTTGGTTGGAAACACGTCTCAGAGGTGATAGCACTGTTTGTGATGAGCTGTACTTGTTGTCCAGGGGACCATCTTCGACTGTAATGATTTGGAAAGGATACGAGATAAATGGGAATACATTTTACACGATTGACCAAGATGAAAAGAGCACCAACCAAAACAGCGGTGTCCTCTTTGATGCAGCAACCGACAATGGAAATGACACATATTATGGTTACATAGTAGACATATGGGAACTTGACTACAGAGTAGATTTTAAGGTCGCTTTGTTTAAGTGCAAGTGGGTCAATATGTCAGGAGGCGGGGTACAGGTAGACCCACAGTATGGAATGACAACAGTGGATCTGAAAAATCTTGGGTACACTGACGAACCGTTCGTCCTAGCCAATGATGTGGCACAGGTTATCTATGTGAAGGACATGTCTACCAGACCGAAGAAAAGAAAAGATAAGGAAGCGAATACATCATACAATGAGCGAAAGCGCCACATAGTTCTTTCAGGAAAAAGGGACATCCTGGGAGTGGAGGGCAAGACAGACATGTCTCAAGAGTATGAAAAGTTTCATGAAATTCCCCCCTTCAAAGTCAAGGCTGACCCAAGCATCCTGATAAACGATGAAGATTATCCATGGTCACGACGCAATAAGCAAACGACACAAGCGAAGAAAAAGTGAAGACTTTCTCCCGCAACTATTATATATGATGATACCATGCCAACTTTGTAACAGACGAGTATGATACCATTGTCCGTTTTGTACATGCACATGCTATGCCAACTTTTTCAGAGTTCATTTGAAAACTATGAATTTGAAAACCTCGCCAACCGAAGGGCGCTCACATCGGTTTATAAGCCCGTCCCTCTACACGCCTTATTGAGCTCACAAACTTGTGATTCACACAAATTTCAAAGAAAACTAATGGCACAAACAGAAAGTTTATAATTTTGCTGACCTAAAAGCAAAAAGAATTAAAAAATAAAGCAAAAAACCAAAATAAAATAACTAATGCAGAAAACGAAACAAAAAAACAGGAAAAAAAATAAAAATAGCAACAATAAGTATTTTATTGTAAGTAGAAACAAAATAAAATGAATAAAGCAACAAAGAAAACAAAAAAAGTGTTTTCAAATTTGAAAACTAATGGCACTAACAGAAATTTTATAATTTTTCTAAAACTAAAAGCAAAAAGAATTAAAAAATAAAGCAAAAAAGAAAAGAAAATAAATAATGTAGAAAACAAAACAAAAAAAACTGGAAAAAAAATAAAAATAGCAACAATAAGTATTTTGTTGTAAGTAGAAACAAAATAAAATGAATAAAGCAACAAAGAAAACAAAAAAAGTGTTTTCAAATTTGAAAACTAATGGCACTAACAGAAAGTTTATAATTTTTCTAAAACTAAAAGAAAAAAGAATTAAAAAATAAAGAAAAAAACAAAAGAAAATAAGTAATGCAGAAAACAAAACAAAAAACTGGAAAAAAAGTGCAACCTACTGGGCCCCCACTGCCTGAATACGACTAGAAACCCTACCATGGGCCAGGATTCAGGCCCGCAGGAGGCCCAGTAGGCCCACAGGCACAGATTGCAGGGTTAGGCTCGAAAGCCTGCTTAAGAGAGGAGTTCGAGAGGGAAGGCGCACCGCACCTTATAAACAGGTGCGCCTCCCTCTCAACTAGCGAGGTGGGACTAAATATTAGGTTCGGGGCAGCACAGACCTTTGGTCCCGGTTGGTGGCACCAACCGGGGCTAAAGGGGTGCATTAGTCCCGGTTGGTGCCACGACCCGGGACTAATGCCCCACTTTAGTCCCGGTTGGTGCCACCAACCGGGACCAAAGGCCGCCGCTTCCCGCCCTTTGGGCTGCTGAAAATTGGTCATTGGTCCCGGTTGGTGGCACCAACCGGGACTAAAGGGGGGGCATTAGTCCCGGGTCGTGGCACGAACCGGGACTAATGCCCTTGCTATATAAGAAAATACTTGGGAAATTTCAGATTTCCCTCGCCAGTTTCCCCCCGACGACGCCGAGCACATCGACGCTGCCAGGCTACCCTGACGCCGCCCGTCGCCCCCGCCGTCGCCGTCGCCTCGCCCGTGCCCGTCGCCGCCGTCGCCCGCGCCCTCGCCGTCGCCTGCGCCCCTGCCCCGACGCGTGCCGCCCCTGCCCTCCCCTGCCCCGACGCGCTCCGGCCCGGCCCACCACCGTCGCCGTCGCCCGCGCCCCTCCCCCGACGCGCGCCGCCCCGGCCTGCCCTCGCCGTCATCCGCGCCTCTGCCCCGACCCCGCCATCCTCGCCGCAGCTTGGTCCGGCCGCCGGCGCCCTCCTTTTTCATTTCTTTTCATATATATATGCTTGTTTTATATATTTTTTTGTATGAATGTATGTATTTTTTCAATTGTAATATGCATGGTGTTTTCAATTGTTCTCTGATTTAGTACATTAATTTTAGGTTAGTTTCATTTTTAGAATAGTTTTATATATTTAGGACGAAGGAAGAGAAGGAAGAAGGAAGAAGAAGAAAAAAGTTTTATATATGCAAAAGTTACATTTTTAGAAAAGTTTTATATATCTAGCTAGAAAGAAGGAAGAAGAAGAAAAAGGAGAGGAAAAAGGAAAATAAGAAGAGGAAGAAAGGAGAAGAAGAGGAGAGGAAGAAGAGGAGAAATAAATAAGAAGAGGAAAAAAGAAGAAAAAGAAGAGGAGAAGAAGAAAGAAAGAGGAGAAGAAGAAAAAATAGAAAATATTCTATTTTTTCTTCTTCTCCTCTATTCCTTTCTTCTTCTCCTCTTTTTTTTCTTCTTTTTTTTCTTCGATCTTCTCCTCTGTCATCGTCGATATACCCCTCCCGATAACTTCAACATGAGGGGGGGGTCCATATACCCCCTCCCGATAACTTCAATACGTGGGGGGATCGATATACCCCCTCCCCGATAACATTAATTTCTCCCGTGTATGTATCTCGTCGTTGTCGATATTACCCCCTTAAAGCGTTGTCGATATTATCCCGGGTCGAGGGTTCTAGGGTCGAGGGATCGAGGGTTCCAGGATCGTCTAGGGGTCGAGGGTTCCAGGGTCGTCGAGGGTTCAAGGGGTCGAGGATCGCCGAGGGGTCGAGAGGGTTCCTATAGTGTCAAAGTATTGAAGAAATCCATGGCTTCATCATTAGCCAGAAGTAACCATGGCATGATGGTACAAAGTCCTCCAAAGTTATTCTGCATTAATTATTTCAGCAAAGGCCTTCCAAATAACGATATTCGGAAGGTTCTTGCTGAACTTTGTACCAAAAAGCGAATTATCCTATCTGGGACTCCGTTCCAAAATAACTTTGGAGAGCTTCGTACCATCATGCACCTGTTACTTTCGCCTAATGATGAAGACATGGTTTTGTTGAATCCTTTGACACTAGGCAACCTCCCGACCCCTCGGCGATCCTCGACCCCTTGACCCTCGACCGCTCGGCGATCCACGACCCTCTACCCTACCGCGGGCGTCGATGCCCACGTCACTTGTGGGACATAGATGTAGTGTTCAACGCCGACCCCCTCCCGATAGCTTCAACACGTGGGGGGGGGGTCGATATTACCCCCTCCTAGCTTGAAGCGTTCTTGAGGCCACCACCTAACCCTTGAAGCGTTGTCGAGGCCACCCCAAACCCTAGAGAAGCAGCATCGAGGCCACTAATATGATTCCTTATTGTGATTAGCTAGCTAGTTCTACGTTTGCCACTAATATATCCATATCTGTCATGTTTGTGTTGGGGAACGTAGCAGAAATTCAAAATTTTCCTACGTGTCACCAAGATCTATCTATGGAGAGACCAGCAACGAGTAGAAGGAGAGGAGAGTTTGCATCTACATACCCTTGTAGATCGCTAAGCGGAAGCGTTCAAGTGAACGGGGTTGATGGAGTCGTACTCGTCGTGATTCAGATCACCGATGATCAAGTGCCGAACGGACGGCACCTCCGCGTTCAACACACGTACAGCCCGGTGACGTCTCCCACGCCTTGATCCAGCAAGGAGAGAGGGAGAGGTTGAGGAAGACTCCATCCAGCAGCAGCACAACGGCGTGGTGGTGGTGGAGGAGCGTGGCAATCCTGCAGGGCTTCGCCGAGCACCTACGGGAGAGGAGATGTGTCACGGGAGGGAGAGGGAGGCAACCAAAGGCCTTAGGTCTCATTGCTCCTCCTTTTCCCCACTATATATAGGGCCAAGGGAGAGGGGGAGGGCGCAGCCTTGCCCCCTCCTCCAAGGAAGGGGTGCGGCTAAGGATGGGGAGGAGTCCATCCTCCCCAAGGCACCTCGGAGGTGCCTTCCCCTTTTAGGACTCTTCCCTCTCCAAGTTTCCTTGCGCATGGGCCTCTTGGGGCTGGTGCCCTTGGCCCATGTAGGCCAAGGCGCACCCCCTACAGCCCATGTGGCCCCCCGGGGCAGGTGGCCCCACCCGGTGGGCCCCCGGGACCCTTCCGGTGGTCCCGGTACAATACCGATAACCCCGAAACTTGTCCCGATGGCCGAAACAGGACTTCCTATATATAAATCTTTACCTCCGGACCATTCCGGAACTCCTCGTGACGTCCGGGATCTCATCCGGGACTCCGAACAACATTCGGTAACCACATACAAGCTTCCTTTATAACCCTAGCGTCATCGAACCTTAAGTGTGTAGACCCTACGGGTTCGGGAGACATGCAGACATGACCGAGACGTTCTCCGGTCAATAACCAACAGCGGGATCTGGATACCCATGATGGCTCCCACATGTTCCACGATGATCTCATCGGATGAACCACGATGTCAAGGACTCAATCGATCCCGTATACAATTCCCTTTGTCAGGCGGTATTTTACTTGCCCGAGATTCGATCGTCGGTATACCGATACCTTGTTCAATCTCGTTACCGGCAAGTCACTTTACTCGTTCCGTAACACATCATCCCGTGATCAACTCCTTGGTCACATTGCGCATATGATGATGTCCTACCGAGTGGGCCCAGAGATACCTCTCCGTTTACACGGAGTGACAAATCCCAGTCTCGATTCGTGCCAACCCAACAGACACTTTCGGAGATACCTGTAATGCACCTTTATAGCCACCCAGTTACGTTGCGACGTTTGGTACACCCAAAGCATTCCTACGGTATCCGGGAGTTGCACAATCTCATGGTCTAAGGAAAAGATACTTGACATTGGCAAAGCTCTAGCAAATGAACTACACGATCTTTTGTGCTAGTCTTAGGATTGGGTCTTGTCCATCACATCATTCTCCTAATGATGTGATCCCGTTATCAACGACATCCAATGTCCATAGCCAGAAAACCATGACTATCTGTTGATCACAACGAGCTAGTCAACTAGAGGCTCACTAGGGACATATTGTGGTCTATGTATTCACACGTGTATTACGATTTCCGGATAATACAGTTATAGCATGAATAAAAGACAATTATCATGAACAAGGAAATATAATAATAACACTTTTATTATTGCCTCTAGGGCATATTTCCAACAGTCTCCCACTTGCACTAGAGTCAATAATCTAGTTCACATCGCCATGTGATTAACAGTCACAGGTCACATCGCCATGTGACTAATACCCAAGAGTTTACTAGAGTCAGTAGTCTAGTTCACATCACTATGTGATTAACACTCAATGAGTTTTATGTTTGATCATGTTGCTTGTGAGAGAGGTTTTAGTCAACGGGTCTGAACCTTTCAGATCCGTGTGTGCTTCACAAATCTCTATGTCATCTCCTAGATGCAGCTACCACGCTCTATTTGGAGCTAATCCAAATAACTGTTCTACTTGGAGCTATTCTAAATTATTGCTCCATTATATGTATCCGGTCTCTCTACTCAGAGCTATCCGGATAGGTGTCAAGCTTGCATCGTCGTAACCTTTACGACGAACTCTTTTACCACCTCCATAATCGAGAAAATTCCTTAGTCCACTAGTTACTAAGGATAACTTTGACCGCTGTCCTGTGAGCCATTCTTGGATCACTCTTGTACCCCTTGACTGACTCATGGCAAGGCACACTTCAGGTGCGGTACACAGCATAGCATACTGAAGAGCCTACGTCTTAAGCATAGGGGACGACCCTCGTCCTTTCTCTCTATTCTGCCATGGTCGAGCTTTAAGTCTTAACTTCGTACCTTACAACTCAGGCAAGAACTCCTTCTTTGACTGGTCCATCTTGAACACCTTCAAGATCATGTTAAGGTATGTGCTCATTTGAAAGTATTATTAAGCATTTTGATCTATCCTTATAGATCTTGATGCTCAATGTTCAAGTAGCTTAATCCAGGTTTTCTATTGAAAAACACCTTTCAAATAACCCTATATGCTTTCTAGAAATTCTACATCATTTCTGATCAACAATATGTCAATAACATATACTCATCAGAAATTCTATAGTGCTCCCACTCACTTCTTTGGAAATACAAGTTTCTCATAAACTTTGTACAAACCCAAAATCTTTGATCATCATCAAAGCATTCATTCCAACTCCGAGATGCTCACTCCAGTCCTTAAAAGGATCGCTGGAGCTAGCATACCTTTTAGCATCCTTAGGATCGACAAAACTTTTCTGATTGTATTGCATACAACCTTTCCTTACGAAAAATAGTAAGGAAACTTGTCTTGACATCCATCTGCCAGATTTCATAAATGCAGCTAATGCTAACATGATTCCGACGGACTTTAAGCATCGCTACGAGTGAGAAAAACTCATCGTAGTCAACTCCTTGAACTTGTCGGAAAACATCTTAACGACAAGTCGAGCTTTCTTAATGGTGACATTTACCATCATTGTCCGTCTTCCTTTTGAAATCCATATGTACCTAACAGCCTTACGACCATCAAGTAGTTCTTCCAAAGTCTACACTTTGTTTTCATACATGGATCCTCTCTCGGGTTTTATGGCTTCTAACCATTTGTCGGAATTCGGGCCCACCATCGCTTCTCCATAGCTCGTAGGTTCATTGTTGTCTAGCAACATGACCTTCAAGACAGGATCACCTTACCACTCCGAAGTAGTACGTGTCCTTGTCGTCCTACGAGGTTTGGTAGTGACTTGATCCGAAGTTTCATGATCAATATCATAAGCTTCCACTTCAATTGGTGTAGGTGCCACAGGAACAACTTCCTGTGCCCTGCCACACACTAGTTGAAGAGACGGTTCAATAACCTCATCAAGTCTCCACCATCCTCCCACTCAACTCTTTCAAGAGAAACCTTTCCTCGAGAAAGGACCCGATTCTAGAAACAATTCATATTGCTTTCGGATCTGAATTAGGAGGTATACCCAACTGTTTTGGGTTTCCTATGAAGATGCATTTTATCCGCTTTGGGTTCGAGCTTATCAACCTGAAACTTTTTCATATAAGCGTCGCAGCCCCAAACTTTTAAGAAACGACAACTTAGGTTTCTCTAAACCATTATTCATACGGTGTCATCTCAACGGAATTATGTGGTGCCCTCTTTAAAGTGAATGTGGTTGTCTCTAATGCCTAACCCATGAACGATAGTGGTAATTCGATAAGAGAAATCATGGTACGCATCATATCCAATAGGGTGCAACTATGATGTTCGGACACACCATCACACTATGGTGTTCCAGGCGGTATTAATTGCGAAACAATTTCCACAATGTCTTAATTGTGTGCCAAAACTCGTAACTCAGATATTCATCTCTATGATCATATCATAGACATTTTATCCTCTTGTCACAATGATCTGCTACTTCACTCTGAAATTACTTGAACCATTCAATAATTCAGACTTGTGTTTCATCAAGTAAATATACTCAACATCTACTCAAATCATCTGTGAAGTAAGAACATAACGATATTCACTGCATGCCTCAGCACTCATTGGACTGCACACATCAAAATGTGTTACTTCCAACGAGTTGCTATCTTGTTCCATCTTACTGAAACCGAGGTTTTTTCAGTCATCTTGCCCATGTGGTATGATTTGCATATCTCAAGTGATTCAAAATCAAGTGAGTCCAAACGGTCCATTTGCATGGAGTTTCTTCATGCATATACACCAATAGACATGGTTCGCATGTCTCAAACTTTTCAAAAATGAGTGAGTCCAAAGATCCATCAACATGGAGCTTCTTCATGCGTTTTAAACCAATATGACTTACATGGCAGTGCCACCAGTAAGTGGTACTATCATTACTATCTTTTGGCATGAAAATGTGTATCACTACGATCGAGATTCAATAAACCATTTTAGGTGCAAGACCACTGAAGGTATTATTCACATAAATAGAGTAACTATTATTCTCCTTAAATGAATAACCGTATTGCGATAGACATAATCCAATCATGTCTATGCTCAACGCAAACACACAATGAACGTTATTCAGGTTTAATACTAATCTTGATGGTAGAGGGAGCGTACGATGTTTGATCATATCAACCTTGGAAACACTCCCAACATATATCGTCAGCTCACCTTTAGCTAGTCTCCGTTTTATCCCGTAGCTTTTATTTCGAGTTACTAACACTTAGCAACCGAACCGGTATCTAATACCCTGGTGCTACTAGGAGTACTAGTAAAGTACACATTAACATAATGTATATCCAATATACTTCTATCGACTTTGCCAGCCTTCTCATCTACCAAGTATCTAGGGTAATCCTGCTCCAGTGGTTGTTCCCCTTATTACAGAAGCACTTAGTCTCGGGTTTGGGTTCAACCTCGGGTTTCTTCATTGGTGCAGCAGCTGATTTGCTGTTTCATGAAGTATCCCTTTGTTCCCTTGCCCTTCTTGAAACTAGTGGTTTCACCAACCATCAACAATTGATGCTCCTTCTTGATTTCTACTTTCGCGGTGTCAAACATCGCGAATACCTCAAGGATCATCATATATGTCCTTGATATATTATAGTTCATCACGAAGCTCTAGCAGCTTGGTGGTAATGACTTCGGAGGAACTATCACTATTTCATCTGGAAGATCAACTCCCACTTGATTCAAGTGATTGTTGCACTCAGACAATCTGAGCACAAGCTCAACAATTGAGCTTCTCTCCTTAGTTTGCAGGCTAAGATAATCGTCGGAGGTCTTATACCTCTTGACATGGGCACGAGCCTGAAATCTTAATTTCAGCCCTCGAAACATCTCATATGTTCCGCGACATTTCGAAAACGTCTTTGGTGCCTATACTCTAAACCATTTAACTGAACTATCACGTAGTTATCAAAACGTGTATGTCCGATGTTCGCAACATCGACAAACGACGTTGGGGTTCAGCACACTGAGCGGTGCATTAAGGACATAAGCTTTCTACTGATCGCATAATCGCTACTATCAACTTTCAACTATATTTTCTCTAGGAACATATCTAAAACAGTAGAACTAAAGCGCGAGCTACGACATAATTTGCAAAAGGTCTTTTGACTATGTTCAGGATAATTAAGTTCATCTTATGAACTCCCACTTAGATAGACATCCCTCTGGTCATCTAAGTGATTACATGATCCGAGTCAACTAGGCCGTGTCCGATCATCACGTGAGACGGACTAGTCATCATCGGTGAACATCTTTATGTTGATCGTATGTACCATACGACTCATGCTCGACCTTTCGGTCTCCGTGTTCCGAGGCCATGTCTGTACATGCTAGGCTCGTCAAGTTAACCCTAAGTGTATTGCTGTGTAAATCTGTCTTACACCCGTTGTATGTGAACGTAAGAATCCATCACACCCGATCATCACGTGGTGCTTAGAAGCGACGAACTGTAGCAACGGTGCACAGTTAGGGGAGAACACTTCTTGAAATTTGTAAGGGATCATCTTATTTACTACCGTCGTCCTAAGTAAACAAGATGCATAAACATGATAAACATCACATGCAATCAAATAGTGACATGATATGGCCAATATCATTTTGCTCCTTTTGATCTTCATCTTCGGGGCTCCATGATCATCATCGTCACCGGCATGACACCATGATCTCCATCATCATGATCTCCATCATCGTGTCTTCATGAAGTTGTCACGCCAACGACTACTTCTACTTCTATGGCTAACGCGTTTAGCAATAAAGTAAAGTAAGTTACATGGCGTTCTTCAATGACACGCAGGTCATATAAAAAATAAAGACAACTCCTATGGCTCCTGCCGGTTGTCATACTCATCGACATGCAAGTCGTGAATCCTATTACAAGAACATGATCAATCTCATACATCACATATATCATTCATCACATCCTTTGGCCATATCACATCACATAGCATACCCTGCAAAAACAAGTTAGACGTCCTCTAATTGTTGTTTGCATGTTTTACGTGGCTGCTATGGGTTTCTAGCAAGAACGTTTCTTACCTACGCATGAACCACAACGTGATATGCCAATTGCTATTTACCCTTCATAAGGACCCTTTTCATCGAATCCGATCCGACTAAAGTGGGAGAGACAGACACCCGCCAGCCACCTTACGCAACTAGTGCATGTTTGTCGGTGGAACCGGTCTCACGTAAGCGTACGTGTAAGGTTGGTCCGGGCCGCTTCATCCCACGATGCCGCCGAATCAAGATAAGACTAGTAACGGCAAGCATATTGAACAATATCGACGCCCACAACTACTTTGTGTTCTACTCGTGCAAAGAATCTACGCAATAGACCTAGCTCATGATGCCACTGTTGGGGAACGTAGCAGAAATTCAAAATTTTCCTACGTGTCACCAAGATCTATCTATGGAGAGACCAGCAACGAGTAGAAGGAGAGGAGAGTTTGCATCTACATACCCTTGTAGATCGCTAAGAGGAAGCGTTCAAGTGAACGGGGTTGATGGAGTCGTACTCGTCGTGATTCAGATCACCGATGATCAAGTGCCGAACGGACGGCACCTCCGCGTTCAACACACGTACAGCCCGGTGACGTCTCCCACGCCTTGATCCAGCAAGGAGAGAGGGAGAGGTTGAGGAAGACTCCATCCAGCAGCAGCACAACGGCGTGGTGGTGGTGGAGGAGCGTGGCAATCCTGCAGGGCTTCGCCGAGCACCTACGGGAGAGGAGATGTGTCACGGGAGGGAGAGGGAGGCAACCAAAGGCCTTAGGTCTCATTGCTCCTCCTTTTCCCCACTATATATAGGGCCAAGGGAGAGGGGGAGGGCGCAGCCTTGCCCCCTCCTCCAAGGAAGGGGTGCGGCTAAGGATGGGGAGGAGTCCATCCTCCCCAAGGCACCTCGGAGGTGCCTTCCCCTTTTAGGACTCTTCCCTCTCCAAGTTTCCTTGCGCATGGGCCTCTTGGGGCTGGTGCCCTTGGCCCATGTAGGCCAAGGCGCACCCCCTACAGCCCATGTGGCCCCCGGGACCCTTCCGGTGGTCCCGGTACAATACCGATAACCCCGAAACTTGTCCCGATGGCCGAAACAGGACTTCCTATATATAAATCTTCACCTCCGGACCATTCCGGAACTCCTCGTGACGTCCGGGATCTCATCCGGGACTCCGAACAACATTCGGTAACCACATACAAGCTTCCTTTATAACCCTAGCGTCATCGAACCTTAAGTGTGTAGACCCTACGGGTTCGGGAGACATGCAGACATGACCGAGACGTTCTCCGGTCAATAACCAACAGCGGGATCTGGATACCCATGATGGCTCCCACATGTTCCACGATGATCTCATCGGATGAACCACGATGTCAAGGACTCAATCGATCCCGTATACAATTCCCTTTGTCAGGCGGTATTTTACTTGCCCGAGATTCGATCGTCGGTATACCGATACCTTGTTCAATCTCGTTACCGGCAAGTCACTTTACTCGTTCCGTAACACATCATCCCATGATCAACTCCTTGGTCACATTGCGCATATGATGATGTCCTACCGAGTGGGCCCAGAGATACCTCTCCGTTTACACGGAGTGACAAATCCCAGTCTCGATTCGTGCCAACCCAACAGACACTTTCGGAGATACCTGTAATGCACCTTTATAGCCACCCAGTTACGTTGTGACGTTTGGTACACCCAAAGCATTCCTACGGTATCCGGGAGTTGCACAATCTCATGGTCTAAGGAAAAGATACTTGACATTGGCAAAGCTCTAGCAAATGAACTACACGATCTTTTGTGCTAGTCTTAGGATTGGGTCTTGTCCATCACATCATTCTCCTAATGATGTGATCCCGTTATCAACGACATCCAATGTCCATAGCCAGAAAACCATGACTATCTGTTGATCACAACGAGCTAGTCAACTAGAGGCTCACTAGGGACATATTGTGGTCTATGTATTCACACGTGTATTACGATTTCCGGATAATACAGTTATAGCATGAATAAAAGACAATTATCATGAACAAGGAAATATAATAATAACACTTTTATTATTGCCTCTAGGGCATATTTCCAACAGTTTGAATAATAATTGCCATGTTGTAAATATTTGTAGAAACTATGGACACCCCCCGAGACAAAGCACAAGAAGCATTGTTGAGGGACATAATCGCACAAGGAAGTGATGCCATCTCCTCGTTGATGTTTCTCAACGACAATGATGGCCTGGAAGGAGAGGGTGAAGAAGAAGCTGGCTATGATTTACATGGCTCCGATGACCCAATGCCGGTGCAAGAAGGAGAGGGTGAAGAAGTAGATCGTGAGGACGGCTCCGGTGATCACCAAACCGAGTCCGGCCAGGTATATATATTAGTTAAGCCTGTGCTGACTAGCTAATTGATGCATTCATTGTTTTGGTATGTACACATATTAATTAACTCTCGTCTTTGTTCTTTTTTCTAGCCCTCCGGATCGAGCACAACTTCGGTAAAGAGACGAGGCCCGAACTAAAAGTTGAGCTCGAATGAAAAGTTTGAGATCATACAAATCGCGCGCGACGGCCAACCGATTGAACCCTACCGGACAAAGAAGGCATTTGTTGCTCAGTGCGGGGTTCTGGTTAGGGACAACATCCCGATCAGCATCCAGCAATGGTATAAGCCTAAGAACGAAGACCCTGAGGTGTCTTATGTCAATGAGATGCAGAAAAAAAATCTTTGGACTGAGCTGAAGTCAAATTTCACCCTACCGCCGGAGGATGATCCGGAGAAGCCAGTTATAGAGCCATTAATCAAGTCTTTTGCTCTGAGGAAGATGGCAGACCTATTCAGGAATTGGAAGAAAGACCTCAATAGGTATGTCGAAAAAAATGAGACACCAGAATTCATTGGCAAATATGCGAAGATCAGAGATGACTGGCCTGCATTTGTGGCCCACAAGACATCGGAAAAGAGTAAAAAGATGTCGGCGACAAACAAGAGAAATGCTGAGAAGAAGAAGCTTCACCATCGCACGGGGTCAGGTGGCTACCTCGTAGCCCGGCCTAAGTGGGCCAAGGCTGAGAATGATCTGCTTGATAAAGGGATCGAACCAGAGACAATGAACTGGCCAGAACGTTGCCGGACTTGTTTCTTTGGGGCCGGCGGATCCTTGGACTATATAACAGGGAAGTGCATTTGGACGGACGAACAATTGGACAAACCATTCAAGAGGCTTCAGCAATATATCGAAGCAGCGCAGCAAGGGACGTTCGTTCCAGACAGGGAGAAGGACGAGCTCACAATGGCCCTCGGTAATCCTGAGCACCCTGGACGGACACGAGGCACGCCAGACTCCGTTTCGTGGAAGGTTGGATTTCCGGCCGCAGGGGGTTACAAAACCCAGGAGAGGAGGAAGAAACTGGAGCAGAGCCAACTGCAGGCGCTGCACGAAAGGGTAATGGGGCTAGAGGAACGACAAGCAGATCGCAGCAAACGACCTGCCGAAGCTTCCCCCGAAGCTACCCCGCCATCTCAGCAGAGAAGCAGCGTGGCTTCCACCGAGCTGCTTCAGCCAGAGCATGCCTTGACGGCTCCTGCCAGCTATCCCGTGGATGCTATCACGGATGCTGCCACCTTATGGCGCAATGGAGCAATTTGAAGGTCAAGGCGGCTGTTGGCTCTGTTTATCCTACTAAACCCGACTCAACTTTTCACTGCCGGCCGATTCCAGAAGGATATGCTAAGGTGATGGTCGATGAAATAACGGAGGGATTTGAGGACCTCCGGCTTGACCACCCAATCGGTGAAGGGGAGTATCGGCTGGGTTCTGCTCTGAAGACTCCATGCGTATGGCGGAAGGATCTCATCAACCTTCCGAACTGGACGCCTCCGCCTCCTCCTCCTCCTCCGGCGAGTGAGGGCACTCCGCCTCCTCCACCGCCTCCTCCTCCGGCGAGTGACGATCAGGGCACTCGGCCGGCTCCTTCTCCGGCGCGTGGCGGCACTCCGCCTCCTTCTCCGCCTGCGCCGGCGCGCCCGAGCAGCCATCCTCCTCCTTCTCCGCCTCGTCAGCAAGGGCGGAAGAGACCCGCCGCCGCTCCGGCTGCTCCGGCGCGTCGCAGTTCTTCTCCTCCGCCTTGTAAGCAAGGAAATAAGACATCCGCTCCGTCTACTCTGCCGGCGTCTAGCAGTACAGCCAAAGGCGGGAGGAGATACATATTCGGTCCTTCTCTGAAGACTCCAGAGGAGTTATCGTACGAGAGGAGCGAGGAGGAAAATGCGAAGATCGCGTAGACCGAAGTGGATGACTGGTTTCAAGGGTTGAAAGCAAAGAGACATCCACCTCCGGAGGAGAAGGGTTGAAAGCAGAGAGACTCTGGCTGCCCTGACAAAACCACCCAAGTCTCCGCCGAAAGGCAACTATGAGCGCATTATTGGAAAGGCATTTGCCGAAGCGGAGAGGTCGGGAAGTACTAAAAGTGATCAAAGGATGAAAGAATGACGAGCTGGGAAACAAATTGCCCAGCTCGGCGAACAAGCGAAGCAATCGTGCCCCCCGCTCAAGGTGCCTGCTAGCGACATCGTCGATCCGAGGATGGTGCCCGGTTATGGCAATCCTGCAGATTACCTGCCCGACGATGTACATTATGATATCCTGGAGGTGCAGATACAAAGATACGAGTACGGGAAGCCTCTCGTCAAAGATGAAAGTTCTCTATCAACGATGATGCGATGATTGCATGATTGGTACATGAAAACCTACAAAGAGTCTGAGGGGAGGAGTACTTTGTATGTGAGAGTTAAAAAGGAGCATGACCTCCTTGGAATTGAACTGTTGCCTAATCCATTTGAGGAGTTCTATCAGTTTTTCAATCAACTTGCCATCGATAAAGCAACGGTCACCTCCTACTGTCTGTAGGTAGTACTACTTCCGTCATTAAGTCTCTCTATATAAGTCAGCCCTTTCATTGCATGTATTTATAATTATCCTCACTATATTATGCAGATTGAAGATCGCCGAATTGAAGAAAAGACAAGTGGGAGATATTGGGTTCATTAACACGTATCTCATAGATGCAACTGAGGTTCAATATCGTGCCCAAGAAACCGTGGCCAACTTGCTACGATCGTTGGAAATAAATGAACACAAAGATATAATACTCTTTCCTTACAACTTCAAGTGAGTGTTACTGTCTTGTGGAATATTCGGTTTCCTTATTAGTCCAGGTTATAGTAATGTAATATTGATGAGTTATGCATGTGTGCGCAGCTACCACTATATTCTCCTAGAGATTAAGCTTGAGAAGGGAGTAGTAACTGTCTTAGACTCCAAGCGAAAAGATCCCAAGGAGTATGCGACATGACTGGAATGCTCGAGAAGTAAGTTAAATCGATCATTATCCACCATATCAGCAACTTTGTTCATTTCTGATATCAAGTAATTGTTTTCTTTGTATGGCAGGGCTTGGAGAAAATTCACCAAAAAAGCTCCGGGACTACCAAAGAAGCTGCAATTTAGGCACCCGAAAGTAGGTACTATATAGTAGCATATTCCAGGCATCTCCTAGTGATTCAAGCGCTAGTTTCATCAATACAATTTAGCATGCTTGCTAATTATCAGTTTGATTGACCTCTATTTCTTGTAAAGTGGTTGTGGCAGGAACAAGGGAATGATTTATGTGGATACTACATTTGCGAGTCCATCCGCCACACGACCTGTGAGCGGGGCTATTCCGACAAACAATATGAAGTGCGTAAATAACAATATTCACAATTTTATTTTATTACCATCATTTGTGTTGAGTTTCATTCATTCATTCATATATATATATATATATATGTATTGACCCCCTTCTTAAAATTAGATGTTTCGGATGCGGGATGAACTCCTAGCACCAGATCGCATGCGAGCAATTCAAGAGGAATTGGCGGCATTCTTTCTTGACCATGTGATCGCTGAAGACGGAGAATACTATGTGGACCACGCGTCCGTATTTTAGGAGATTATATATTTGTAAAAGATAATTATTGTATATATGTAGCCGGTAGTGTTGGATAGATATACGAGAACTTGTTGTTTGACCAATCTCTCGGAGAAGGAGAGGTGGTCGATATCACTTCTCTCTGTATGCATATATGTTCATGACGATCTTCTGTTTGCTTACTAGCTAGCTAGCGTGTCTAGCTAGTCCTCTCTATACGTATGTATGGTACGTAGCGTCGACCAAGCACGGACAAAAGAGAGGACACTTCTCTCTATTAATTAGCTAGCTATAGCACAATATATGAAACACCTAAATTAACCCCCCAAAACCCCCCAAACCCCCCCCCCTT
>LT934117.1:716051594-716070400 GCA_900231445.1 Triticum turgidum subsp. durum | reverse complement strand
AGCGGCGGCTAGAGGCGGCTGGGTGCGGCGGCGGCAGCGATAGGGATGAGCGGTGGCGACGGCACGGACCAGTGGCGACTATAGGCGGCGACGGCTAGGTGCAGCGGCGGTGGCGGCATGGACCAGTGGCGGCGGCTAGAGGCGGCGGTGGCTGCGGGAGGATGGAGCGCGGCAGCGGCGGAGGCGGCGAGTGCAGCGAAAAGCTGCGTCAGCCGTCGGCGGCGGCGGCGGCAGGTGGAGGGAGGGGCGGCTGTAGGGTCGACTTGCGATAGATACCATATAGAGAGATGTTTTTCCAATACAATAATGAATGTATTGATGGGGTTATGGTGCACGCATATATATAATACAAGGGAAGGCCTCTACTAGGCCTGGGTTTCGAGATGTGTACATGTACGTAGGTCTGGGTTTCGTATGCAGTACCTGTAGTGTCTGTCTCCCGCTGTATGTACGTGTATCTTACGAGACAAGATACCGGTCGCACCCCTTATACCTATATATATGTGTCTAGTGCACGATCAATCAATTATCGATGCATCAAATCATTCTCTACAGATTCTTCCCTGTAAGCGAGATATAGCTTTTCTAGCCAGCAATGTTACTGACGACGTCTTCCCGCTGATTGGGCTAACCAATCCCAGCTTTAGGGTGGCTTGGCCTCTGGTTGTCTACAGTAGACAACTGGGCTTGGAATGGACGTTGTCCACGAGGCCACCAATATGTTAGCATGAGCAGCGGCGTGACCGCGTGAGTGCCCCCCTCTTGACCAGGGAGCTGAATGACCAACGGCTGCTGCGTGTTGTCACACATGGTGACGCTCAACAGCCTCTAGGAGGCTGGATTAACGGAAACAACTTCAACTACCCCTGCGGCGACTGTCAGTATGTTGGGCACAGATGGCTTCTAGAAGGGCTTGCCGTGGATGCCACTGACGATTTGCTAAGCGTCCTGTGATAGTCCGTGGAAGCATGCAACAACGACGTACACCTAGCTGAGCCCAACATCTCCTGGTCAAAACAGCGGCTCTCTTCCTCTCTTCCTTTCTCACTCCTCGTGACTATGCAGTTACAAGAGAGTGAAAATCCCAATTAGGAAAAACAAAAACTTGCACTTCATATGTCAACTCCCCAAAGTTACCAAGAGAGAAAAAAGGAGCCCCAGAAGTCTGCCGTACGTGCTGTAGAGCAACAAATGTTCAGGTTTCTCACTGTTGTCTATGCTACACAGATCTAAATCTTGCTCGAGGCGAATACAAACCCTGGCCTAGTGGAACAAAGACGATGTGCATTACATGGCCGGCTTGTCACACTAGGGGCTCTCATACCGATGCCTTTTATTCTTAACCTAGTGTCACTGATGATACTCCCCTAACTTTTTTCTTGCATTATTTTGCTTAACAGTTAGTGGAGTGGAGAAATGTTCTAAAATTACTCCTGAAATATGAATAGAGCATGACATGCCACGGATGATATATATGGAAAACCATACACGTCTTGGTAGCTGCGTATATTTATTTCGGAAACACAGCAAGTGTGCAAACTTCATATATAATGAATGTGCCTACCGTACTAAATAAAGTATAATGTTAGACTGAACTCACATACATTAAATGGTCATCCCATTGTTAGAGTCTTGCAAGAATTCAAGCGTTCTCAGGGCACTTGCATTCTGGACTGTCCAATTGCGTGTCCAAAATACTTTCAGCTGTTCGATTTCTTGATGAGACGATCCTTGCCGTTGGATCGAGAGTGATGTGACAATCAATGAATAGTGCCAGAAGTTTTAGCCCGGTTCTACTACACTCACTCTCTATTACTGACGTCGGGGTGGGCCAATGATGTCCGCGTCAGTGGAGGTGGGCATGACCGTTGCTGGTTCTTACTGGCACGGGTGGGGAGCCACCGACTGTAAATTTGGAGTGCTGCCGAGAGTAGTGTTGGGATATCACGTGCCATCCCTTGCATTTCCTCTTGTGGATGGCTCACCTACGTGTTAGGCCGAGGAGAGCGACCGATTGGTGAACCCTAGAGGCCACTATCCCTCTCCTCTTCTCTTCCCGTGCTCTGTCCTCTCTTCCTCGCCTCCCCTCGTGACACCACCCACCGGGGAGCGCTGCAGCCACTACTCCTCAGCCGTCACCCAAGTCGCACTAGGGTGTCTAGCCCATATCACCTGACAAATCAGCTTGAGGTTGGCTTCCCATGAGCACTAAGTAGGGACCGGCGGCCACAACGGGAGGTGGAGGAAGACGGGATGTCGCGCGTCGAGGCATACTGTGACCCTTCTCTGTGCTGGTGATGCGTGCATTAGAGAATGGCACGCACACGTTTTTCTGCATCTGACCCAAATACTGACACAGTCGAGTGGCGCCGCTAGCAGAGGATACGCGACTAGGAGGAGCACGATCCACCGCTGCAACCTACCCGACGGAGTTGTCAAGGTTTTTGTCATTGTGACCTACAGGTCCGTCTCTCTCCCGCGTTCCTATTCTTCCTTTCCCCTCTGGCTGCCAGCTCGGGACCCGAGTCCTCATGCATTCCCCTGTACTCTCAGTCGTCCGGCCCTGCCTCATGTACCCATCAGGAGATAGAGAGACGGATTTGGAAGGAGGAGAGAGGAGCAAGTTGAGAACAGGAAGGAGCAGCCCTACCACTTCCGGTCCCCACCCACTACATCGAGCGTGGCAACCGGCCAGGCTCTTCTTCTGCATCCCAATGTTTCCACCTCCATGCCCCTGCCAATTTGCATCCTCCTGATTAACCTGCTCTCCCTTTCTTACCCTCCTCTTGTATGATTAATCTAATTTGTGCATAATTTTTGTGTGTGTATGCCTACAAGTTGTTCGATAAGATTCCAAGCAGGAAGGTTAATCCCATTTATGCCCTATTGTGTGCTCTCCGGGTCTTTTTTCCGAGATTTAGCCAGCAGTCAAGGATAACTTTCCTACACAATGTATTACCTGGTCATGTGACATGGCTATGCAAGATATAATTATGCTAAACCTAGTATGGCTAATGTCATGCGCAATTCATCATTTAGTGATATGTAAGTATAAATCATGGCAATATTCTATGCTAGCAAATCCACCCTTTGCAGGTATGCTTGGTAATGTTAAGGAGGTGTCGTCCAGTACATAATATGGGATTCATTCACTACACATTTGCTCCACCATAGATACCCAAGATCCTTCCCAGCCATGCTAATCAGTATATCTAAAAAAGGTAACACATTTGGTTTTGGGTTGATCCTGGTTTTGGTAGTGTAGTCTTGATGTACATATCCGTGACTATTTGCGTAAGAGGGAACTTGGAGATGATTGTTAAGGCATTCATGGCAGAGGGGAAGGTTACTATTGATCCTTTTGTAAGTTTCCCCTGCTTCGCTTTTTACTTATGATGATTCCTTCTCAAGATTCACAAAATGTGGCTAGCTCCGTAAATGTATATACCTTGGGAAGATGAAAAAGTTTAAGGTGTATATGAATGATGTTAACCATTTGCTGTGATAGTTTAGATTAGTATTGTTCTAGTAGGACTGGAAATACTTTCGGAAAAAAAGTCGTGTTACCTCTCTCTTGGCAGTTGTTCTTTGTTTAATGTGATTTCTAGAATTCGCGATCCATCATTTATTCTGATTCATGTTATCAAAATCACATCTATGTTCTGGCTGGTTGTCAACAGAATCTGATGAAGCGGGAAGTCATATGAAATAAATCAAGTTTGGAGTGCACTAGTGCAGAACCGGGCTATAGCCCCGGTTCGTAAGGGGCTTTAGTGTCGGTTCTGCAACCGGCACAAAAAGGGTGGGGACTAAAGCCCCCCCCCTTTAGTACTAGTTCGGCATGAACCGCCACTAAAGTGCCACCACGTGGCACGAGCCGGGGCCGGGTGGCGGGAGACCTTTAGTACCGGTTGGTAACACCAACCGGTACTAAATGTTTGGGCTGTTTTGGTTTTATTTATTTTTTCCTTTAGTTTTGTGTTTTCAAATTAATTTAAAGATTGTTTTCACATTATAATGAGTTGTTAAATCATTAGGTGAAAGTACCGCAGATTAGTTTCAACTGGGATGCATGCATGGATCCTAGCTAAGTGATCAAATTATACATGCCATATCCATATTACTTGATCACTTATATTACGTGAGCAAGTAATATTGATATGGCATATACTTGATCACTTAGCTAGCTAGGATCCATCCAGTTGAAACTGATCTGCGGTTTCTTTCATAAATGATATAGTAACTCATCATAGTCGTCATTAGCACTATTTAATCATCATAGTCATTACCGCTATCTAATCACCACCAATATATACTAGCTTAAAGAAGAAACATTCACTTGTACCAGAAGGAAAGATATCATCGAGGTCAACATGGTCATGATTATAAGCGTTCATATATAAGACCACAAAAGCAAATCACTCTTTGAGATTAAGTTCAGGACGAAGAACACGAAGAGCATGCTAATTAATCACTCATGCTGCTCTCTCTCGGGTAAAATAGCATAGAACATGTATAGCTCTCGTGATTCATCATATTGGAGCATGCTAATGAACCTGTCTCCTAATCGTGGGTTGCGCTTCTGATTGCTGCCCCCTAGTACTTCTCTACGATCATGGACAATTTTGCTTCAGTCTTTCACTATTAAGCATTCCTCGCTATTAGAAATCTTGAATGCACTAAAGTGCATTATAGAAGGTATTGGTCGTAAGCTAACAATTCTCATGGGACCTTTAGTCTCCATTCACTGAGGCAGAACATTCATCGGGAGTCCCTGTTGAAGAACATCGTATACTAACATACTTAGCAATGAAGTTTCGCTTAAAAAATAATGTATGCAAAAGATGGACTGAGGAAAAATAGTAAAAATCTTACCATCTTTCCTAAATAGATGTGACCGTAGTTCAATATGATCATTATTGGTCGCACGTTTTGAGTACTAAGATTATTAAGTCCAGAAAAATAATTTGTCTTGATAGTACGAAGATCCTCAAGCCATGAAACATAATGACTTATCTCCTCGCAGTTTAGTTCAGCCCCGGGACAGTGGAAGGTCCTATCTACCAAGCGATGGACAGGTTTGCTTGAATGGAAATAAACTGTCAATAGAAATTAGTTGTCAACTTTTTTTGAAAAAACAATATCGAAGACATAAATATGGTTAAGAAACTCACATAATGGTAGAACTGGAGGCGTCTGCACATCGACCCAAATGTCTCTATTACCTTCAATATCATCTTCGCGACGAATATCAAAGGTGATAAACATATCAGGCTCAAATGCATAAGCCTTGCATAGTGCTTGCCAAGTTTTGTATTCAAAATGGGTGTAGGTTTCTTGATTGTATAATTTGGCATTGATGGTATAACCATGCTCGGTCTTCAGGTAAACTCTCTTTACCTCCATAGTTTTCTTAGGACTGAAGCCTATCTTATCCAAGAAAAAAATTCTTGCATGGCAGGGGATACGCTAGTAGAATAGTTGATGCAAATGAAGCATATATAAGTCATGCTTAATTATGAAAAAAGACTTGTCGTTGTGACTTACTGTATCCACTTCGAATGTCTCGTCCAGCTTGATGCTAAAGCGCCTATCATCAACTAGGAAATTTTTGTCGCACATGCCGTGTTGGTCTTCGCGGTCTTCGCACATAATGAAATCGTTTTCGTCGTCAGACGACATTTCCTATATATGTTCATAGGTGAAAAATTGAACACTTATTAGTTATATTAATTCAACTAATTAGACTAGTTCTATTAATTCAACTAGCTAGTTCAACTAATTAACTCAACTAAGCACTTACTAAAAATATACCTAAATAAAGTATAGCTCATAATTCAACTAATTCAACTAACTAGTTCAAGTAATTCAATTAATTCAACTCATTAGACTAGTTCTATTAATTCAACTAGCTAGTTCAACTAATTAATTCAACTAATTAATTCAACTAAGCACATACTAAAATATACCTAAATAAAGTATAGCTCCTAATTAAACTAACTAGTTCAACTAATTCAACTAAACTAGTTCTATTAATTCAACTAGCTAGTTCAACAAATTAATTCAACTAAGCAGTTACTAAAAATATACCTAAATAAAGTATAACTCCTATTTCAACTAACTAGTTCAACTAATTCAACTAATTGAACTAAACTAGTTCTATTAATTCAACTAGCTTGTTCTACTAAACTAAGCATTTACTAAAAATAAACCTAAATAAAGTATAGCTCCTAATTCAACTAACTCAATTAACCAGTTCAAGTAATTCAACTAATTCAACTAAACTAGTTCAATTAATTTTCTTACTAAAAAGTATACCTAAATTTTAATTAGATGATCAAATCTCATATACCTAAATTTAAAACATATTAATTCATCTAACATTAATATAATTTCATCTATAACTAAAAGTATAAAAAACTAACTCATCTAACATTATCTAATTCTTATATAATCTAACATTTATATAATCTAACATTTTGACATTAAACATTTGTTTGTGTGTGTGCGTTTGTGTGTGTGCGTGTGTGCATATATGTGTGCACAGGAGGCCGCCGGCGTGAGCGGCAGGGGGGCGACCGGGGCACACAATCGATCTTACAGCGAGGGGGGGGGCGGCGACGACGGCGACGGGGCCGGGGGCGGCGCGACACGGGCGGCGCGACGGGGAGGCGACGACGGCGACGGGTGAGGCGCACGGACGGGGGCGGCGACCACGGCGATGGGGGCGGCGACCACGGCGATGGGGGCGGCGACGGGTGCGGCGCAGGGACGGGCGCGACGAAGATGAAGATGATAACTGAAAATTTTCGTTAGTGGTGGTTATATAGGGGAGGCCTTTAGTACCGGTTGGAGACAGGAACCTGTACTAAAGGTTAAATTTGGCGAGGCGAATCTGTGGGAAGTGACCCCCTTTAGTACTGGTTCGTGCCCCCACCCGGTACTAAAGACCGACCCTTTAGTACCGGTTCGTGCCACGAACCAGTACTAAATGGTGTGTGCTCCCGTTCGGCGGTGCTCATTGTTTAGTCCCACCTCGCCGAGCAAAGGGCAGCCACACTGGTTTATAAACCCAGCCGCGGCTGCTTGTTCGAGCTCTTATATAATGCTGGCCTCTGGGCCTAACTTTGTCGCGCTGCCCTGTGAGCCTGCTGGGCCTTATGGGCCTGCATATGCACGCCCAAGACTGAGCAGGCCCACTAGGCAGCGCGGAAATAATGTTTTCATATGGTTTCTTCTATTTATTTGTGAGTAGTTTTTTACTGTATTTAGAGTTTCTTATATTTAATATTAGTGTGTTTTATCATAATATTCATATTTGTTGTGATTTTTCAGTTCATTTTCTGGTGCTTTTCACTTTCACGGTGTTTTAGCTCTAAAAACAACTCAGTAAATGCATCGAAAATAGCAAATTATGTCAGAAAGGTTTGAAAGTTGATGACGTGGATTAGAATTCTGCATCTGAACACAGAAAAAGTCCAGAGTTGTACTAAGTTATTAAAATATTGAATAGCCGGTGTAACAGATGAGTTTTCGTCCGAAACCGTGATACTTCAAAAGAGATTGTCCAGTTTGTACACGAAGTGAATCCAGTTTTTGCCATAACCCTCTCTACTTTTTTGCACATGCTATGCGGATGAAATGATGATACCTTGTCAAGTTTCAATCTTTTCAGAGTTCATTTTCTGGTGCTTTTCACTTTGACGATGATTTCGCTCTGAAAACAAATCAGTAAATGCATTGAAAATAGCAAATTATGCCAGAAAGGGTTGAAAGTTGATGACGTGGATTTGAATTCTGCATATGAACACAGAAAAAGTCCGGAGTTGTACTAAGTTATATTGAATAACCGGTGTAACAGATGAGTTTTCGTCCGAAACCCTGATACTTCGAAAGAGATTGTCCAGTTTGTACACGAAGTGCATCCAGTTTTTGCCGTAACCCTCTCTACTTTTTTGCACATGCTATGCGGGTGAAATGATGATACCTTGCCAAGTTTCAACCTTTTCAGAGTTCATTTTCTGGTGCTTTCCACTTTCAAGGTTATTTAGCTCTGAAAACAAATCAGTAAATGCATCAAAAATAACAAATTATGTCAGAAAGGGTTGAAAGTTGATGAGGTGGATTTGTATTCTGCATCTGAACTCAGGAAAAGTCCGGAGTTGTACTAAGTTATTAAAATATTGAGTACTCGGTGTAACAGATGAGTTTTTGTCCGAAACCCTGATACTTCCTAAGAGATTGTCCAGTTTGTACATGAAGTGCATCATGTTTTTGCCGTAATCCTCTCTACTTTTTTGCACATGCTATGCGCGTGAAATGATGATACCTTGCCAAGTTTCATCTTTTCAGAGTTCATTTTCTGGTGCTTTTCACTTTCACAGTTATTTAGCTCTGAAAACAAATCAGTAAATGCATCGAAAATAGCAAATTATGTCAGAAAGGGTTGAAAGTTGATGAGGTGGATTTGAATTCTACATCTGAACGTAGAAAAAGTTGGGAGTTGTACTAAGTTATTAAAATATTGAATAGCCGGTGTAACAGATGAGTTTTCGTCCGAAACCCAGATACTTCCTAAGAGATTGTCCAGTTTGTACACGAAGTGCATCCAGTTTTTGTCGTAACCCTCTCTACTTTTTTGCACATGCTATGCGGGTGAAATGATGATACCTTGCCAAGTTTCAACCTTTTCAGAGTTCATTTTTTGGTGCTTTTCACTTCACGGTGATTTAGCTCTGAAAACAAATCAGTAAATGCATCGAAAATAGCAAATTATGTCAGAAATGGGTGAAAGTTGCTGACGTGGATTTGAATTCTACATCTGAACGCAGAAAAAGTCCGGAGTTGTACTAAATTATTAAAATATTGAATAGCCGGTGTAACAGATGAGTTTTCGTCCGAAACCCTGATACTTCCTCAGAGATTGTCCCGTTTGTACATGAAGTGCATCCAGTACTTCAAAAGAGATTGTGGATTCGAATTGTGCATCTGAACGTAGAAAAAATACATTGATAAGTACCGCCTTTCAGCCAAAACATGCTACTGCTACAGAGAAATACATAAAAAATACATTGATCATCAAGAATCGTTTTGTATAGAATCTAAATTGTCAATAGGAATCTGCCCCGATTTAAGAACCGGCGAAGACTCCTATAGCAGCCACAGATCCTACACATAGAGTTCAATGAAGACCAAGTGGTTGTGATAGTTTGAGAAGTAACATATTTCAGGTGGTAAAAATTCTTAGCGGAGCGAGGTGGGACTAAAAAATAGCGGCAAAATGAATCAGCTAGAAACCTCTAGTACCGGTTGGAGGCATGAACCGGTACTAAAGGTGCTGGTAGGGCCCCAGCCTAACCACAGCCTGCAACTGCTTCTTTAGTACCGGTTCATGACACGAACCGATACTAAAGGTTCTCCATAAGCCAGTACTAATGATCTCTGACCCCCTAACCGTTGGGACATACACTAATGATCACATTAGTGCCGGTTATTTTACAAACTGGGACTAATGTGCCTCACATTAGGCCCTTTTTCTACTAGTGGTGCTCTTTTGCCGGAACCTACAACTCCGTTGCTAGTCATACATCATTTGATCCCGCTCAGTGTTGTTTTGCCTTCTTTTACTCAGCTCGTGTTGCTTTTTGCTAGGAGACTACTGAAATGCAAATGTGTTCAATCGACTATGTGTTGCAGGTAAATAATCAATTATTTATTTCTTTGATTTGCTATTGATTCTCATGTGCATACACTTGATTAGGTGGGTCATGGATTTGTGCAGCTACCTAACATGGCTAATATTGTGTGCTGCTACAGTAATATATCAAGTGGTACTTTAATTATTCTTCAGCTAATGATTTTTTGGTATTTCCTTTTGAATGCTTAGGCATACCATGTTTCACTCGTGTGGAACTCAAGATTTGATAGAAGCAACCTCAGAGAGATAGCTCTGCATGTGCAGAACTCATGATTTGACAAGCTGTTAAATTCCCATAGTTTAGTATTTATTTCTTACTATCTTTCATATTTTTTTTCCTGAACTGAACTTCGCCCTTTTCTCCAAAATTATAAGAGCAATGATGGTTTGGAAAAATGATTATGGTTGCTCATTTATTTTCTTGGTGTTAGATTACTAATGTCAAGAAATATAATTATATGATTTTTAGAGATATAACCAGATGAGGAAGTGATAGGTTTGGAAAATGACAATGGTTAACTATGTATTATCTATACTGTATTCATGTAAATGCTCGTGTCTTTTTTCCATGGTGCCCCCTTTCCCATTATTCAGTCGATGGACATCAGGGTCCTATGCTCCAGATATTCCTTTTCTATATATATATATATATATATATATATATATATATATATATATATAAATTTCAGTTGGATGAAAGTGATACATATATTGGATGATTTCTGACATGACTTTGTGCTGGGTGACTCCTGGCAGTACAACGAATTCTATTACATGGTGTTGAGTCGCGATATCAGGGAGGAGCCCTGTGATGACCTCGGCAATGCTTCGGTGGAAGGTACTAACTAAACTTCATACATATTCCTAGCTTCACAAAGAAAGGGTGACCAGATCAGTCAACCCAGGCCGCCCTGAACAACCATACCTCATGTTGTGCTATTTGGACATGTGAATTCAATTCTTAGCATTGATTAATTAGCAAAGCCAGCCTGAGTGCTATTACTAGAGAGCTTATGACTTTTCAGATCCCCGCTAGCTATTGCACCCACTCCCATACGTGCTACCCCACCTATTCCACCCACTCGTATTCGTGTTATTCCGCCTATTGCACCTGCTCCATCAGCTCAGCACAACGTTTCTGGTCTGGAACCTATTAGCGAGGAGGAGGTTGATTCCCCAGCGTCTCTGTGTCTCACCCTCGGCAGGCCAAGGGAGATCCTCACCATCTCCGACTAAGTACGCATAGACGCCATGCGATGTGTCGACTTGTGTAATATGTTTATATGTACATAGGTTGTGAGAAGTAGCCTGTTTGCGCATCATGTAGGATCTGGAGGAGTGCACTAGTTTAAATAACATGTCAGGATTATGTACACATATCCTGAGTGATGTAATGTATAATTATGCCCGCGTGTAAGATATGCAATAGTCCTTCTCCGCGCGAAATCGTGTGTTTCCAAAAATATCCTGGAGTTTAAAAATGTTCTTTGTGTGTGATTTTATTGACTTTTGCGACTCTTTTTCTTATCTTACGAGTTCACAAAATATTTCCCCAGAGTGAAAGATGTCTCGTCCTTGGACGCGCTCCATGCCAACTCAGCCAGAAGAAAATTATGGCACACCGCAGAACCACAATTTCACTCAGGGTCAGACAAGTCAACAGGACAGTGAAACAACTTTTACACAAGTTTGTCGTTTGTATGAACAGAGTCAGCAGCAACACCAGGAAATGATGAACCAATTCATCAATATGGAAAGTAACCGTGGTCAGTATCAACCGCAATCCAAATTATCTGAGTTACAAAAGACGCGTCCTCCAACATTTTCTCATACTGACAAGCCTCTTGAGGCCGATGACTGGCTTCGAGACATGGAGAGAAAATTAATTATCGCACAGTGTTCAGACCGTGAAAAAGTATTGTATGCACCACACTATCTCACAGGAGCAGCTGCATCGTGGTGGGAAAACTTCCTGCACATGCACCCCAACAAAAATGAAATTACCTGGGAAAATTTCAAAGAAGGTTTTCATGGGGCACATATTCCTAAGAGCGTCATGAAAATCAAGAAGAAAGAATTTGATGAACTCAAGCAAAGAGCCATGACAGTGTTTAAATACAACAGCCAATTCACTTTGCTGTCTCGCTACGCCAATGAAGAACGCATGACCGAGAGCAAGAAGATTGAAAAATTCTTGGAAGGCCTGGCAACCGCCCTTAAGTGCCAGCTAGTTGTGCATACCTTTCCAGATTTTAAAACACTGGTGGATAAGGCCATTACACTGGAAAATGAGCAACGTAGCCTGAAAGATTTCCGCAAACGAAAAAGGGACCAGACTACTTTTGCTCGCAATCGCAGAAGCAAGAAGGAATTTTAGAAGGGGGATTCACACAAAACCCCGACGAATAATTCACGTCCAATCAAGAATTTCCATGCAAGAGACAAAGAGTTCACCTATCGCCCAGGCGTTGCCTGTTATGCTTGTGGAGAAGAAGGGCACTATGCCAAGCAGTGCCCCAAGCCAAGGAGCTCAACCACGAAGCTCAATAATGGTGGCAATTTCAACCCCAACAACAACCACCGGAAATGTCACTTGAACCACGTGACCCGAGAGGAAGCACAGAACGCCCCAGATATCGTACTTGGTACGTACCTCGTCAACACAATACCTGCCATGGTTTTGTTTGATTCTGGAGCTTCTCACTCATTCGTTTCGAAAAGTTTTGCTTTGCAAAATAATTTTTCGATGCTTCCCTTGGAAAAATCAGTGATCATCAAGTCCCCTGGAATTAAGCAAGTGACCCAGAGTTACTGTCAAGGTGTGGTTATTGAATTTGAAGGATTGAAGTTTTACGCCAACCTTATTGTACTGGAAAGCAAAGGACTGGATGTCATCCTAGGAATGGATTGGTTAACCACCAACAAAGGTTTTATTGACTACTTCAACCGTACCGTGATTCTCACACACCATCATGGGAAGAAAATAAAAGTTTCAGCCAAAGAGAGACAAATACCTCGGCAACCTAGATTAAACAAGGTGGACGTTTCTGAGCTGAACAAGGTTCCGGTAGTATGTGAATTCCCAGACGTATTTCCAGAAGAACTACCAGGCATGCCACCAGACCGAGAGATAGAATTCAGCATTGAGCTAGCACCCGGAACCGCTCCTATTTACAAGAAACCTTACAGAACGGCACCATCCGAATTGGTAGAGTTAAAGAAGCAAATAAAAGAATTATTGGAGAAAGGATACATACGAGCCAGCTCCTCACCTTGGGGTTCTCCAATTTTATTTGCCAAGAAGAAGGATGGAACAATGAGGTTGTGTATTGATTATCGAGCTCTCAACATGCCCACAATCAAGAACAAATACCCAACGCCCCGAATAAATGATTTATTCGATCAGCTCGCACAGGCCAAAGTCTTCTCAAAAATTGACTTGAGATCAGGATACCACCAATTAAAAGTGCGAACAGAAGATATTCCCAAGACCGCCTTCACCTCCAGATATGGCTTGTATGAGTTCACAGTGATGCCATTCGGGCTAACCAACGTCCCCGCATATTTTATTCACCTCATGAACAAAGTATTTATGAAGTATATGGACGAGTTTGTTGTGGTATTCATCGATGATATTCTGATATATTCCAAAACACCAGAAGAGCACGCCGAACATCTCAGGATTGTACTTGGAGAACTCAGGAAACATCAACTGTACGCCAAATTTAGCAAATTTGAATTTTGGCTAAGGCAGGTGGGTTTTCTGGGCCACGTGCTAACCCAAGAAGGTATTGCAGTAGACCCGGAAAAAGTCAAGGCCGTACTTGGCTGGAAACCACCGGCTAACGTAACGGACGTACGGAGTTTCTTGGGAATGGCAGGCTATTATCGGAGATTTGTTGAAGGATTCTCTACTATAGCAAAGCCCATGACACAATTGCTCAAGAAAGGCAAGAAGTTTGAATGGACAGAAGCATGTGAGAAAAGCTTCCAAGAGCTAAAAAGCAAATTAACAACGGCACCAGTACTAATTGTGCCAGATATACACAAGAAGTTTGAGGTATATTGTGACGCATCCCGGAAAGGCCTCGGATGCGTATTGATGCAAGAAGGCAAGGTAGTTGCGTATGTCTCTAGACAACTACGCAAGCATGAGGAAAATTATCCCACTCATGACTTGGAATTAGCAGCGGTCATTCATGCACTCAAGGAATGGAGACACTTCCTACTTGGGAATCGTTGTGAGATATACACAGACCATAAGAGTCTTAAGTATATTTTCACACAGCAACGACGCTGGTTAGAGTTGGTGAAGGATTATGACGTTGGAATCCACTATCATCCCGGAAAAGCAAATGTTGTGGCAGATGCACTTAGTCGAAATCCCAGCACGGACGACGACAGTATACCAAAGTTGAGGCCAGAATTTCAGCAGGAATTTGCCCGACTCAATCTAATAATGGTTACCGAAGGCAGTGTGTCGAATAGAGAAATACAGCCTACCCTGATGGAAAGGATCAAGGAAGCCCAACACGGACACCACAGCATTGAGGGCATAAAAAGACAAGTGAGTTTGGGAAGAGCCTCAGAATTCAACGTAGATGAGCAGGGAATATTGTGGTACGGAGAGAGGCTATGCGTACCAAATGTCAAGGACCTCAAACAGCAGATATTGACTGAAAGTCACACAGCTCCGTATTCAATCCATCCTAGAGGGACAAAAACGTACAAGGATCTTCAGGAAATTTTTTGGTGGCACGGTATGAAGAGAGATATAGCCACGTTCATTGCATGCTGTGACTCTTGTCAACGTATCAAGGCCGAGCACCAGAAACCATCCGGACTGTTACAACCAAATAAGATACCCGAGTGGAAATGGGACGAGATTGGAATGGACTTTATCGTTGGACTGCCACGGTCACGACACGGAAACGATGCCATATGGGTCATAACCGACATATTAACCAAGGTGGCACATTTTATTCCGATAAAAACAACTTACACCACTCAGAGACTAGCCAGACTTTATCTTGCCCGTATCGTTTGCCTGCATGGAGTCCCTAAGACTATCATCTCCGATAGAGGCACACAGTTCGTCTCTACATTCTGGGATCACCTACAATAGGGACTGGGAACCCAACTAGCCTTCAGTACCACATACCATCCCCAGACTGATGGGCAGAAGGAACGCGTAAACCAAATCCTAGAAGACATGCTAAGAGCCTGTGTCCTCACCTACGGGAACAGTTGGGAATAAAGTTTGCCATATGCAGAGTTCGCATACAACAACGGCTATCAAGCCAGCTTGCAAATGGCACCCTTTGAAGCTCTATATGGGAGAAGATGTCGTACCCCACTAAATTGGTCAGAGACCGGAGACATCCATAGCTTTGGCCCAGATATGCTCAAGGAGGCCGAGGAGAAAGTTAAGACAATTAGAGAACGACTCAAAACAGCTCAAAGTCGGCAAAAGAGTTATTACGACTGAAAGCATCGGGAAATCAGTTTTGAACCCGGAGAATTGGTATACCTGAGAGTTTCTCCTATGAAGGGTTTGCAACGATTCAAGATTAAGGGGAAACTAGCACCAAGATTCATCGGACCATCTCATATAGTGTCCCAAAGATTAAGGGGTATACCAGCTAGACCTACCCGGAGACTTATCCGGTATCCACAACGTGTTTCACATCTCGCAGTTGAGAAAATACATGGGCAACCTAGAGAAGCAAGTTTCACATGAGTATATTGACGTGCAACCGGACCTCACTTACCGGGAGCACCCAATAAAAATATTAGAAGAGTCTGAGAGGAGGACCCGACGGAAAACCATTAAGTTTTTCAGAGTTCAATGGAGAAATCACACCGAGGATGAAGCAACTTGTGAGAGCGAGGATTTTCTTCGGACAGAGCACCCACACCTGTTTAAGGATCAGCTGAAATCTCGGGGACGAGATTTTTCCTAAGGGGGTAGGTGCTGTGACACTCCAAAAATTTTGTGATTTTTGTTTTCAGAAAGAGCCTTGCTTGGTTTGAAAGAAGGTCATTTAAACCCTTCCTAAAAAAACATCTTCTAAGTTTGCCCTCTCAAAAAAATCTTTTTCTTGGATTTAGTTTCTTTTAAAAAGAAAACCCTTTTAGTTTTTGGGCTTTTATTTGGTTTTGATCCCTTCTAAATTTTACCATGCCTCCTATGGTGAAATTTTCCCGAAACCCCTCCTCCCACTTTGGTGCAACCCAAACATTCTGTCCAAACTAATAAAATCCATTTTTGGATTTTATTCCAATTATTTCTCCTCCCAAAATAATTCTGTCTTTTCTTTTGAGCCTAGGTGATTTGCAAAGCAAGTACCCTAATGCTTTTGACTTTTGACCTCAACTCAACACCCCTGGATAGTCCTTTGTACCCACAACCCAGAACCATCTTGATCCACTCTTCTCCTTTTCAAATATTTCAAATTTCACTCACTGCAAGTTTGGACCAGATTTGCCAATTTTGGTGAAATTGATATCTACACCACTCCAAAAATTCCACAAATATTCAGGCCCCTCCACCAAAAACCAGCTCAGAGAAAAATCCCTACATTCCTAGATCATTCTGTCGAACACCTTGCATGCACTGTTTCTGTTCATCTTCAGTTAAGTTCAGAGTTTCAGTGTCGATCTTCGTCAGAAATTCAGTCACATGCTCACAGTGCACTTGGCACGTTGCTCACGGCCTAGCTTGCTTGTTCGGAGCCTCACACGCGCGCTTGGCACCTTCCTGGCATCGGTGGCGCCCTGGCCCGCCTGCGCCGGTGTGTCTTGCGCCGGCCGAATCACGGTAACGGCCGACAGGGAGCAAAACGGCGGCTCAACGCCGTTCGGCGCCGCACAAACCCCCTGGTGGCTCTGCGTGGCCATTTCCTCGTCAGCGCACGCATGCAGCACCGTCGCCGTGGCGCGGCACGCACAGAGCGTGCTCCCTGCCGCCGACGGGCCCGCGCCGCCCCGTTCTGTCGAGCTCCCCCTAAGCAACCAAATCCCGACGCGGTTAGCACCTAAACGGAACCAAGGAGCACCCACGACGATGCTCAACCTCCGAACCCTCCCGTGCAACCATAGCGCCGCCGTAATCACCTCGCCAGAGAACCCCGTTCTCGGCAACCGCCTCGGGGCGGCTATATATAGCACCCCGAGCTTGCTCTCGCCCCCGCACGACTTCACCACCTCATCAGACCCCACCCAGCCACTGAACGAGCCTCGAGGGGCCTTTCCTCCTCGACTCCGGCCACCTCCGTCCGCCTCGGGCTCCGGCATCGTTCTCTCCGGTGAGAACTCCTCCGCCGCCCTACTTTCGCCCGTAGCCTCGTACCACCTCTAGTAGGATAACCCCCACCTCAATTTTGACCCCGCAGCTCTCTCTGGCGAGATCCACGACCACCCGAATCACCGTCCGCCGGAGCAAGCGTCGCCGCCGACGTGGTACTCGCCGGCGACCACCGCCACCTCCCACAGACGCGAAATGGCGCCCTGAACACGGAGGTACTCTCCGATCTCCCTGCCTCGCCGTGGATCGCCGCAGGCGACCATCGAGGCACTCGGGCGCCGACGAGCCCCGACTCCCTCGTTCGAAATTTCAAACCTGACGGGTGGGACCCGCCCGTCAGCCTCTCCTTTTTTTGAATCGTTTACTGAAAGCATACTCTGGCAAATACGCTTCCACTCTAAACCGTTTTTCTGGATTTTTCTGCAAAGCCCCCTGGAAGTTTTCTGTTTCATTACAGATGGGTCCTTGGACCAAAACTCTTATAACTTTTAATCAGAAAAGTATTTTTGATTAATTCTTTTTCTCTTCTCTTTAGATTTTTGTCTAGTTTTTTATCATATTTATTTGAAAAAATATTTGGAACACTTTTATGTACACTCACGGTATTTACGTTGCGTACGTATTTTTCTTATACAGTAGATACCGGAGGAGGTGACGGAGCTGCAAACTTCGCACAGTTAGACTCCGACTACTCCGAACCAGGCAAGCATGTTTGAACTCTTGATATGATGAGTGTTGTTGCATGTTTGCATTTTAGTATGGTCATGGCATGTTTATGAACATCACTTTGAATGTTATATTTCATGCACAGAATCAGAAAGTAAGTTTCGGAAAGCATTATGTTGTTGGGTACATATTTGCATAGCCATGTGTTGGCATGAGGATGGGTAAGATGGCAGTGTTGTGACACGCCAGTCTTATGCCAGATTATTTGACTTCCGTGTCATCGTGAAACAAATCACATTTCCATTCATTCCTTCCTATACTGTCACATGTTTTCCGAAAGGAATATGGCATAGTAAGTTGCAAATCGTTTTCCTGGTACACACCAAATAGAGAGGCCGGGGTGAGGGTTCCATGGCCCTGGATTAAAGCCCGTCATCCGGTCAGGGGGCATGGGTGTTTCCGGTTGGGACCGAGAGGGGGGCACCCCTTAGAGCGCGCGTATAGAAATTTGATCCCATGCTATTCGAGGTTGTGGCCTCCCCGTCTCAAAGTTTTTCTTGGACGTTGTCCTGGGTGATTCCTGGCATCGTGAGGTGAAATTGGTGTGTACTAGTTAAATGTGTTTCTACTGAAATACCGTAAACGGCCCTAGTCCTTCGTGACTACGGAAATCCGTTGGCTGTGGTCAGTTCATCCAAACTCTGCAGAGTCTCAACTCTTTCAATCATCTTGTACTTGTTCAAGTACCATATTCATCTTATCTTGTCAGGTATCAGCCTCAGTGACAAAACTCCGGTGGGATTTATGCGTGATAAATCCGGTTAAAAGATTATTCTTGTGGATGGACTAATCTTGTTATTTACATTTATTACAAGCCCTGTCTGCGATGTCGCTCAGACGTCCGACGGTGGCATACCTGTTATTTACTTTTGTTATAGGCCCTGTCTGTGATGTCGCTCAGACGTCCGACGGTGGCATACCTGTTATTTACTTCGGTTAAAGCCCTTTATGTGATGTCGCCCAGACGTCCGACTGTGGCATTTCTTTTAAAGCCCTTTATGTGATGTCGCCCAGACGTCCGACAGTGGCTTTTCTTTTAAAGCCCTTTATGTGATGTCGCCTAGACGTCCGACTGTG
>LT934117.1:716012812-716051307 GCA_900231445.1 Triticum turgidum subsp. durum | reverse complement strand
CGTCCGACTGTGGCATTTCTTTTAAAGCCCTTTATGTGATGTCGCCCAGATGGCCGACTGTTGCATTTCTTTTAAAGCCCTTTATGTGATGTCGCCCAGACGTTCGACTGTGGCATTTCTTTTAAGCCCTTTATGTGATGTCGCTAAGACGCCCGACTGCAGCATTTCTTTTAAGCCCTTTATGTGGTGTCGCTTAGACGCCCAACTGCGGCATGCATTTTATTTATTTACCTTTCGAGGCGTCGCTCCAGACACCCGATCGGTTTTCAGTTATTTATTTTTCAAGTCCTGCAATATTACCGTTGTTATATGAGTATCATCCTTTGTTCATGACGCATTCATGCATTCATTGATTATATCTTTTGTCCGAACTGTCTTGCGAGTACTCACCTGGCTTGTTGATTTGGCCAGATGTTGATGAAGGCGATCTCATGGATGAAGAGTTTGATAGCGAGTCCGACTCCTAGAGGAGTCCCAGTCAGTCCCATGCGATCCTGTCTTGGTCATTGTATTATCCGCTTCCGCAACCCCGAATAAATTCATCGAGCCTCACCTCGACGCTCGATGTGCTGCCAGTAGAAGTCAAGTTATCCACCACCACTTTTCCTCGAGCTAGTAGCATGCCACCACACCCCTGTGTCATAACCGCCCATATGTAAGATATTGGCAAGTTTGTAATAAATTGTTGAGCAGCCTCAGCTCAACCCTGTAATATATTTGATGCTACTGGTTCTCTGTTTATCAAGCTTTTGTCTACCAGAAAGGATGACTTTTCCTATACTGGGTTTAAAAGATCGGTTTTCTCAATAAACATTTTATTGAAAAGCCGGTCGTGACAAATATTTGTTTCAACAGTGAAAACAAACTGTAAACTCACTTGCAAAGGTGGAGATGGAGAGAAAGTAGTTGGCGATCTAGTCGTGCAATGAAGTACGGAGCAAGAAACATGAATCTAAAAACAATTAACTTCCCATTTTTGTAAGGCTTATTCTTAGGTTATATCTATTGTGGCATTTACGATGAGTTTTTCCTTCTACACCGGCTGTTGGCCATTTGATGAATAATTTGTGATTGCTCAATTTTTTAGAGTCAAATTTAACAATATACCAGCGATACAAGAAGAAAGTTGTTATGCGTTTCTTTTTTAAGAATTAAAACATCAACATTTTATTAGATGGCAGATGAACATTAATTTGGATCTCTCGTATGTTGATATGAACTTGGATGATTCAACTTAAGATATCGTTAAATGCTTTGTTAAAATACCGAAATAAAATGTTGAGCCAATCACCATGCACCAAGGCGCATTTCCTAACTAGTACTTTAGTATGGGCAACAGCAGAGGCTATGTTCGAAACCAAAGTTTAAAGCAGTAGGCTATGGAAACTCACGACAGTCTAAAAATAATTTGAATCAGCGATGCATCCCTCTTGAATCACTATATTCTACATAGATGATGTTTAGTTAGCCCCTAGAACCGTTATAGCTCCACTGTTACAGTTTTCCTGCCATTTGAATCTTGGTTTAAAACACAGTCCCTTTGAACTATCTGAATTAAAAAGGCAAATATCCACATTACCTTGCTCTGATGTTAAATAAGTAAAGAGATATTACTGTGTACATCTAGGATGTGAATTGTAGTTTGATACATTAGTCGGATTATATGTTTTCATGAGAGAATAGGATATCTATGGAGAGGAGGTGATATGGTATCATATTATATATGTCACCAACTCCGGTTTTGTAAGAGCAAGATACCATCAGAATCGTATTGCATAGTGTCACTAGATTGCCAAAAAGCGATTGTACGAACACATACAATTTTTTCAACCAAAATGCATGGACTTCATTTCCTTTTTACCAAAAAGGATTTTGTCCCTTTTACATATAAAATAAAGCATTGCCACAAAAATAAAAGAAGAAATGGAAAATGATACAAGATATGCTTAGGAATAAATGGCAAAGAAGAAAAGGCATGCTCTGAATGAGCCAAGAACATGCTTTAAAAATGCGGAACTCGAAGTTGCCAGGCTGCTCGAGTTGCTCGTCATATCCGTTACATGATGTCTAATATGCAACTTTATTCTTGTAGACTCGTGTTGGGCCTCCAAACGCAGAGTTTTGTAGGACAGTAGCAATTTTCCCTCAGGTGGATGACCTAAGGTCTATCAATCTGTGGGAGGCGTAGGATGAAGATGGTCTCTCTCAAACAACCCTGCAACCAAATAACTAAGAGTATCTTGTGTCCCCAACACATCCAATACAATGAAAAATTGTCTAGGTGCACTATTTTGGTGAAGAGATGGTGATACAAGTGTAGCAATGATAGATATTGATTTTCGCGATAGGAACATTAAAAAACAGCAGTATAGCACAAACAGTATTGCAATGCTTGAAAACGAGGCTTAGTGTTTGTACTTTCTCTAGTGCAATATCTCAACAATGCTAATATAATTGGATCGTATAACCATCCCTCAACGTGCGATTAAGAATCACTCCAAAGATCTTATCTAGCGGAGAACATAAGAAGAAAGTGTTTGTAGGGTACGAAATCACCTCAAAGTTATTCTTTCCGATCAATCTTTTGGCTATCCCTATAAGTGTCACAAACAACCCTAGAGTTCGTACTAAAATAACACCATATGATACACATCAATCAACTATAATGTCACCTAGATACTCCAATGTGACCGCGAGTTTATGTGAGTTCATTATACGATTTGCACCAAACATTTTCAAATTCACAATACTCAATCCAACATAAAGAACCTCAAAGAGTGCCCAAGATTTCTACTGGAGAAACAAGGACGAGAACGTGCATCAACCCCTATGCAGAGATTACCCCAATGTCACCTCGGAAATCTACGAGTTGAGTGCCAACACATACATCATGTGCTCTAAAATCCATCAAAGTATTCAATCACATTGAGTGTTTGTGGGTACAAAGGCTTGCGGCGGTGGCACTTCTGGTCTATGGTTATTTCTAGCGGTTTATGTATTTAGAGGATTTTTTGGTGTTGGCCTCACGCTGAGACGGGCCTCGAGGGGCCCACTATCCATCAGGGCGTGCCACTGGTGGTGGCATGCCCTGGTGCCAAGTGGACAGTAGCCCCCCCCCTTGGTCGGTCTTTGCTCCAATATTTTTCTTTTGTTCCAAAAAATTATCTAAAAAGTTTCGTCCAATTCCGAGAACTTTTATTTCTGCACAAAAAACAACACTACGGTAGTTGTGCTGAAAACAATGTTAGTTCGGGTTAGTTCTACTCAAATCATACCAAAACCATATAGAATGGCTGTAAACATGGCACGAATACTTCATAAATTATAGATATGTTGGAGGCGTATTAGTACACTATATGAGACATGCTATTGGCGTTGTGGCATGCGTTCCATTCTTCCCCAACGAGCCACCAGATCTAGCAAACCAGGGGTTGTCCCGAGCTTGCTTTGCAAGATGGTGATCACACGGAGAGGCCATCATCTTTGGGCCAAAGTGGCAACCCAGTGCCCCAGACAACCACCTACCGCAACCTAACCACCGCCGCAGCCAATGTGAATGCCTAGTAGTATCCACTCTAGCCACCGGTCGCAACAAAGGAGGCATGCTTGCTTAAAGAACCGCTGGCTCCCATAGTTCTGTGGGCCAGCAAAGACCTATACGCCAACTTCCTGGGCAGCCGCGCGACCGTGCCCAGCAACTGCATCTAGCAGCGGCAAGATGATGGAACGGGAGGGCAGAGGGCGGCGGCGATGGCAGGTTTCACTCTCAAGATCCCAGCGGTGGGCGACGCGAGGGTCCTCTCGTTGGTGATGGTATTCGGACCCCAACATTTTTATATCCAATTCTCAAATCAGAGTGGATTATTAGCGCCCAGGTGCCTAGGCAGCCTCAATAACCAGTAAAATCAAAAAAATAGAAAACAAAATCAGAAGATTCTAAAACTTTACAACAGAAAAAAGATCAAACTTTGTAGGTGCTTGCAAATTTTCATGCAAAAAAACCGTTCGAATAGCTCTACACACAAAAAAGATTTCAATGCTAGATGTTTTTAGCACTTTTTCCACTAAAATTTGAAATTCGTATGTACACCTGTCTCTACATGATATATCTACAAGAAAACTTGCAAGAACCTACAAAGTTTGACCATCTTTGATGTTGCAAAGTTTTAAATTTTTTTATTTTGTTTTCTATTTTGTTAATTGTTCGTAGATGGTGCCTAGGCGCAGGGAGCTATTACACCTTTCTCATACTCAGATACATCCATCGCATTCAACCCATCTACCACCACCCCTCTTGAACACTTCTATAGCATTGATTATGTTGTTCCAAGACACGTCCGTTCATGTCTTGCACTGGGAACCCATCGAAGAACTCCCTAGCTTCCCCTACACATCAAAACCAGCGTGGAAAGCAACTGTATGGACCTTCAGGATTGTGCCTCTGTGAGCCTAGTTATATACTTGGCAACCAGCGGGATCCAGGCAATGGTGGTGAGCGTATCCAGCAGGTAGCAGAACACATCTAGGAGCCGAACTCAGGGCGCGCGGTGGCAGGTGCAGCTTAACGGCTAGAGGACGAGTGGCCAAACACGACATCCCATCTCCCACTCTCCATGCCCAGCAATGTGACGTCTGTTTTCAGGTGCCACTATTTGGTTCTCGAGATTATACAACTGGCAAGGAAATCAGATGGATAGGATGTCCTGCACGACATGTTCGAGTCAAACTATGAAAGAGGATCGAACTCTAAGAAATACACCACAAACTTCAAGGTTCAAGGTATTGGGAGGTACGGTATATTTTCAAGGAAAGTTGCTTCTACCTATGTGCACAAGAAATGGTCGAGCTTGTGGAAAGTAGAGAATGGTGTTGTGCTAGAACAACTAACATATGATTACAGCATCTCGGCATGGCTCAATGTGTTCCATTCTCGACTCCTCTCATTCTCAAGTTAGCATCTCGTTTGTTTCTTGATCCTCTCATTGTCACTGCTAACAGAAGGTGAAGTTAGGCTGAACCTCAGTACCTACTCTAGTGAGATATGGAGAACGCACCAGGTCAATGGCCATGTATATATACACAGACATGCATAATACTATTATATTTTTGCTGTGTAAGGTCTGGTTGGTGAGAATTTTTATCTGGGATCAATATTCTAAGGCCCTTTCATACACAGAACGACATATAAATGGTGACCGTCTCCAATGCTATATGTAAAGAGCATGTGATGCTATTAATTACTTTAAGCTTGGTGGTGAATTATCTTAATCGTGTCAAATTTGTGAGCTAACTCATTTAGTTTCTTCTTCTTTAACTCATGATTGTATCTAAACATTTAAACCATTTAAACCATTTAAACCACATATATTGAAAATGGTGGAGGCCAATAACACACTTTCTATGGACAATCCAAATGCAGGTCCAAGAATAGTAAACCATAAAATGTTGGATACTCCAATCCATCAAAAGAAAGTTCCATTTTCTGCGCGGACACGGTGGTACAACCTATTGTGTTTCCTTACATTGTGATAAAATCTTCAGCATTTACGTTGTGATGGACACGCGGTTGGATGATGTAATACAATATGCATCTTGTCATATTGATCTAGCTTGAGCCCTTCTCATTATGCCAATACTTGTCCGAAGGTCGATTGCGTCTTGAGCAAGTTCATGTAAATAGGAGAACTTGGTGATAACCTTGGCTTGCTGATCTTTATCAACAACAAAAAAACATGTCTTCGTTGAGCTTATTATCTTAGATCGTAATAAATTATAGTTGATTGTGCTAGGATCCCTTCTGTGACATCCCCATGGCCACCTTGAGGTGTGGTAGCATGGGGGTGATACCCATGGGCTGCTCCATACCAATGATATTTTTCTTGCATGTCTAGTATGTATAGTTTTTGCACAGGTCCAAGGCCAAGATGGTATGGTATGGCTAAGGAAGATGAGTGGGATGACCCTAGCACTGTATTGCTTGTGCGAGGCAAAATCTACCACGACATGTAGCAGCTTGTCGTGACCAAAATTAGGGCCATGACTAGAGTTGTATATATAGTTTATGGGCTTAGGAAAAAATGGACCGTTAACAGGCCGTAAGACAGCACAGGCTTAACTCTATCGACAGGCATAATGGGTCGTTAATGGGCCATAATACATGACGAGATGAATCGGGGCCAAAGTGTTAACGGGCCACAGACGGGCCGACTATAACCATGGGCCGAATTTGGCCCAATAGCATAGCAGGCCAGTAACGGACAATAAGTAATCGAGTGTTGAAAATGAGCCCGAGAATATATGGGCCTTAAACTGCCGAAAGATAACACGGACTGGAAACGGCCCAACTGAATCATAGGCCGCTAATTTTTTTTGAGACAAATCATAGGCCGCTAATGGGTATAAAGAAATTTACTACTTATTATGGGCCAGAGTCACCGCGGGCCGTTAAAGGGCCCAAAGGTACAAAATGCCTCATATGGGCAGATTTTCCCACACCTAGTAATAAAGCTACGGTTTGCTTGAGTGGATAGATCGGGTGACGGAGGTACGTGCTTTCCCTTTTTTTTTATTGCTTCGGATTTTTCCTTTTCTTTTTACTACACCATGACATAGCTTTGGTCTTGTATGACGGTGATCCATAATAAACTGTAAATTGCTTTATGCACATGTAATTTTGTGTGTGTGTGTGTTTGTGTTGACTTTTCATCCTGGCAATGCATAGGTAAACACCTTTAACCAATATATATTTTTCCATAAAGAGGCCCTCGTGCCTGAGATATATCTTCCTTTGAATATAATCTGACGACACTACAGTATAATACTTCAAAAACCCACCAACAATTTCATCTTAAATCAATAGAAAATGTTTGTACTCATAATGTCGTCGCCATCTCCCTTGAGCTCATGATGCTTGAACAACCATAGAATCTTAGGAGCTGGTATGAGCGCAAATCTAGAGGCCCCTTTATGTTTGATTCTAAAATGACGGGTGACGGATATGGGGACCACAAGATTTTTTTTCCTATCAAATGGTGACAAAAAAAGCCACCCCGGTTCTCATGTCTAAGAGGGAGGTAAGAAGAACTATCACCACCTTGTTTAAAAAAAATGTGTGCTTCAATTCATTTTAAACTATCATGGATATAGAATGATTTGTGGCATACGTATGCCAACCTTCAGTGGTGAATAAGCATTTCTCACTACAGCCTGCAGTACAAATATCCTGGGTGCATTGGGCCAGTTACACTTGGCATACATGTTTGTCTCATGAAGATAAATGCTTACGTGTGGCAAATTGGGCATGGACGGCTGGATCCATGGCATGGTTGTCATGCGATCGGAGAAAGAGTCGGTTGGCTTGAGGGCACTCGACATGTCGGAGGGTAATGGCCACCCTCAAGCCCATATGGTAGTCGGTGCATTTGGGCTCGGCAGCGAGTTTGAGCAAGCTCGCATGCTAGCGTGCGCTGACCTTAAACCTATTTTCTTACATTGGAAATCAGAGGCATGTTCAACTCGTAATTTTATGAGCTCAGCCGAGCGCAGCTTCCACCAGCATCGGCTCGGCTCATCTCCAGTCCAAGATTCTGCCTTCCTGGTGTCCCCAATTGGAAATGTACACTACTCTATTTATATCTTTCATGTGCTGCTGCTGCATGCAAACATCAGTTATGAGTTAAACCTCAAGGACTCGTGGAGAATGAAGAGAGCCACTACACGCACACCCCATGGCTCGTCTAATTTTTTGTGTGTGCGGCTTATATTTGATAGGAGAATAAGATAGTGTCTCGCGCATTAGATAGCGATATCTGTTAATTGCGTGAGCACGGAGAAGAACTGTGTATATATGCTCAGCCACCACAATGTATGCTGGTGCCTATGTGTACTGCTAGTCTGCTGCGCCACAACACTGCTGCTTCCACGAGTTACTTCGCTGCTATGTATGCTTCCCATAAGACCGCGGTCTAGTCATAGTGCAGACATGAGTAATCGAACGGGTCTCGCGCAGGCTGAGATGTAGTATTTTCCGCCATTGGTTGACTGCCATGTCAAAACACAACAAGTACAAGAGTCATTTTATAGCGCATCCGGACGATATGGACCGTCCTTCGGAGTGAATTCGACGGTCCAGATGCGATGCAATATGCTGATGTCACATGTATTATATCAGACCCCGAGGGGCATTTTCGGGAGAGAAAATATTTCGAACTGATCTAATTTTCCCTCCCAAATATTTCGAGGGTATTCTCGGTACAAATTTCAGGGCTTTTTTCAGTTATATTTTTATCCCTTCGCTAGGGTTTATTCCTCGCCGCCGCTAGGGTTTTAATCCTCGCCGATATGATCTAACCGCTCGTCGCGGCCCCGCCCTGCCTCGTCACTGGCAGGATTTAGCCGCGCATCGCGGCCCCTCCCTCCCTCGTCGCCGGCAGGATCTAGCCGCGCGTGGCGGCCCCTCCCTTCCTCCACCCCAATTCCCTCGCGATCTCGCACCACCTTTTCAACGAACACTATGGAAGGCCCACTGCCCTCCCCGCGGCGGCCGCCGGCGAAGAGTCGCCGCCATCCCACCTTCCAGTCCTCCATGCGGGTGCCTATAGCCACAAGGTTATAGGCAACCTCTTTCCCAAACCCCAATTGGTTGTTTGCGTCCTCTACATATCATTTCTCAGCCATGGCTACAGCTTTGATTCGGCCATGCATCTCGTCCGATGGCAAGGTGGTTGGGTATGGATCATGTTCTGCGGGACTAGATGAAGACGGCGGCCAGCCTCGACGGCCAGCCCCATTCGTCCAGCCCCAACTGCATGATCTACGAACGTTCAATCGTTGCATTCAACATTTATTCTTTCAATTTGGCTGATAGGTGAGATTTGGAGATCAATAGTCAGGTCAGCAGGGACAAACAGATGGTTATGCTTGTCCACAAAATTCTTGACGAACCAGAGGCCACTACTATCTTGTAGCTCAACCTGAAAAAGAGCGGGACACCCACACCGAGAAAGACCCATCGGTGTTCTTTTTCTATCAGCTCTGCTAAAGTGCTTAAGGGCCCGCCATCCTTGTTTGCAGCACTTGTATGTCCTTATGTATGCATTTTGTTTCGGACCCGGACCCCTGTACTTCAGAACATCCTTTCTAACACCAAACCCTTCTTTTCTGGCATAGCCTATGTAGAACTTGTAGGCTTCTTCCTCAGTCCTGAAAGTCTTCTTCACAATCTCTATGTATTCCATAGACTCATTCAGATGTGAACCAGCCATGCCTTTAATAACAATTCCTTTATCTTGCATGTGTACATCATCCAGGTCTATGCCATCCTTGCCTGCATCCTCATTATCGTTATCATCCGTGCGCATACCATCCATTCCTTTGCCTTTTTTTCGTCTATCACCCATGTCCTTGTCATCCTTGCCTATATTCCCCAAGTTTTTGCCATCGTTGCCTTTACCATCCATGTCGTTATGCTGCCAACGAAAATAGATAGTCAATGTTACGGATGGATAGCATACATAATAATTATGCAATACTCTGCTTAAATAATTGATTTAATTTTTCATATCGGATTCATGTACCAAACTCAGTCCTTCAAAAGCTGTAAGTAAGTATAAAATATTCCCTGATTAAATCCAGAAATATTTAATTGATTGTACTTGTTGTAACTGATGATCTCCTAACTAAATCCAAAGTGCACGAATCTTTCAAGTCCCCTGATAGATCCACCCTGATAGATCAATTATCTGCAAACTCCATTCAAAATTGTGTCCTAACAGAATCCAAAATTATCACCTAACTAAATCCAAATTATCTCGTCACTAAGTCGAAAATATCTTCAAACTCCATACAAAAATAATTATCTCCTAACTAAATCCAAAATATCTGGAAACTCAATTCAAAAGCATCTCCTAACTAAATCCAAAATAACTTTCTTTGAATCCAAATCTGCTGATCAATTCTCATGGCAGACAACCCTAACTAAGTTCTTTAATATGCCCTAGCTAAATCCGACTTACACTTCCTTTGAAAAAAAGATCTTGTCACAACTTTCTGAAACCATAAACCCTAACTAACTACATCAACATGTCCTAACAAAATCCAACTGACACTCCCTTTCAGTAGAGATCTCGTCACAACTTTCTGAAACCATAAACCCTAAACCTCACATGACATATCCTAAACCCTAATCAAATCCGACCCCTATTGGTACAATAAGCATAAGGGACCAGCAAAGATTTGAGATGGCTAGGCACTTACAGCGAAGATCCGGCGTGAAAAAGTTGATGCACGTCGATGAGGATGATGTGGCCTCTCGGGTCGGGGAAGGTGGCATCCGCTCGGGGAAGGAGGGAAGGCTCGTCGGAAGATCTGGCGCCACGACCCGAGTGGGGTGACTTCCGATGGAGGGGGGAGGGGCGGAGTAGGAGCAGGAAGAAGGAGTGACACGGCGAGTGCGATCGGCGGCGATCGAGGGCGCCGGAGGCGATCGGCGGCGATCGAGGGCGCCGAGGTTAGGGCTCGATAGGAGGAGAGAGGACGAACCGCTCGAACCAAATTTCAAAAAAGTACGCACGATGATTGGACCTCTATAATGAAGTGTTTTATTAATGCAATTAATTTAATCGAAAAAATTCAGATGAGAATATCCCTGAACTTAATTGGGCCGATTAAAGGTATAAAACATTTTAGGTCGAAAGTACCCTCGGGCTCAAAAAGGACCAGTTACTATAAACCGTTAGATCGCCCATATAATACACGTGATTTGGTTTATTATGATGCACCGTAAAATTTCCCAAGAACAATAGCTGCTCCAAGATAGGAGGCAATAACAGTCTTTGCCTCTTTGACCAGCCACCAACATTGACCAAATGCCCCGCAAGGTGGCAACAACGGTCTTTGCCGCTTAAATCATTTTTCACATCCATCTGCATACAACTGGATAGTTTTGGTTTCATTCTTTCTCTTACCAGGCTCGCGGGATCAACGAAAACATCTTAATACTATCTCTCGGTGCAACGCACCAGCAATTTTCCTAGTGGTGAATAATTAACATACACATCAGTTCAAAATGTCGGTTTTTCGGACAAATCCAGGAACGATGCATGAGTGTACCTATCGCTGGACACAGAAACTAAGGCGAGATCATGGGTTTTCACCTCGAGGCAGAGTTTGAATAAACTTCATGCAATGCCAAATCGGTCTTCACCGAATGCTCGATAAGTATGTTAATATATGTGACATGTCTGTAGTCATAGTCAAGAGTCTTCGGCTGAGCTCCGCCTTGGCGTATCCTTGTTTATACTTCAGATCACAGGAATATAGTGCACCGTCGCGGCATTTGCGACTCAATGATACCAAGCTTTACATTGTGCTCGAAGTACACAAGGTCCATGTTATCGATGACGGCAGCGGCCCAACACTTGGGCGTGCAGCAAAACTAGGTGTGTTGCATATTTTATTTGGGCTTGAAGTACATGGCACTTTGATTCCAGTCGAGCCCTCACTCATAACGACTCATAAGTAGGTCATGGACACCACCTCACCTTGTCACCAAACACGAGGATGCCCAAACTTTATAATGCAGATCGGAAAGTCGAACAGCGGTAGAAAATAAAAAGGTGTGGAAATATGATTGAGATTGTCTGTTAAGGTTCGATCGTACAGTACATTATATGTCAATGCGTACTTAGCTGTAGCGTTCTGCCAGCAGATGGTGTTTTAACATCGGAAGAACACATAGCCAACCGCGTATCAAGTTTCAAATTTTTTCTTTTTTTTAGAAAAGGAGGATGACCCTCAGCCTCTGCATCTGAAAGATGCATGCGGCCATTTTATCGATTATTCACAAAGACCTTACAAAGAAATAAATTAGTAAGTTTGAAGCCCCCATCTTTGTAACATCTGCTGCTACTCCTATCTAACAGATGAGGGGGTGCCGAAACTCTGAGCCTAATACCAAACAGACCTCACACCAGTATCTAACATCTAAAACCTGAGGCCCCAACCAAGCCACACCGCCGGATCTGGGGCACTCACCAGTTTAGCGCCCTCTCAAAGGCTGCCGCCGCCATCTTCCCACGATCCATCTTCAGGGCAGGTACCGATGCATCAATTGTCGGGCTGCAGTCGACGCCACCACGACGTCTGACAACGCCACCTCCCTACGCGCGTCCATCATCACCCATCTGTTGCAAAGAACCTGCTGCGCCACACCGCCGAGATTCCACATCGTCGATGCGAGACAAGAAACACCGCTCCACCAGTAAAATCGCCACTGGTCCCTCGGTCCAATGCACACCTCCAAGAATGATGCCCCCAAGGAGGGAAGGACACGAGAATGCCACCATCATCCGATCAATTGATCAAGGGTTAACCCCGGAGGTGTCGAGAAGAGTTGGGAGCTTCACCTTGACGAAGCCTTCAAGAAGGAAAGGACGCAAGGACGTCCCCATCACCGGCTCCGGCCACCGACCGAAGACCAGGTTTTCAACCGGATCTGTCCCAAGAAATCCAGCCAACAACATGTGCACCGTCTCGACCGCCTTCAAAGCCCCGGATCTGGCCGCCTAGATCTAGCGACCATCCACAATAGCACTGCCACCGTGAGAGCCCTTGGCACACCGGCCACTGCCTGTGGGTGCCACCACTGGAGCCTTGGAGGAGGGTTGCCACCCCACCTCTCCAAAGCGTGAGAGCCGTCAAGATGTATCCCGCGTGCTCGTGAATGTGTCTAATCCGAACCAATCCAGAGACAAAGCTACCAGATCGCCGCCGCAGATTCGCCTTGGAAAGGGACAATAGCACGCTATGCCGCCGCGGGGAGTCCGAGCTTCCCCTGCCGGCACCTTCCAGGGCCGCCGCCCCAGGATCCAGGTCGAACGCCGCCGACAAGGTTCACATGTAGAAGATAACTACCATGACATGCAGTAAACAAGGGAGATATTATATATGTGGCTAGATTGGAGTAAGATATGGCTCAGCAGTACATGGGGTTTCCAAACAACCAGTCGCTATGTAGACTACACAAGATGCCCCATTTCGATTTGTTAGTAGAGAAGACTATCACGCCAATGGAACACATATTCTCGTACTGTGCGCTTGACTGACGCAAAGAGTGAACTTCCAAATGTCTCATATATATTCCTATTTGTTTTACTCATATTGTGCCAACATTTAGTAGTAGAGAGAAATGTGATAGATCTCCTGAAATATGGCGTGAACACTCAATCCCGTGGTGTCAATTATATATGGATGGTTAACCATACATGCAATGTTAGGCCCGAACAAATTTCTCGAGATTTATTGAAGGAAGATGCCGTGAATAAATGATGGCAGTCTCCAATTCTATACATCAAGGACACACGCTCTCTTTTATTTTTCTTGTTTGTCCAGGCTTGTGCTGGTCGTTTAGAAATTGATGAGATAGGCAACTCATTTTGTTCACTCTCTTAATGGCACTCTTTTGTTTTGATACAGAGGGGGTACTTTTTTTCCCGAACAATTTGTATCAATTTTTTATCTATCATGTGATATAAACTAGCACCGAGCCAAAAATGTGTAAATCGGGTGCATATACGTACAGTGCCAGAAATAGAATGATTCCCCGTTCTATGAGCCCTGATGATTATTGGACTGCATACCGTTAACGTTAGGGTCTTTTGCTGTCAGGTTCACCTAACATACGCCCCGCGTCCCCTGCGTCGCCTCGCCGGGCATCGCGGGGGAGACCTAGCTCTAGCGCCACAACTTTCTCTCCTCCACCCCCTCACCTTGCCGCCTGTAGACGGAAGGCCCGCAAAGCCGCGCCGGCTCCGGGGAAGGTGGTGGCGGGGCCGTTCCGGACGGTTCATGGGATCTGCGGCTTAGTACGCCCGATGACTGCACGCCTCCGGCACATGGGTGAGAAGGGCGTCCTGGGTGCATGGAGATGGTCGCTGGGTGGCCGACAACACTCAAATGTGGTAGCCAACAGCTGTCTGAGGGCGCCGTTGTGATGGGCAGGCAGTTGTTGGAAGCCTGTCCGGACCTTTGGGCTATTCCCACCACCGTCCGTCGCTCTGCTGCTGGCCGCCGGAATGAAGGTGTGGCCTCGGTTGTGTGGATGCAATGCGGTGGCGTGGCTGCTTGAAGCGTGGCCAGGATGTTAGGAATAAGCCATGACAGAGCACGGTGGCAATCGGCATCAGTGCGCTAGGTCGGGTCCGTGGTGGTGCCGACCGGCGTGACCATGTCAGATCGGTTCTAGCGTGAGCTAGGTGGATTAGCGGTCTGTTGTTGGCCACCGCGGTGTGCGCGCTGGAGCGTGGCCGAAGCATTCGGATCAAGCACCTGAGTGTAATGTGCATGTAGTTAGCTTGTAGTTAGTTTGTGGGCTAGTTAGCTGAACGCCCAGGTCGTGTGGCTCATGCTGTTAGTGGCCACCATGGTGGACCGGCTACGCATGCGTGCGTGAGGCTACTTAAATACTTATGAGCTGGTTGTTTTGAGAAGAGAAAAAAGGTGTCTGGCATTAGGCGCCGAAATATCCAGTGCGTTCAGCTCTTTCTTCTACCTCCGTACCATCTTCTCCAGCTAGGGTTAGACCCAACATGCGAGTGCTCGGGGTGGGCAGAGTGCTGCGGTCGGGAAATGCAGTGCCAATCAGATGGTTGTGTACTCCTGATGTGTAGCAGCTCGCGCATGTGTGGACGTCCATTGGCAATGGTGATGTGTTTTGTGCTCCTGTTCCTGCCATGTAGGTCCTTGGGCAGGCTGGAATAGGCAGCGCTCTCTCCGTCGAGGTGGAGAGGGAACAGAGCAAACCACCCGATAAAGAGAGAAAAAAGGCAAGAGCGTCAAAGGGAAGGAGCGACCATGGATGAAACACGACATGGTAGGAAGAAGTACATGTAGATATCAAACAGCTGCCCTAAAGACCTATAAGCATAACGGAAACAGAAAGGTTGATGTGCGACAAGAAGACGAAAAAGAGCAACATGGCGTAGAAGGTGCGTGTAGTCAAAGGAGAGTGGGAGGAATAAGACCATGCACAACTGAACCACAAAGCGTTAGTTCTAACGCCTGCAAGCTGGAAAGGGTTTACGAGCTATTTTTAGAACAAACCGAGTATAGGCAAGAGGAAAGGAAAACACGGACCTTCATTAACTGGAAGAACATGCGCAACTAAAGAACAGAGCAAATCAAGGAGCAGCTGCAGCCACGAAAAAAGAACGACGAGCACATGCGTCAAGACAGGAACAAACCAAAGACGAGAGGAAGCTAGAAACCCAGTCAGCCGAAGAGCACAAGGCGCGACAGCTGACGAAGCATGCGGCAGATCGGTGCGCACAGAGCCCCAGGGTTGCGCCCACAGCATCCAACCATGAAACGGACGGAGGCAGATACGCCAGCATCCTTTATACGAATAATGAGCGAGTGTCAGTGAGACTCAAGGTAAAGGCCATTGTCTAGACGCCTCCTACCACATTATAGAGTACTGAATGAACTGGTGGTACTGTTATTTCACCACATGATGGACCTAATTATCCGCAAGGTGGCCAGGATCAATGCTGTTGGCAACTTCATGTATTCCTTCATCTACTTTTGTACATGTTAGCAATTGTGTGTATTGTTCATTTTATTGCATTGTATATTATCCAAGAACAGCAAAAACAAAAGTCTCACAGTCCCAAAGGGCAGCTCCAAATTAAGTTGCACTAGTAATTTACAAGGCGTTCGACCCCAAGCATAGCATCTCATCCACCGGCTTGTGCAATCTCCCTCGCGCACATGCCCTTCTTCGTTTAGTTTATTTATTTAGGACTATCTATACGTGAAAAGGAAGTTGTGTGACCAAAAGCACTCGCGCACATCTCTGAGTTGACTGCATGGAGAGAATGCAACGAGAAAGCAACAAGCGGGAGATCCGGACCAGAAGTGCTTGAGTTGACCGTTGTACATCTGTTTTACTAAGACATCGCTTCTGTCTGAACGTGCAAACTACTATCTTCGGGTTAGGCTAATTGAGAATGGTGCTACACTGAAGCAACAAAAGAAGGAGTACAGACTTCTCTCCTATCTCGAACTGTCCCATTCCCGATGTCTCACGTTCTCAACCTATGCTCGCTCTCACTTTTCTTTCTTGCATTTGTGTCCTAACACACCGATAAAGAGTAGCAGATATATTTATAAACGTATCTTACTTCCAAGGCCGCAATATGTTATTGGTGATATTAATGTCAGATTAATAACTTGAGATGCTGTTTTCATGGGACATCTTCATAAGCAAAGACCGACAACAAGGTATATTAATCAAGGGAATGTGATGCTTTTGATTCAATGTTCGGCTCGAACTATCAGGATAGTTCAAAATTGGCGATGCACTTCATTTAATTCACTTTTGTTGATTTTTGTCTATTTAAACCAACGCAGCAGAGGCATCTTCTATATCTAAATAGCTAACCCCAATAACTATTTTTCTCAACATGCAGGCATTCCACATCATCGCACAACATGCATAAGAAAAGACTCAACCCCACTATCATATGTCTAAACATGCGAGCATGCCACTTCATCATGACATGCATGGAAAACATACAAACATACATGCGAATTTTTATTATATATATATATAATAAACATTGTAGAACTGTATTAAAACATACCCCCTCTGTTTTTATTTCTCCGCATATTAGAGTTGATTGAAGTCAAACTTCGTAAAGTTTGACCAAGTTTATAGAAAAGAATATAAATATTTGCCATAACAAATATATATGATGCGAAATTACAATAAAAAATGAATCTAATGGTATTGATTTGTTATTGTACATGTTAATATTTTTGTCTATAAACTTTATCAATGTTTACAAAGCTTGACTTTGACCAAAACTAATGTGTGGAGTAATAGAAACGGAGGGAGTAATAAATTATATGTATTTTTAGTTTAGCATTTTATGTTATTACTTCAAATATTTATGTTTCATCCAACGACTCACATTGAAATATGTTGCAAAATATTCCCGCAACAATGTGTGGACTATCATCTAGTTAGTATAGTATTACCATACTAAGAAAAGATACCCTAAAATATAGTAGCAGATAAGTCAATGACAACTTTGCCATAAACTAGAAAAGAATATTGCCATTGTGAATTACTGAAATTTGCCATGATCCATGCACTAAAATTTACCACGGTTCATACAGAAAATAATTTCCTCGGTCAAAATACTAGAATTTCCATGGGAAAAATACTAAATTTGCCTTGATGAGTTAATTAAAATTGCCACGGTGTGAATTAAATTTCCCATGGTTAATTACTAAAAATTTCCATGGTTAATTTATAAATTTCCCGTGAAAAGTAGTTCAAATACAATGATTGCTTTAAATCTAGAAGAAAAACAATAGATGAAACTTATGATGACAATTTTTGTGTAAACACCACGGCAAATTCAGTGTAACAACATGGGAACTTTTGGACCCAAAAAAAGTCGTTGAAACATGTCTATATGGATTTAGTTTTGAAGATCTCGTGGATATAGATTTAAAGATGAAAACGGATTTTTCAATCGGATTCTTTATTTAATAGATAAATCATTTTTATGGGCAAAAACCAAAAAGATTCCGCTGATATCATCTAGTTGATGTAGCAAAATGGATGGTAATAGGGGCGTTTGGACCATATTGCGTCGTATCACACGTGTGGCACTTATCATTTGGGAAGAAATAAGGAAACAATTTCGGTGTTTCAATTTCTACCATGCTAGGATTTATCTTGTCTTTTCCCACATATTTTGAAATTTCTTCACATAAAAACATCATATTAATCTTGCAGGAGCTAAGATGTCACCCCTGTTCCACTAGGAGAAGTATTCGATATCGTGTACAACTTTCAGATGATTCTGACCATCCAATTTCCGATGTTTCCTTTGCTCAAGCTTAGTATCCTTTATAATTTTTACATTGATTTTATTTAAGGAAAGAAGTGGCCACTGGAGGCATTCGTGACCTCAACAAATAATAATATGCGGTGAATATGTGCATCTCGTAGGAAGCCCCGTGATGGACACAACCCTACAGCACGGACACAGAGTGATGGAACATGGCCATTTCGTCCTCCTAGACATTCGCGCAACACAGTACCTGTCATGTGGCCCATTGTACACAAGGATAGTTGTGGTCCTTGGTTGAAATTTCCAGCAATGGAAGGCTATTCGTCTTTTCGTTGTATCCTAGTAAATGTGCAGATCATTCAAAATTTTAGTTTGAGTTAGGGAACTAAATATAATGTGATGCTTAGGATAACAAAACTATGGCCTTACCATGTTGGAACGACATTATAAACACTGTTGAGGTTGCATGTTCAACTCCTGTCTCCACACATGACAACTCTGCCACATAGCGCATAGCATAAATATAATATTTGAAGCAAATTTAAATTCAAAGTGTGTTTGAGTCATCTCTCAGCATTTGACCCTTGTGCCACTACCAGCTAGTGCTAATAGAATCGTACCTGGTCAATATAATATTTGGTGAAATTTTAAATAAAAAATTTCTTCAAACCCCATCTCAGCACCTGGTCAATATAATATCTGATGCAAATTTCAAATTCAATTTGGTCTGCATATTTTCAGCGAAAAAATCCAAGTATTTTTAGTATTTCTAAAAACCGGTTCTTCCAACCCTCTCCTGGAAAAGAAAATGATATCAAGAAAGAAAATACCTTGCCTATAGTTCAATACAATTTGTGCGTTGAGCGAGTTACATTTGCCATTCATGTTGGTCCTATGGCCGTAATTGCCTCGGCGGTGCAAGCTGGGCTCTTATGGCCAGGCCCATCAAGAGGTTGACGTGCCCACAGAGCAGGAGTAGGATGGCTGGCAAACGACAAATCTGACAAGTTTGTGAATGCGGCGAGTGCGGATGGCAGGTCAGAGCGTGATGGCCACCCTCAAGTGCGAGCGGTAGTCAACGTGTCTAGCCTCACAAACTGGTGTAAGCCAGCTCACGAGAAATGGTTTGCTCAGCTTGAACCAAGTTTGTTACATGAGCAAGCCGATACAAGTTTGGCTCATACTATTACAAGCTTAGTCGAGCCAAGATTCTTGTTGTTTCAGCTTGACTTGTTTCTGTCTCTACTTTCCACCCTTCTGGTGTCTCCCATTCTCAATCTGTAGTAGTCCCTCTTTTCCTTTCTGGCATTGTTTTTCGTAAATATTGGTGCATGAAAATATTGTTATGAGGTAAAACTCAAGAACTCATGAAGCATGAAGAGAGCCACTCCACCCAGTGGCGGAGCCAGGAAATGTGGTTCAGGGGTGCCAAGTGCAGTCAAAGTACGTTAAGGAGGGCCAAAGCATAGGAAAATAGACTTTTAGCATCAAAGTATTGCTAATTATGCACTATTCATCAGTGAATTAGCAGCAAATTAACAATGTCAGGGGGGCCAGGGCCCCTGCTGGCCCCCCTATCTCCGCCATTGACTCCACCGATGGTCCTTTATATATATTTGTAGTCATGCAAGGTGTGGTGGGTGAAAATAGTTCTCTTGGATTAATAACATGACATGATTCTTCAAGCATCATCTTTGTAAATAGCCACCATCTTCAAGCTATGAATCGAAGGCGTGTAATACTTTTTAAAGTTTGGTACAAACATGATATTCTTAAATTTGATCGGCCACCTCATTTAGTTCTCTATTGTCCTTTTCTAAAAAAACCATCATATGTGTTCCAATCTATATTTGTTTGAGAAAATAATGGTGCTTCCACGAGAAGCACATATTTGCTTCCGCAAAAAGCACAGTTGTGCTTCTTGGAAAGGAAAAAAAATCAAAAAATTATTTTTGATTGCACTTTTTATTTTTTGTTCACTAGAAGTACATATTTTCTTCTGCGAGTTGTGCTTCTCGAAAGGGGAAAAAATAATGATTTTGTTTTTTGCGTGAATTTATGGTTTGCTTCCACGATAAGCACGCTTGAGGCACATATTTGATTCCGCCAGTAACACTGTTGTGCTTCTCGGAAAAGAAAAAAAGTTTAAGAAAATATTGTGCGAACTTATTTTTTGCTTCCACAAGAAGCACAGATTTACTTCTCATGGAGGCACATGTTTGCTTCCGCGAAAAGCACAATTTTACTTCTTCGGAAAGGGAAAACGATCATGATTTTTTTCATATTTTTCTCTTGCTTCCCCTAGAAGCACATATGTTCATCTTCTGGAGGCACATATTTATGCTTCTCTAGAAGGGAAAAAGATAAAGAGAAAAAGAAGAAGATGCTTCTGGCTTCTATTTTTTCTTCCCATTTTTTCTTTGAATGGCTATTTGGGGGTACTATGCGTGTAGAGTACCAGAAACACTGCATTGAACTGATCCTTACTTGTTATGAGCACAAAGTAATTACATGTGTCTGAAGTCATCCCTAGGAATTTTCATGACTAAGAGCACCTACAGCCTGGCGCCTCAAACCAGCCTTATACGCCCGGGCGGGCCGCCCAGACACTGTCCTATCATGATTTTTTGATCTAGATGGGCCCCTCGAACAGCCCTCAAATGCCCGGGTTGATTGGCACCCCCCATATCCAGCCCAAAGAAGGGGCGGATATGGGGACGCTCGGGTGCGCCTGGGCACGCCTGCCATGTCGGACCCGGCCCATGCTAGGCCATCCTACCCACATAAAATCCTAACCATCCTCTTGCTGGACCAAACCCTAGCCACTTCACTCCCCTCCTCCACCCAAGCTCATATCCGGCATGGCGGGCAGTGGATCCGAGTCCTTCACAGGCACATTTATCGACCCCGAGGTCATCCCACATAGCCCCGAGGACGACATGGCCGTCCGGCTTGCGCTCTGCCACGCCCGGGAGGAGGCCCGTGCACAGCTACGCTCGGACTCCATCCGTCGGGAATCCATTATGTCCACCAAAATGGCGCATGGACCCAGCAGTAGACCGGCCGTAGCTGCCTCACCGGAGGCCGTGCATTCTGTCTGGTGTCTGAATGCGCTGGCGGATGCGCAACCCCTCCGGTGGCGCTACGACATTAAGGACGCACCATCGTTCGACGAGGCCATTGCACGGCATGCCCGCCGTGCAAGTCACTAACACGAGGCAGCTTCAGCCCTCGCGGCAGTGGATGTCGCGAGGCGGAGTCGCATTCTCCGCCACCCCGTATAGCGCATCATTTCGGACGTCGCAACCGCATCGTGGTGGACGTCAGCAGCTCATCCCCGGAAGGATCCGTCATCGATCTAACATCCACCGGTACCCAATGTGTTCCGGGCTCCTACGAGGAAGAGTAGGGCATGGGAGACTGCGGCACCTTGAGCCCCGGGAGCCGGCTCGTGTCCCATGCCCTACCCTACCTTGCGGGCAACCAGACCAACACTCTGAGGGGTGCAGCCAGATGCCGGATATGGCCAGCGCGGGCGGGAGCGGAATCGGACGAAGCTCCCATCAAAGATCGCTGCGTTGCATGTAATAATATGGATTTGATGTTTCTACTTTGAGGTATCGAGATGTGGAATGTGTTTTTTGAGGGGTGACCGGTGACTATCCGCGGACGTGCCCGGGCGCGTCCGCTGGCGTTGGAGTGGTCAGATTTGTCATGTCCGGCTGTAGATGCTCTAATTCGCCATCTATGAGACATTTAATGATTCCTATGGTAGTACGGCAAATAATTGAATTTTGAAGTACGTCTACCTCACAAAATGCACAAACATTGTGGGGAAGATAATAGACAATAACATTTGAACCATTATAGGTAATTTCCTGGAAATAAATTACAAAAATCACTATCATATGAAATATCAAGCACATAGTACCCTCTTATATACATTTTCAAACATTTATGAACTGACATGCATTCCATAAGCACATAGAGTTTGGAGGGTACATGCATTTGTTCTTAGGGAGCCAAATCTTGTGACCAGTCAAACAACCATGTCATTCAATCCTAATGGATATTGCTACGTTCTCAGGCCAGAAAATAATACATTAAAATGAACTCCAATTACTTTTTTATAGAAATATGTGGAGACCTAATATCAGATTTCACGCAATGTCTTGAGAAACATCAGGCACTTACTCCCAAATATTTTAATTTTAACTAGATAGAAATATTTATTTGTCCCAAATCCCATGTTTTGGCTCAGTAAGTGCAAACTTGTATTGAGGTCTCATCGAAGGTGCGAATGAGCACCGACCACCCAGGTTTTTTTGTAAAGCCCACAAACAAAGAAATAGGGAAACAAATTTGGTGCTTGATTTACTATCTATGTTAGGATTTCTCTTGTCTTTTCCAACAGCTTTACAAATTTGTTAACATAAAACATCATACTAGTCTTGCAAGAGCTAAAATATCACGCCTGGTCCACTAGTAGAGGTATTTGATATCCTGTACGACTTACTCAGATGATTCTGAGCATTCTATTTCCGATGTTTCCTTTTCTCAAGCTTGGTATCCATTCTGAGTTTTACATTGATTTTATTAAGAATACAATTGGCCAGTGGAGGCACTTGTGGCCTGAAGAAATAAGCATATACAATGAATTTGTGCATCTCGCAGCAAGCCCCGTGCGCAAGCCTGCAGCACGTACACAACGTGGTGGAACTAGGACACAGTGTCCTCCTAGACATTCGTGGAACAAAGTACCAATCATGTCGCCCATTGTATCTAAGGATAGTAGCGGTCCTTTCTTGGTCGAAATTTCCAGCAACGGAAGGTTACTCGTCGTTTTGCTCTATCCTAGTAAATGAGCAGATCATTCAATAATCTAGTTTGAGTTAACGGACTAAATAAAATGTGAATGATTATAAAATAACAAACTATGGCATTGGCATGTCGGTGTCGGCATCATACAGAACTGTTGAGGTTGCATGTTTAACTCCCCTCTCCACACTTGACCACTCTGCCACATACCGCGTAGTGTAAATAAAATGCTAGCCGGTCAATATAATATTTCATGCAAAATTTAAATTCAAAATGTGTTCGACTCACATCTCTGCATTTGACCATTGTGCCACTAACAGTTAGCATAAATATAATGGTACCGAGTGAATATAATATTTGGTGGAAATTTTAAACAAAAAATTTCTTCAAACCCCATCTCAGCCCGTGAGCGCTCTGCAACATACTGGTCAGTGAAAATATAATGGTATCCAGTAATTATAATATTTAATGCAAATTTACAATTTGTTCGACTCCTCTAAGTGGTTGACCACTCTGCCACGTACTCCCTCCGTTTTTATTTACTCCACATATTAGTTTTGATTGAAGTCAAGCTTTATAAAGTTTGAGCAAGGTTTTAGAAAATAATATGAAACAATTATAGTAACAAATTTATATGATTTGAAAATATATGCAATGATGAACCCAATGGTATCGATTTGGTGGTCAATATATTTTTCTACAACTTTTGATAGTATATAAAGCTTGAGTTCAGGCAAACCAAATAAGCAGATTAAATAAAAACGGAGTGAGTACCGGTTAGCATAAATAAAATGGTAGCCAGTCAAAACAGTATTTAATGTACTGTTTGAATACAAATTTGTTTCACTGCCCTCTTAGCACGTGAACACTCTGCCATGTACGGCTTAGCTTAAATATAATTGTAGGCAGCCAATATAATATTTGATGCAAATTTAAATTTAAAATTGGTCTGACTGTTTTCGGCGAAAAAATCCAAGTATTTTTATTATTTCCTGAGAACAGGCAAGCTGGACTCTTACAGCCGGACCCATGGAGAGGTCGAGCAATAGGGTGGCTGGTACACAACAATGCCGACATGTTTGCGAATGTGGCGAGTGTGGTTGGCCGGTCAGAGCGTGATGGCTACCCTCAACTGAGAGTGGTAGTCAACGTGTCTAGTTAAGCCAGCTCACGAGAAATGGTGTGCTCAGCCCAAACCAAGTTTGTTACATAAGCAGGCCGATGCAAGTCGAGCTCAAACAATTACGAACTTATACTCGAGCTAAAACTCCTGTTTTTTTCGGCTTGACTTGTTTCTGTATGTACTTCCCATCTTTCTGGTGTCTCCCATTCTCAATCTATAGTAGTCTCTTTTTCCCTTGCTAGCAATGTTGTTGGTAAGTGTTGTTGCATGAAAATATTAGTTATGAGGTAAAACTCAAGAGCTCATGAAGCATGAAATGAGCCACTCCACCGATGCTCCTTTAATTATATTTGAAGTCATGCAAGGTGTGGTGGGTGAAAATAGTTATCTTGGATTAGTAACATGACATGAATCTTCAAGCAATGTCTTCGTAATTAGCCACCGTCTTCAAGCTATGCATCAAAGGCGTGTAATACTTTTTAAAGTTTGGCACACACTTGATCTTATTAAATATGATGAGCCCACTCATTTAGTTCTCTCTTGTTGTTTTCCATATAAAACATCAGATGTGTTTCGATTTATATTTGTGCGATAAAATAGCATGAGAAAATAATTGTGCTTCCACGAGAGGCACATATTGGCATCCGCAAAAGGCACAAACTTATTTTTGTTTGAACTTTTTATTTTGTGTTCACAAGATGTACAGATTTGCTTCCGAGAGTTGTGCTTCTCAGAAACGGAAAAAAATAATTGTATTTTTTGCCTGAATTTATGTTTTGCTTCCACGAGAGGCACGCTTATCATGAAGGCACATATTTTGATTCCGCGAGAAACACAATTGTGCTTCTCGGAAGGGAAAAAACAAAAAAATGTGCATACTTATTTTCTGCTTCCACGAGAAGCACAAATTTACTTCTCATGGTGGCACATATTTGCTTCCGCGAAAAACACTGTTGTGCTTCTTCGGAAAGGGAGAAAATCATGATTTTTTTCGTGTTTTTTTCTTGCTTCCACTAGAAGCACATATTGCATCTCATGGATGCACAAATGTATGCTTCTCGAAAATAGAAATAGATAAAGAAAAAAAAAGAAGATGCTTCTGGCTTCTACTTTTTCTTCCAGTTTTTTGTGAAAAAAGGGTTCATTGAAACCTATTAACATCTAATTTTGAATATCTCTATGTGAGAAATCCAACGGTGAAAACGGTTAAAAATTTGGACACGTGGTTCAAGAGATAAAACATTAACAAAATGGTGGTAACTTGTCGCAACCTTAACTATGGTTTCGGAGATACATATACACCCGAATAATAATAGCAGTATTTTTTATTAGAGAAAATAACAGCAGTAAAGTGGAGAGATTATCTATTGGTCCGTAATTAGGTGGAGCCAGCCAATGAAGGCCACCCACCACTAGTCCCAGCCAGCCTCTTGCAGTCAATCCCGACCGAACGTGCAGCCAGCGATCTTACTGCCGCTGGGCTGATCTGGCCTCCCAAGTCGCGGGCCGCAGATTGGCCGCAGGCCACTCAATCCAGGCTGTCCAGACTGGCGACCGCCGCGCTGCAGGCTTGTTAATTGTTACTGCTTCGAATGTTCAGGTAAGATTCAGGCAACTGACGGTGAGTTTTGACAGGCAAGGTTCAGGCATCGGCTGTGGTTTCTGATCTCTAATTTGCTTGTGTGTCGAGTGTGTATATATGTTTCAATGCTTTATATACTTTATTAGTGCTGAAACTAAGTCGAGATGTGCAGGTTTTGTTTTTGACCGTACTATGCGCGCGTGAATGTGCAGGCAGGACTGCCTTTGACATTTTGTTGCCAACTGTGGCACAACTTGTTAGATAGAATGTGAAGATATTTCTTTCATTGTTGTCCAAAATGCCGTCGCATGAGTTTTAATTTTAGGTTTATTGTGCAATTGAACCCTATTTCTGGTTCAATTCATGGCTTCAGGCAGCGGACGGTGGTTTTTGACCTTGATATTGCCTGTGTGTGTCCACGGTCGGAGTGTCATGTGTATGTGTCAATGTGTTATATACTTCATTGCTAAAATTAAGCTCAAGATGTAGATATTTTGTTTTCAGTTGTAGTAGGCCTTAGCATGTTGGAACGGCATCATACAAAACTGATCAGGTTGCATGTACAATTCCCTTCTCCCCACTTGACCGCTCCGCCACATACCTCGTAGCGTAAATATAATGTTAGCTGGTCAATATAATCTTTAATTCAAATTTAAATTCAAAATGTGTTTGACTCGTCTCTCAGCATTTGACCATTGTGCCACTACCAGTTAGTGCAAATATAATGTTACCTGGTCAATATAATGTTTGGTGCAAATTTTATACAAAAAAGTTCTTCAAACCCCATCTCAGCACTTGAGCACTCTGCAACGTACTGGTCAGTGTAAATATAATGGCAGCCAGTAATTATAATCTTTAATGCAATTTTTTAAGAAAAAATCGACTCCTCTCAGTGGTTGACCACTCTACCATGCACCAGTTAGCGTATATATATAGCCAGTCAATGCAGTCTTCAATGTAGTTTATAAATACAAAACTACCCTCTTAGCACGTGAACACACTGCCAGCTACCGCTTAGCTTAAATATAATTGCAGGCCCTCGTTAAACGAATCCACCTTTTCCAGAAGCCTTTATTTTTATGTTTATATCTAGAATGTATTTGTAATCAGGGATAATCTATTTGAGTAATTGGTTTCTAATTGGTATTCATCCGCAAAAAGTATGATATTTCTATTCTCTAGCGCTCGTCATATATAAACGGTATCTAGCTCATCCCTCTAACCCTTGTAAAAGAAATCCTTCTTCTCCTCGAAATCTACTACTAGAAAATATATTCTTTTTTGCCGGTGCGAACCCTTCTTTTCAATAACAACCATTGGCAAGACAAGCGAAATCCGAACACTAATCCAAGGAAAGCCCATCCGTACTTCCCTTTGTTGTTGTTCCTCGAAATCCTCTACTCCCTCCGTCCGGGTGTATAAGTCATTCGCGTAGTTCTAGGTCATCGATTTGAGGAATTAAATATGTGTTATATGTCATGAAAAGTATACCACTAGATTTCCACACGGATGTAGTTTCTAAATATATTTTTTTTGTCACATATAATACATATTTAGATAGTTAAATTATCGACCTAGAACTACGCGAATGACTTATACACCGGGACGGAGGTAGTACTAGTCATTGGTTTGAAAGCAAAGGAATCCGGTATAGGGGGTCGTGGGCAGGTTATTTAAGAAAAAAGTCGACCACTCTCCCATATACCAGTTAGCGAAAATATATAGCCAGTCAATACTGTCTTCAATGTAGTTTATAAATATAAAACTACCCTCTTAGCACGCGAACACTGCCATGTACCGCTTAGCTTAAATCTAATTGTAGGCAGCCAATATAATATTTGATGCAAATTAAAAATTCAAAATTGGCCTGACTGGTTTCGGCCAAAAAATCCAAGTATTTTTCTTATTTTCAGAGAACCGGTTGTTGCAACCCTCTCCAGGAAAATAAAATGACGTCAAGAAAGAAAATATCTTGCCTACAGTTCAGTACCCTATGTGTGTTGAGCCAGTTAAATTTGCCGTACATGTTGGTCCTATGGTTGTAAATGCCTCGGCAGGGCAAGTTGGACTCCTACAGCCGGACCCATGGAGAGGTTGACGCGCCCACGTAGCAGCAGTAGGGTGGCTGGTAGACGACAATGCTGACAAGTTTGCGAATGCGGCGAGTGTGCCTGGCAGGTCAGAGCGTGATGGCCACCCTCAGTTGCGAGTGATACTCAACATGTCTAGCATCGCAAACCGGTGTAAGCCAGCTCACGAGAAATTGTGTGCTCAGCCCAAACCAAGTTTGTTACATGAGCAAGCAGATCCAAGTTCGGCTCATACTATTACGAGCTTAGTTGAGCCAGGACACCAGTTGTTTCGGCTTGATCTGTTTCCACATCTACTTTCCACCTTTCCGGTGTCTCCCATTCCCAATCTATAGTAGTCTCTTTTTTCCTTTCTCGCATTGTTGTTTGTAAATGTTGGTGCATGAAAATATTAGTTATGAGGTAAAACTCAAGAGATCATGAAGCATGAAGAGAGCGACTCCACTGATGGTTCTCTATATATATTTGTAGTCCTGCAAGGTGTGGTGGGTGAAATAGTTCTCTTGGATTAATAACATGACATGATTCTTCAAGCAACATCTTCGTAAATAGCCACTGTCTTCAAGCAATGCATCAAAGGCGTTTAATGCTTTAAAAAGTTTGGTACATACTTGATCTACCTAAATTTGATCAACCCACTCATTTAGTTCTCTCTTGTCCTTTTCTAAATGAAACATCAGATATGTTCTAATCCTATGGTGAAAACGGTTTGCGATTTGGATGCACTTGAACAGACAAAATATTCTGAATAAACGAATATATGAAAAAAAAGGAGAAACTCCCATATTGCACTTGTAGTAACCAGGGAAGGTGGAAATGACCTTTGCAAAGAGTAATTGTTAATTTATTTATGCTGGAACTAATGGTACCCCTTAATTAGTTTTTTTAGGGATACCCGTGAAAAACAAAATCCGCCGAAATCGTCGAGGTCCAAGAATATCTAGCCCCCCAGACAACCATGACACGGCCCGGGTCGAGGTCAAAATAGTGGGGAACTCATATGTGCCGCTCATTGCATTGAATTGCCAAGCGGACGCACAGGCGAATCCAACTTGACCGGCCAATTAGCATAACACTGTGAAAAATCCCAAAAATTTGTGCTTGAAGCGACCTCCCGTGTCTTACCCGTGTGCCTATCCAACGGGATTAATATGGCACATGAAGCTAAAGGTAATGTCAGATCCAACATTTTATCAAATCCCAATCGCGAACCTTATTTTGAAGAAGAGGTTTTTTAAAGCGAATATTTTTCCAATTTAGAAGAAAAATAAAGAACGTGATTTTTTTAATATATGCAGCATTTTGATAACCAGAATATTTCTTGAAAATCACGAGAACTTTTTGAATATGTGCACAAATTTTTGAAAAGGGAAATATTTTTTAACCTCTGAACAAAATTTGAAACGCGGATATTTTTTTCGTGAACAATTTTTGAAAGGAGAATATTGTTTCAAACTCAGAACAAAATTGGAAAATTAGAAAAAAAATCAATTTTTTTTATGAAATCACCAACATTTTTTAAAACTATGAAATATTCTTAAAAAACAAAAATGGAACATGAACATGAGATAATAAGAAGAAAAAAAAAGAAGAAAAAGAAAAAGACGACCAATAAGAAAACCGGAACAAGCAGTAAAGATACAGAATAGGAAACTCTTCCAGAACGGCTGTAAACAGGAAGCATGTGCTAGCGTTCAGTGGACCGCCCTGCGTCCTCTGGGTCCAATGCGAGCACACGGTTTGTCGGGCTTATGGGCCGGCCCTTTGACCGGGCTTATGCAGTCGTCACTGGATGCAAATGCATCTCCGTAGATAATGGAAGGTCCTAAGGGCTTGCTCACGATAACAAAATGGAGACTGACATGCTTTTGGCTACTACGTCCATATAGCCACAGTTTTATTGTTCCAGACACCTCCTATTCCCTAATGCTTTTTCACGACTTCTTATGTTCTCTTGTCTATTCAAATCGTTTCTCCTATTTAGCTCCTCCACCACATATTTGAAATTGTTGTAGAAGCAGTGTTGAAATACCAGAGCTTAATCATACATGTAGACATGCCAAATGACTAATACTCATGGATGAAGGTTGTTAAACATTATTATTCTACATCGATGGCATGTCATTACTGAATTGGTCAAGCACAAGCTCAGACTTCATCATGATACTACCATGCCCTAGGCTTGCCAGAGAAATCGATGTGCCAAAACAAAAGGATGAGAGCTCATCCTACAGAAAAAGCACGATGGCCACATGCAACACATAAAGACCTTTCAGCATGCAATACATCTAACTTCAACTATGAAAGAATGTGGGCCGGCGATCCCGCCCCGAACCCAAACGGCCGGGTGTCGCCTGGGCGCGCCGGCACAAACAAAAAGCAGCATGGGCCCACTCTGTCGGCGAATAGAAGCCGACTGGAAGCCCTTTTCCCGCCGTTTCCTCCCGTGCTCACCCCTCTCTTCTCCATTCCTCCCGCCAAACCCAGCCTCCTCACTGCCGTTCCGCCGGTCATGCCGCCGAAGAAGTACGTGATGCTGCGTGCCGCGATCGATCCCACCGCCGCCGCCGCCCAGCTGAAGCAAAGGAAGCCGAGGGCTCCACTCTGCAAGCCCCCCGGCATGACCAATGCCGGCTGGAAGGCGGATGTGGAGCGCCGGGAGGCTGTCACCACTGACAGGCGCAACAGTGCCAAGAAGGCGAGGGAAAAAGCGGCGTACATTGCGGCGGCGGCGGCGGCGGAGCGTGCCGCCGAACAGGCGGAGGTGGCGCGCGCGGCGATGGCAAATCCACCCGGTGGGCACCCGTACGCAGCCTGGAGCCAGCAAAGCGTTGGCTCTCCGGCCGGGTTCTCGTCGTCGCCGCACCAATGGAGCACGCCGTCGCCGGGCTATGCCGATGGGGACACTCATGGCGGTTTCAACCCCAACATCACGTTCCCCCATGGGCGCCCTACCCAGCGCACGCCCTCGCCCGTGTTCGCCGTCCTGCAGTACCCGCCTTACACGTACTCGCCGCCGGACTACGCAGCCTCACCGACGCCCCCTCTTCGCCGCGGCCTCTACTCGCAAGCCTCGTCCACATCGCATCTCGGCGACGCCGACACGACGGAGGCCGACATGGACGACATCACTGCAGCCGGCTCGGCTGCCGCCGCCGCTTCCCCCGGATTCACTATGCAGGATGGCTCGATTGACCTCGCCGACATGGACGGCGAGGGCGACTACGGCGAGGAAGAGCCGGAGGAGGAGGAAGAAGAGGAGAAGGAGCCGGCGCCAACGAAGAAAGGCAAGAAGAAGAAGAAGAAGACGGCGGCCAAAAAACATGGCTTGGTTGAGCTTATTATCTTAGATCGTAACAAATTATAGTTGAAAGTGAAAGGATCCCTTTGTGACACCCCCGTGTCCACCTGGTGGTGCGGTACCATTCGGTTGATACCCATGGGCTGTTCCATACCAATGATATTAGTCGTGCATATCTAGTTTATATCTTTTTACACATGCCCCATGGCCGAGATGGTATGGTACGTCTATGGAATATGAGTGGTTGACCCTAGCTCGGTATTTTTTGCGCGATGTAAAATCAACCACAGACATGTAGCTTGGCAGTGAGAGGCAAAATCTACCACGGACATGTAGCTTGGTTGTGACAGGCAAAATTGGTGCCACCGACCGGACTTGTCCAGTCGGTAGTTTTTATTCCGTGAGTGTAGCACTTACGGAATAAAACCTACGTACTGCACGTACGCGCTAACTCCATCCCTTGATTTCAGCATGACTCCACCTCGTGATTTTAACCTCTTCCCCATGAGTGGTCCAGGTCAGTCTGTAAGGGGATTCCGTAGCAGTAATTCCGTAAGTGTAGCATTGTTGCCGGTAGCTCTGGCTACTCGCACGGATGTGCATAGTCAGCAGGTGATGGCTGTTCGTCCATCCTACTTTTGAGCAAAGCGCCATTTGGTAATAGATGCAGCACACATCTGGGAGGTGGATCTACTTAAGCCAACTCTATCTTACTCACTGGATTGTCCTTTTGTCCAACCTCAGTTAGCTGTTTACTGTCATCAGTTGGTCTCTGATGGGATACATGTGTGTGTCAATTGACAGGGTCGTTCTCACATTGAGATGCATGGTACAAGACTGTCCCGTGTCCCTTGATTAACCAAGAGCTGATAGTCGTGCTTTAGATAATTGAATGTGTATTGACCTCACTGGAGGTGTCTCTGCCCGTAGAGCTATGTTGTTCTTCTTTCCAACGCCCCCTATTCCCAAATTTATTCTTCCCAACGCCCTGTTGGTTCACACAGTTTTTCATATATCAGCTCATCGGCCACCAAAAGTAGAAAGCATGGCATAAAGGAGTTGAACTAGTAGAGCGCTGTTCAATCCTCTTATATATTGGTTACGAAGCAGCGGTATTGATGCACTGATAGCAAACAAGTAGTATTCATGGTTGGAGGTTTTTCGGTCATATTAATTCGCATTAATTTCAGGTCACACTTAAATTTTCAAATAGCGGGCTAAGCCTCCTAGCGGCGGACCTCTTCTAAATACTATAGCATGCTATAACAGTGCTATAGCGAGCTATTTAAATTGTTTGCTCATGTGTTTGGGCAAAAGACCCTTAGCGCATGACCTCTTTTAAACGCTATAGCAGGCTATTTAAAACTGTGGTCACACTTAACTCTTTGTAATGGTCAAGATTATATGCCTACGTCCTCCTTTTAAATCCTAAGCTTGCAGGCACAAGTTACATAACCGCGAACTGATGCTAAGCTTGGATAGTAAGTCAAATCAATGAAACCGAAGCCAAAACTAACACAAAGGACAAAGCTAAGGTTTATCAAAGCCTCAGGAGGCTTCATATTCACATTTACTCATGGCATCTCGAAGATATTTTATACACTTCTTATGGTACATGACCTTTTTGATTAATTAGGTCACTATAATTCACACTTTGCATAGATTGCTCAACTCTTCTACTGTTTACTAAAAAAAGATTGTGCATCTCAGTCCTCCATAGTGCAACTAATCTTTCCATTTTGCAAAAATGGTTCTGCACCAAAAGCTCTGTCCTCTTATACAATTCAAAATGTCGGTTGTCCCGACGAATTCAGGAACAGAACATCGCACGAGTGCCGCACCGCTAGACTAAAAACTAAGGCGAGATCATGGGTTATTAGCATGAAGTGGAGTCTGATTAAATTTCATGCAATGCCAAGTCGGTCTTAATGCTCGGTAAGTATATTAATATATGTGACATGTCTGTAGTCATAATCTAGAGTCTTCGGTTCAGCTCTGCCTTGGTGTAGCCTAGTGGATACTTCAGATCAGTGCAATATAGTGCACCGGGGCGGCATTTGGGACTTCGTGGTATGAAGCTTACATTGTCCATGTTATTGACGAAGGTGGTAGCCCAACGCCTAGGCGTGCCGCAAGACTAGGTGTCTTGTATATTGAATTTGGTCTTGAATACATGGCACTTTGATTCCAATCGAGCCCTTACTCATAACGACTCACAAGTAGGTCATGGATATCACCTCCCCTTGTGAAGGCACACGAGATGCCACAAACTTTATAGTGCAGATCGGATAGATGAACAGCGGTAAAAAATAAGAAGGTGTAGAAATATAATTGAGATTGTGTGCTGACGTTAAATTGCACAGTATGTTATATGTCTATGGATGTTGTTGTTGGCTAGACCATGTGAACTTTGTTTTAACCGGGGTAGACAATGTGGACTACCTGTAGCGCTCTGCCAGCAAATGGTGTTTTAACATCAGAAGAACAACTCGCTGTGTAGAACACACAGCCAACTGCATCTCAAGGTTCACATGCACAAGATAACTACCATGACATGCCGTAAACAAGGTAGAGATTATATGTGGCTGGTTTGGAGCAAGAAATGGCTCAGCCGTACATGCAGTCTCCAAACATCCAGTCGCTATGTAGACTGCACGGGATACCCCATTTCCACTTGTCATTCGATTGGACTAATATTCTCGTACTATGCGCTAGACTGAAACTAAGGGTGCCCTTCCTGATGTCTCATATTCCTATTCTTGCATTCATATTGTGCTAAAATTTAGTACAAGAAAAAAAGATGATAAATCTCTTGAAATATGGGGTGACCACACACTTGGCGTGGTCTCATTTATATATGGATGGTGAATCATACATGCAGTGGTTGGTAGGAACAAATTTCTTCAGATGTTTTGTTTAAGGAAGATGTCCTCCATAATTGATGGCAGTCTCCAATGCTATACATCAAGGACACACGACGACCACGACAAAGACAAGGACAAGGGGGACAGCATGGAGGACTCCATCGACACAGAGGCTTGGAACAAGCTGGGCTTCAAGGAAAAGGCTGGCGGCTCTTCACAGGGGGCTGGCACAATGGTGGTGGACTCGGCGACGTCCTCCTCCAACAGGCCTTCCGTGGTGCGGGGTTTTGACCAGCACGGTTCGAACATTGGCGCGCCTGCCCTGCCTCTGCTGCCTGCAGCTGAGCCGGTGACCTCTGTATTGAGGCATCATTGCTCCTCAGTGGGGAAGACGCGTCATCGTCGGTGCTGTCTGATGCAGCCCTGCAGCGCACGCCAGTGCCTACCATGGGCAAGGCGCTCCGTCTACCTTTGGAGGAGCGCATGTGCATTGGTTGGGTTCCCCGGCTACGTGGGAACACAGCAAGCAAGAGCAAGAGTGGCTTAGGCTGTCACGTTAAGAAGATGCGGGCGCAAGGCAAGGGCCCCTCGTGTGCCTGCCATGCATGGGTGCCTGAGTGTGCGGGCCATGCCTCGTCAGGTGGTGATGGTGCCGCCTCTCCGGGGCTCCCTGGCTTCTTTTTTTTGAAACAGGCAAAAGACTTGCCATTTCATTGATTAAGAAGAAGAGTAAACATGGTCCAAATACAGCAGCCACAGAGTGGCGAAAGAAGGACAACTACTCACGGGGCAGAATCACATCTAAACCCTTGGCCCCTGCAGAAACCCAAAGGCTTGCCTCATCAAGGATCCTGTCCACGATAATCATCGAAGGCGTAGAAGTATTTCTAAAAACCCTAGTGTTCCTCTCCTTCCATAGCTTCCAGGAGACCAACATAAGGAGCAAGGCCATTCCTTTCCGAGATGGCGAACGCGCAAGGGAAAGCTTAGTCCACCAGTCGTTGACATTGTTCATAGCTGCCCAATCATGCGTCGAGAGGTCAACCAACCCAATCCTCGCCTTAACCGCGTTCCAGATGGCGATCGAAAAGCGGCATTGGAACAGAAGATGGGCCGCTGATTCCTGGACCTGGTTGCAAAGCGGGCACAGGCCGCAATTTGGCCAACCCCTTCGTTGTAGCCTATCAGCCGTCCAAACTCTGTTGTAGATGACTAACCAAGCAAAGAACTTGCATTTAGGAGTGGCACACACCTTCCATACGGTGTTAAGCAGAGGCGTGATATTATGCCCCTCGAACTGCATCTTGTAGGCCGAGGAAGTCGAGAAGGTACCGTTGTCCGTGAACTTCCAAGTGATCGTATCTTGCGTGTCGTGGTCGAGAATAACCCCCTCCAGCTTCTCCCACAGAGTGGCGAATTCCTGAATATGCCCGGCAAAGATGCCTTCTGTCAAGTTGATCTGGGTGACCCAAAAGTCTTCATTTAGGGCCTTTAGTACAGAGCAGGTTTTCCTTTTGGAGATATCAAAGATTCTGGGAGCAATATCCATTGGCCTCAACCCATCGAGCCAAGGGGACTTCCAGAAAAGAGCTTTGGAGCCATCTCCAATTTTCACCGTCGTACACGCAGCGAAAAGGTCCCTATCAGCCTCGTCGCAAGGGGTGCCAAGCCCGACCCATGGTTTGGGTGTAGCAGACCACTCGAACCAAAGCCAGCGGAGGCGAAGCGCGGTGGTAAACTTCCACAAATTCTGAATTCCAAGTCTGCCCATAATCTTCGGTCGACTGACCCGCTCCCAATTGATCTCGCACTTGGCTCCAGTGACCTTATCGCAGCCAGCCCATAGAAAGGCCCGTCTCAAGGCATCAATCCTCTTGAGCACCTCCATCGGTAGGACAAGCGATGTGATGCTATAAATGGCGATGGAAGTGAGAACCTCCTTAACCAGGACGGCCCTACCAGGGGCAGCCATGAGTTGCCCAGTCCAAGGAGCAAGCTTGCGTGCAACTTTATCTTCAAGGGGCAAGAAGTGTATTCCTTTGAGTCTTGACACTGAGGGGGGCAGCCCAAGGTATGTCATGGACTCCCTGGCTTCGGCTCTGGTGTACGGGCGGCGGCTCCTTCTGGAGATGCGCTGCGAGAGCTGGTGTCAAAGACGGCACCAATTTCCAAGGCCAACCACTCCTAGGCGGTTACCGTAGCTCCAGTGCAGGCCAGTGTGCGGCCTAAGGGGGCGGAGGGGGACTTGAACTCGCTCAAGCGCACGCAAATGCGTACGGCTGAGAAGAACCTCGAACTCTCAAGTAACACGACCACCCGTTTTCACCATACTTGCTGCTTTCTTGGATGCTCATCTTCTTGGTGCTCTGGATTGTGGTGTTGATCACTCTTGTGCGGGATCAGCGGTGGAGATGTTATCTTTGATTCGTGCTAAAGAACTTGCGCAAGCGGCCTAAGCAGAGGCGGTAGCTGCGCGCACGACCAAGAATGAGCAGAATAAGGGGCTTCTGTTACTGCAGTCGTGCGGCTCGTTGGGGTGGGAATGATGGCAGAGGCTGTCGGCGCGTGTTTATATAGTGAAACCATTTGCAATCTCTTTTAAATCGCATCAAGTTATCCCAATGAACCGTGTGTAATATTTGTCTCGCCAAAGTGTGACACTTCGCCCTTCATCCTTCGCCGTGGGGCGGCCATCGCATATTTGTTCTTGTATGTCGACGACATCATTTTCAAGGCCAGCCCAAGCCTCTTCTCTCATAGCTTGTTGTGTCTCTTACCCAGTTGTTCTCTATGCGTGACCTTGGTGACATCCAGCACTTCTTGGGCATCAATGTACATCACAACACCTCTGGCCTCTTTTTATCTCAAGAGTACTACGCCAAGGAGATTTCAGATCGTGCAGACATGTTAAACAACCACCCCATCTCTACACCTATTACCACTCGTGCTAAACATTCCTCTACCGACAGCAAACCATTTTCTGATCTCTCCAAATATCGCAGCCTCGCCGGAGCTCTTTAGTATCTCACTCTTACTCGGCCAGACCTCACATATGATGTCTAACAGATCTGTTTGTTCATGAATGCCCCTCTCAACACACACTTTCAGGTGTTCAAGCGCATCTTTTATAGCACATATGGCTTGTAGCTTTATCGCTCCTCGCAGCATGATCTCATCTCTTATAGTGATGCTGATTGCGCCGGGTGTCCCGATACTCACAAATCAACATCTGGCTTATGTGTTCCTGCACTCTAATTTGATATCTTGGTCATCCAAACGATAGCATAAGGTCTCACGGTCCAGCGCTGAGGCCGAGTATCGTGCCTTGGCCAACTATGCTACAGAGTCTTGTTGGCTGCGCCAACTCCTCACTGAGCTCTGCCGCCCTCCGTCATGAGCTACCGTTGTTTACTGTGACAGTGTCAGTGCGGTGTATCTGTCTTGTAATCACGTCCAACATTAGCGGACGGAGCATATCGAGATTGATCTTCACTTCGTTCGGGGTCGTGTGGCTCTTGGTGAGGCCAAGGTGCGTCACATAACGTTCCGACTACATCACAGATTGCGGATATCTTCACCCAGGGGCTGTCGTCGAAAGTGTTTTGTAATTATCGCTCCAGTCTAAACATCCTGTCGAGTGAGGTTTGGACTGCGGGGAGGTGTTGAATTGTAACGTGTCATAGTCTCTCTGTGTGTGTGTGTGTGTGTGGGTGTGTGTGTGTGTGGGTGTGTGTGCGTGTGCGTGTGTGTGTGCATGTGCGTGTGTAATACAGTCAGCGTTTTCCATCATTCTTCTCATTATATGTCTAGGGGTATCACTGTTCGCTAGACAGTTGGGACTTAGCTGTAGACCGCACAAGATTGGCTCGGCACTACTTTCTGTTTCCAAACATCCAGTCGCCACATAGGCTCCACAAGATACCCCATCTCGTACTATGCGCTAGACTGATACAAAGTGTGCACTTCCCAATGTCTCATATTCCCATTTGTTTTACTCATATATTGTGCTAACATTTTGTAGAAGAGAGAAAGGTGATAAATCTCTGGAAATATGGGGTGCACACTGAATCGTGTGGTGTCCATTATATATGGATGGTTAACCATACATGCAGTGGTTTGTGGGAACAAATTTCTCGAGATCTTTTGAAGGAAGATGGCCTACATAAATGATGGTAGTCTCAAAAGCTATACATCAAGGACACGCGCTCTCTTTTATTTTACTTGTTTGTCCAGGCTTGTGCTGGTCGTTTAGAAATTGATGAGTGAGCCAACTCATTTAGTTCACTCTCCTAATGGATTTGTATCAAGTACTCCTCTGTATCAAACTATAAGACACATTTTGACACTAAGAGGGATTATTTTTTTGGCAAATAATTTGTATCAAGTATTTATCCATGACGCTAAACTAGCACCGACCCAAAATGTGTAATTAGGGTGCATATACCATCCTAGATAGAATGATTTCCCATTCTTCAAGCCCAGATGGTTTTTGGAACGCATACTATTAGTGTTAGGGTCTTTCGTTGTCAGGTTCGCTTAATTGACGCCCCCACGCCCCCACGTCTCCTCGCCGACCGTCACGGGAGAGACCAAGATGAAGCGCCACAACTTTCTCTCCTCCATCCCCCTCACCTCTTCGTCGGAGAAGGAGCGGCCGGCGAAGCCGCGCCATCTCCGGGGAAGGTGGTGACTGGGACCTTCCGCTTGGTTCGTAGGATTTGTGGCTTCATCCGCCCGATGGCTGCACGGCACCGGCGTGTGGATGTGCAGGGCACCCTGGGTGCGTGGAGATGGTCGTTGGGTGCCTAACAAGCACTGGCGGAGCTAGGTAAAATTGTTTGGTGGGCCAAACA
>LT934117.1:715987124-716012654 GCA_900231445.1 Triticum turgidum subsp. durum | reverse complement strand
GATGTTTGGGGGGGGGGGGCAAAAGTCCATATTTCTTCTAATCTTCCTCTCCAATTTTTTTTCCTTCACATAATTTACCCAGGTGGGGGGGCCATGGCCCCTGCAGACCACAACATAGCTCCGCCGCAACTAACAAGGCTCGAATGTGCTCGCCAGTAGCAGTCTCAAGGCGCCCTTGTGATGGCCAAGCGGTTGCTGTAAGCCTGCTGGGCCATTCGGGTTATTCCCTTCCCCGTTGGTCGCTCAACGTGGCGGCGTGGCATGCTTGAAGCCTGGCCTGGAGTGCTCGGGGGTGGGCAGAGTGTTGTGGTCGGGAGATACAACGCCAATCAGATGGTTGTGTGCGGACACCCATTGGCCATGGTGATCTGCTTTTGTGCTCCTGTTCCTGCCATGTTCGCCCTTGGGCAGGCTGGACTAGGCAGGGCTCTCTCCGTCCAGGTGGAGAGGGAACAGAATAAACCACCTGAGACGGAGAGAAAAAAGGCAAGAGCATCAAAGGGGAGGAGCGACCATGGATGAAACACGGCATGGTAGGAAGAAGTACATGTAGACATGAAACAGCCGCCTAAAGACCTATAAGCATAACGAAAACAGAAAGGTTGATGAGCAACAAGAAGATGAGAACGATCAACAGGGAGTAGAAGGTGCGTGTACGCAACAGAGAGAGGGAGGAATAAGAACAGGGACAACCGAACCACAATGCGTCCTTGTCGGTCTGATACCAAATGTTGGAATTTCACCATCAGGATCAAGCACATAAAATAACCCGACGAACACACGCACCGAAACCTTTACCTAATAATAAAGCAAATTGGGTTTCTGTCGTACATCATTAAAATTACCCCCGAAGTTCCCACAAATTACCCACTATGCCACCCATAAGTTAAAAAAAACGTTTCGTTGGGCTGCATCCGCCTTGGCTTTGGTTGATAAGAAGTGACACCCTTTTGTATTAACATTTAACGTACCTATCTTGCTGGCTGGAGACAATGGATTTTCCTCGGGAGACCAAGGTTCGACCCTCTCCCACTGCCCTTTCTTCCTTCTTTTTTCTTTCTTTTCTTTGGCTACACCGCTCATTAATAAGAAGTCATCCCCTCACAGGATATGATTATACATACGTGACTGACTGGTTGGAGCCTAAATCTTTGAACTACGAGACCCAGGTTTGCATCTTGTTCCACCCATCTTCTCTCTTTGTTTAACTTCTTTTTGAGATTCAAGCATTTCTAATATATTCATACCTTTCAAACCGTACCTCCAAATCTAACTCGTTATATATGAAAATTTCTTTAAAAAAGGTGTAGATTTCAAAAATGCATCATAGTTTCTAAAATTGTGTTTAGTATGCATCATAGTTTGATGCTCTCACAAAACCTATTATTTACACCATAGGGGATGTTGATTCCTACCAGCTACCATATGCTAAAGATAACAACATATGCATAAATCACCCTCTCTATTTTCATACAGTGCAAAATAACCAACCCCTATATGATGATGTACACTAAACAACTGATACGAGCTTGATGTAAATCAGTGGCATAAGGTTGATTACGATATTGTTTGAAATTGTGTTCGTATTCTTTAAAAAACTATCGCTGTTGATATGCAACCCTGAACATTTCATATGCATGTCCTTACAAATTGAATGTTTGCAGTGGAGCCGTCTAATAGTTTGCAACCAAATTAAGTCTTGACTTGAATTACGGTTGCAAACACATATATCAGCAAGACAAAGATAACGCTCTTATGCATGCTATGATTCGGTACTAAAATATACTTTGCTATTTTCATCCTAATGCAACATTTGCTTGGCATGACCGAGGAGGAACGATAGCAAAGGCGTAAAGAGATGACTACAATTAGGTACATATTTTTGTTGTCTAATAAATTGGAAACACCTTGAGCTAGCTACTAGTGAGTCCAATTGTGACATGGACTTGACTAGCCTAAACCTACAACTGCAACGGGCATATGCCAAAGATCCTAACCGGCTCTCCTAATCACCGGCAAGCTTGATCACCCTTTGCTAATCCTAATCGTATGACTCTACGTACTAGTACTTATCAAAGTATAACACATATGCTTGGATTACTCTAACAAGTTCTAACGCCTGCAGGCTGGAAAGGGTGGGCGAGCTATCACAACAAACCGAGTATAGGCAAGAGGAAAGACAAATCCAAACCTTGATCAGGTGGAAGAACAGGGGCAACTAAAGAATAGATCAAATCCCGGAGCAGCTCCAGCCACGACAATGGAACGATGAGCACATGGGTCAAGACAGGAACAACGAAAGTCGAGAGGAAGCCAGAAACTCAGTCAGCCGAAGAGCACACGGCGCGACAACAGACGAAGCATGTGGCAGATCGGTGCGCGGGGAGCCTAGGGGTTGCGCCCAAGGCATCCAACCGTGAAACGGACGGCATATAGGGCACTTCTCGAGTAGCACTCTCACCTGAGAAGTGCCCTGGCATGAGGGAGATACTCCAGTATCCTTTATACGAGTAATTAGAGAGTGTCAGTGAGACTCAAGGTAAACGTCATGGTATAGACGCCTCCTACCACACAGAGGGTAGTGCACGAATTGGTGGCACAGTTATTTCACCACATGATGGACCTCATTATCTGCGAGGTGGCCAGGATCAATCATCAATGGTGTTGGCTACTTCACGTATTCCTTCATCGACTTTTGTGCCAGTAGCGGCAAAAGACTCTCACAGTCCCAAAGGGCAGCTCCAAATTAAGTTGCACTATTAATTTACAAGGCGTTCGACTCCAAGCATAGTATCTCAAACACTAGCTTGCGCAATCTCCCTAGCACATGCCATTCTTTTTTTTAGTTTATTTATTTAGGACTATCCATACGGGAAAAGGAAGTTGTGTGACCCAATGCACTCGCGCGCATCTCTGAGTTGACTGCGTGGAGAGAATGCAACGAGAAAGCAGCAAGCGGGAGATCTGGACTAGAAGTGCTTGAGTTGACCGTTGTACATCTGTTTTACTAAGACATCGCTTCTGTCTGAACGTGCAAATTACTATCTTCGGGTTAGGCTAATTGAGAATGGTGCTACACTGAGGCAACAAAAGAAGGAGTACGGACTTCTCTCCTATCTCGAACTGTCCCATTCCCGATGTCTCACGTTCTCAACCTATGCTCGCTCTCACTTTTCTTTCTTGCATTTGTGGCCTAACACACCGATCAAGAGTAGCAGATATATTTATAAACGTATCTTACTTCCAAGGCCGCAATATGTTATTGGTGATATTAATGTCAGATTAATAACTCGAGATGCTGTTTTCATGGGACATCTTCATAAGCAAAGACCGACAACAAGGTATATTAATCAAGGGAATGTGATGCTTTTGATTCAATGTTCGGCTCGAACTATCAGGATAGTTCAAAATTGGCGATGCACTTCATTTAATTCACTTTTGTTGATTTTTTTTCTATTTAAACCAACGCAGCAGAGGCATCTTCTATATCTAAATAGCTAACCCCAATAACTATTTTTCTCAACATGCAGGCATTCCACATCATCGCACAACATGCATAAGAAAAGACTCAACCCCACTATCATATGTCTAAACATGCGAGCATGCCACTTCATCATGACATGCATGGAAAACATACAAACATACATGTGAATTTTTATTTTATATATATATATATATATATATATATATATATATAATAAACATTGTACAACTGTATTAAAACATACCCCCTCTGTTTTTATTTCTCCGCATATTAGAGTTGATTGAAGTCAAACTTCGTAAAGTTTGACCAAGTTTATAGAAAGAATATAAATATTTGCCATAACAAATATATATGATGCGAAATTACAATAAAAAATGAATCTAATGGTATTGATTTGTTATTGTACATGTTAATATTTTTGTCTATAAACTTTATCAATGTTTACAAAGCTTGACTTTGACCAAAACTAATGTGTGGAGTAATAGAAACGGAGGGAGTAATAAATTATATGTATTTTTAGTTTAGCATTTTATGTTATTACTTCAAATATTTATGTTTCATCCAACGACTCACATTGAAATATGTTGCAAAATATTCCGGCAACAACGTGTGGACTATCATCTAGTTAGTATAGTATTACCATACTAAGAAAAGATACCCTAAAATATAGTAGCAGATAAGTCAATGACAACTTTGCCATAAACTAGAAAAGAATATTAACATTGTGAATTACTGAAATTTGCCATGATCCATGCACTAAAATTTACCACGGTTCATACAGAAAATAGTTTCCTCGGTCAAAATACTAGAATTTCCATGGGAAAAATACTAAATTTGCCTTGATGAGTTAATTAAAATTGCCACGGTGTGAATTAAATTTCCCATGGTTAATTACTAAAAATTTCCATGGTTAATTTATAAATTTCCCGTGAAAAGTAGTTCAAATACAATGATAGCTTTAAATCTAGAAGAAAAACAATAGATGAAACTTATGATGACAATTTTTGTGTAAACACCACAGAAAATTCAGTGTAACAACATGGCAACTTTTGGACCCAAAAAAGGTCGTCGAAACATGTCTATATGGATTTAGTTTTGAAGATCTCGTGGATATAGATTTAAAGATGAAAACGGATTTTTCAATCGGATTCTTTATATAATAGATAAATCATTTTTATGGGCAAAAACCAAAAAGATTCCGCTGATGTAGCAAAATGGATGGTAATAGGGGCGTTTGGACCATCTTGCGTCGTATCACACGTGTGGCACTTATCATTTGGGAAGAAATAAGGAAACAATTTCGGTGTTTCAATTTCTGCCATGCTAGGATTTCTCTTGTCTTTTCCCACATATTTTGAAATTTCTTCACATAAAAACATCATATTAATCTTGCAAGAGCTAAGATGTCACCCCTGTTCCACTAGGAGAAGTATTCGATATCGTGTACAACTTTCAGATGATTCTGACCATCCAATTTCCGATGGTTCCTTTGCTCAAGCTTAGTATCCTTTCTATTTCTTACATTGATTTTATTTAAGGAAAGAATTGGCCACTGGAGGCATTCGTGACCTCAACAAATAATAATATGCGGTGAATGTGTGCATCTCATAGGAAGCCCCGTGATGGACACAACCCTACAGCACGGACACAGAGTGATGGAACATGGCCATTTCGTCCTCCTAGACATTCCCGCAACACAGTACCTTTCATGTGGCCCATTGTACACAAGGATAGTTGTGTTCCTTGGTTGAAATTTCCAGCAATGGAAGGCTATTCGTCTTTTCGTTGTATCCTAGTAAATGTGCAGATCATTCAAAATTTTAGTTTGAGTTAGGGAACTAAATATAATGTGATGCTTAGGATAACAAAACTATGGCCTTACCATGTTGGAACGACATTATAAACACTGTTGAGGTTGCATGTTCAACTCCTGTCTCCACACATGACAACTCTGCCACATAGCGCATAGCATAAATATAATATTTGAAGCAAATTTAAATTCAAAGTGTGTTTGAGTCATCTCTCAGCATTTGACCCTTGTGCCACTACCAGCTAGTGCTAATACAATCATACCTGGTCAATATAATATTTGGTGAAATTTTAAATAAAAAAATTCTTCAAACCCCATCACAGCACTTGAGCACTCTGCATCATACTGGTCAGTGTAAATATAACGGCAGCCACTATTTATAATCTTTAATGCAAATTTTAAAAAAATCCGACTCCTCTCGGTGTTTGACCACTCGGCCGTGTAATTGTTTCCGTAAATATATAGCCAGTCAAAATAGTTTTTAATGTAGTTGACCAAACTACCCACTTAGTACGTGAACATTCTTCCACGTACCGCTTAGCTTAAATATAATGCTAGGCAGTCAATATAATATCTGATGCAAATTTCGAATTCAATTTGGTCTGCATATTTTCAGCGAAAAAATCCAAGTAGTTTTAGTATTTCTAAAAACCGGTTCTTCCAACCCTCTCCTGGAAAAGAAAATGATATCAAGAAAGAAAATATCTTGCCTATAGTTCAATACAATTTGTGCGTTGAGCGAGTTACATTTGCCATTCAGGTTGGTCCTATGGCCGTAATTGCCTCGGCGGTGCAAGCTGGGCTCTTATGGCCAGGCCCATCAAGAGGTTGACGTGCCCACAGAGCAGGAGTAGGATGGCTGGCAAACGACAAATCTGACAAGTTTGTGAATGCGGCGAGTGCGGATGGCAGGTCAGAGCGTGATGGCCACCCTCAAGTGCGAGCGGTAGTCAACGTGTCTAGCCTCACAAACTGGTGTAAGCCAGCTCACGAGAAATGGTTTGCTCAGCTTGAACCAAGTTTGTTACATGAGCAAGCCGATACAAGTTTGGCTCATACTATTACAAGCTTAGTCGAGCCAAGATTCTTATTGTTTTAGCTTGACTTGTTTCCGTCTCTACTTTCCACCCTTCTGGTGTCTCCCATTCTCAATCTGTAGTAGTCCCTGTTTTCCTTTTTGGCATTGTTTTTGTAAATATTGGTGCATGAAAATATTGTTATGAGGTAAAACTCAAGAACTCATGAAGCATGAAGAGAGCCACTCCACCCAGTGGCGGAGCCAGGAAATGTGGTTCAGGGGGGCCAAGTGCCGTCAAAGTACGTTAAGGAGGGCCAAAGCATAGGAAAATAGACTTTTAGCATCAAAGTATTGCTAATTATGCACTGTTCATCAGTGATTTAGCAGCAAATTCCCAATGTCAGGGGGGCCAGGGCCCCTGCTGGCCCCCCTATCTCCGCCATTGACCTCACCGATGGTCCTTTATATATATTTGTAGTCATGCAAGGTGTGGTGGGTGAAAATAGTTCTCTTGGATTAATAACATGACATGATTCTTCAAGCATCATCTTCGTAAATAGCCACCATCTTCAAGCTATGAATCAAAGGCGTGTAATACTTTTTAAAGTTTGGTACAAACATGATATTCTTAAATTTGATCGGCCACCTCATTTAGTTCTCTATTGTGCTTTTCTAAAAAAACATCATATGTGTTCCAATCTATATTTGTTTGAGAAAATAATGGTGCTTCCACGAGAAGCACATATTTGCTTCCGCAAAAAGCACAATTGTGCTTCTTGGAAAGGAAAAAAAAATCAAAAACTTATTTTTGATTGCACTTTTTATTTTTTGTTCACTAGAAGTACATATTTGCTTCTGCGAGTTGTGCTTCTCGAAAGGGGAAAATAATTATTTTGTTTTTTGCGTGAATTTATGGTTTGCTTCCACGATAAGCACGCTTATCATGGAGGCACATATTTGATTCCACCAGAAACACTGTTGTGCTTCTCGGAAAAGAAAAAAAGTTTAAGAAAATATTGTGCGAACTTATTTTTTGCTTCCACAAGAAGCACAGATTTACTTCTCATGGAGGCACATGTTTGCTTCCGCGAAAAGCAGAATTTTACTTCTTGGGAAAGGGAAAAAGATCATGATTTTTTTCATATTTTTGTCTTGCTTCCCCTAGAAGCACATATGTTCATCTTATGGAGGCACATATTTATGCTTCTCTTGAAGGGAAAAAGATAAAGAAAAAAAAGAAGAAGATGCTTCTGGCTTCTATTTTTTCTTCCCATTTTTTCTTTGAATGGCTATTTGGGGGTACTATGCGCGCGTGTAGAGTACCAGAAACACTGCATTAAACTGATCCTTACTTGTTATGAGCACAAAGTAATTACATGTGTCTGAAGTCATCCCTAGGAATTTTCATGACTAAGAGCACCTACAGCCTTGCGCCTAAAACCAGCCTTATACGCCCGGGCGGGCCGCCCAGACACTGTCCTATCATGATTTTTTGATCTAGATGGGCCCCTCGAACAGCCCTCAAATGCCCGGGTTGATTGGCACCCCCCATATCCTGCCCAAAGAAGGGGCGGATATGGGGACGCTCGGGTGCGCCTGGGCACGCCTGCCATGTCGGACCCGGCCCATGCTAGGCCATCGTACCCACATAAAATCCTAACCATCCTCTCGCCGGACCAAACCCTAGCCACTTCACTCCCCTCCTCCACCCAAGCTCATATCCGGCATGGCGGGCAGTGGATCCGAGTCCTTCACAGGCACATCCATCGACCCCGAGGTCATCCCACATAGCCCCGAGGAGGACATGGCCGTCCGGCTTGAGCTCTGCCACGCCCGGGAGGAGGCCCGTGTACAGCTACGCTCGGACTCCATCCGTTGGGAATCCATTATGTCCACCAAAATGGCGCATGGACCAAGCAGTAGACCGGCCGTAGCGGCCTCACCGGAGGCTGTGCATTCCGTCTGGTGTCTGAATGCGTTGGCGGACGCACAACCCCTCCGGTGGCGCTACGACATTAAGGATGCACCATCGTCCGACGAGGCCATTGCACGGCATGCCCGCCGTGCAAGTCACTAACACGAGGCAGCTTCAGCCCTCGCGGCGGTGGACGTCGTGAGGCGGAGTCGCATTCTCCGCCACCCCGTATAGCGCATCATTTCGGACGCCGCAACCGCATCGTGGTGGACGTCAGCAGCTCGTCCCCAGAAGGATCCGTCATCGATCTAACATCCACCGGTACCCAATGTGTTCTGGGCTCCGACGAGGAAGAGTAGGGCATGGGAGACTGCGGCACCTTGAGCCCCGGGAGCCGGCTCGTGTCCCATGCCCTACCCTACCTTGCGGGCAACCAGACCAACACTCTGAGGGGTGCAGCCAGCTGCCGGATATGGCCAGGGCGGGCGGGAGCGGAACCGGACAAAGCTCCCATCAAAGATCGCTGCATTGCATGTAATAATATGGATTTGATGTTTCTAATTTCAGGTATCGAGATGTGGAATGTGTTTTTTGAGGGGTGACCGGTGGCTATCCGCGGACGTGCCCGGGCGCGTCCGCTGGCGTTGGAGTGGTCAGATTTGTCATGTCCGGCTGTAGATGCTCTAATTCGCCATCTATGAGACATTTAATGATTCCTATGGTAGTACGGCAAATAATTGAATTTTGATATACGTCTACCTCACAAAATGCACAAACATTGTGGGGAAGATAATAGACAAGAACATTTGAACCATTATAGGTAATTTCCTGGAAATAAATTACAAAAATCACTATCATATGAAATATCAAGCACATAGTACCCTCTGATATACATTTTCAAACATTTATGAACTGACATGCATTCCATAAGCACATAGAGTCTCGAGGGTACATGCATTTGTTCTTAGGGAGCCAAATCTTGTGACCAGTCAAACAACCATGTCATTCAATCCTAATGGATATTGCTACGTTCTCAGGCCAGAAAATAATACATTAAAATGAACTCCAATTACTTTTTTATAGAAATATGTGGAGACCTAATATCAGATTTCACGCAATGTCTTGAGAAACATCAGGCACTTACTCCCAAATATTTTAATTTTAACTAGATAGAAATATTTATTTGTCCCAAATCCCATGTTTTGGCTCAGTAAGTGCAAACTTGTATTGAGGTCTCATCGAAGGTGCTAATGAGCACCGACCACCCATGTTTTTTTGTAAAGCCCACAAACAAAGAAATAGGGAAAAAAATTGGTGCTTTATTTACTATCTATGTTAGGATTTCTATTGTCTTTTCCAACAGCTTTACAAATTTGTTAACATAAAACATCATACTAGTCTTGCAAGAGCTAAAATATCACGCCTGGTCCACTAGTAGAGGTATTTGATATCCTGTACGACTTGCTCAGATGATTCTGAGCATTCTATTTCCGATGTTTCCTTTTCTCAAGCTTGGTATCCATTCTGAGTTTTACATTGATTTTATTAAGAATACAATTGGCCAGTGGAGGCACTTGTGGCCTGAAGAAATAAGCATATACAGTGAATTTGTGCATCTCGCAGCAAGCCCCATGCGCAAGCCTGCAGCACGTACACAACGTGGTGGAACTAGGACACAGTGTCCTCCTAGACATTCGTGGAACAAAGTACCAATCATGTCGCCCATTGTATCTAAGGATAGTAGCGGACCTTTCTTGGTCGAAATTTCCAGCAACGGAAGGTTACTCGTCGTTTTGCTCTATCCTAGTAAATGAGCAGATCATTCAATAATCTAGTTTGAGTTAACGGACTAAATAAAATGTGAATGCTTATAAAATAACAAACTATGGCATTGGCATGTCGGTGTCGGCATCATACAGAACTGTTGAGGTTGCATGTTTAACTCCCCTCGCCACACTTGACCACTCTCCCACATACCGTGTAGTGTAAATATAATGCTAGCCGGTCGATATAATATTTCATGCAAAATTTAAATTCAAAATGTGTTCGACTCACATCTCTGCATTTGACCATTGTGCCACTAACAGTTAGCATAAATATAATGGTACCGAGTGAATATAATATTTGGTGGAAATTTTAAACAAAAATTTCTTCAAACCCCATCTCAGCCCGTGAGCGCTCTGCAACATACTGGTCAGTGAAAATATAATGGTAGCCAGTAATTATAATATTTAATGCAAATTTACAATTTGTTCGACTCCTCTAAGTGGTTGACCACTCTGCCACGTACTCCCTCCGTTTTTATTTACTCCACATATTAGTTTTGATTGAAGTCAAGCTTTATAAAGTTTGAGCAAGGTTTTAGAAAATAATATGAAACAATTATAGTAACAAATTTATATGATTTGAAAATATATGCAATGATGAACCCAATGGTATCGATTTGGTGGTCAATATATTTTTCTACAACTTTTGATAGTATATAAAGCTTGAGTTCAGGCAAACCAAATAAGCAGATTAAATAAAAACGGAGTGAGTACCGGTTAGCATAAATAAAATGGTAGCCAGTCAATACAGTATTTAATGTACTGTTTGAATACAAATTTGTTTCACTGCCCTCTTAGCACGTGAACACACTGCCATGTACGGCTTAGCTTAAATATAATTGTAGGCAGCCAATATAATATTTGATGCAAATTTAAATTTAAAATTGGTCTGACTGTTTTCGGCGAAAAAAGTCCAAGTATTTTTATTATTTCCTGAGAACAGGCAAGCTGGACTCTTACAGCCGGACCCATGGAGAGGTCGAGCAATAGGGTGGCTGGTACACAACAATGCCGACATGTTTGCGAATGTGGCGAGTGTGGTTGGCCGGTCAGAGCGTGATGGCTACCCTCAATTGAGAGTGGTAGTCAACGTGTCTAGTTAAGCCAGCTCACGAGAAATGGTGTGCTCAGCCCAAACCAAGTTTGTTACATAAGCAGGCCGATGCAAGTCAAGCTCAAACAATTACGAACTTATACTCGAGCTAATACTCCTGTTTTTTTCGGCTTGACTTGTTTCCGCATGTACTTCCCATCTTTCCGGTGTCTCCCATTCTCAATCTATAGTAGTCTCTTTTTCCCTTGCTAGCAATGTTGTTGGTAAGTGTTGTTGCATGAAAATATTAGTTATGAGGTAAAACTCAAGAGCTCATGAAGCATGAAATGAGCCACTCCACCGATGCTCCTTTAATTATATTTGAAGTCATGCAAGGTGTGGTGGATGAAAATAGTTATCTTGGATTAGTAACATGACATGAATCTTCAAGCAATACCTTCGTAATTAGCCACCGTCTTCAAGCTATGCATCAAAGGCGTGTAATACTTTTTAAAGTTTGGCACACACTTGATCTTATTAAATATGATGAGCCCACTCATTTAGTTCTCTCTTGTTGTTTTCCAAATAAAACATCAGATGTGTTCCGATTTATATTTGTGCGATAAAATAGCATGAGAAAATAATTGTGCTTCCACGAGAGGCACATATTGGCATCCGCAAAAAGCACAAACTTATTTTTGTTTGAACTTTTTATTTTGTGTTCACAAGATGTACAGATTTGCTTCCGAGAGTTGTGCTTCTCAGAAACAGAAAAAAATAATTGTATTTTTTGCCTGAATTTATGTTTTGCTTCCACGAGAGGCACGCTTATCATGAAGGCACATATTTTTGTGCTTCTCGGAAGGGAAAAAACAAAAAAATGTGCATACTTATTTTTTGCTTCCTCGAGAAGCACAAATTTACTTCTCATGGTGGCACATATTTGCTTCCGCGAAAAACACTGTTGTGCTTCTTCGGAAAGGGAGAAAATCATGATTTTTTTTCATGTTTTTTTCTTGCTTCCACTAGAAGCACATATTGCATCTCATGGATGCACAAATGTATGCTTGTCGAAAATAGAAATAGATAAAGAAAAAAAAAGAAGATGCTTCTGGCTTCTACTTTTTCTTCCAGTTTTTTGTGAAAAAAGGGTTCATTGAAACCTATTAACATCTAATTTTGAATATCTCTATGTGAGAAATCCAACGGTGAAAACGGTTAAAAATTTGGACACGTGGTTCAAGAGATAAAACATTAACAAAATGGTGGTAACTTGTCGCAACCTTAACTATGATTTCGGAGATACATATACACCCGAATAATAATAGCAGTATTTTTTATTAGAGAAAATAACAGCAGTAAAGTGGAGAGATTATCTATTGGTCCGTAATTAGGTGGAGCCAGCCTATGAAGCCCACCCACCACTAGTCCCAGCCAGCCTCTTGCAGTCAATCCCGACCGCACGTGCAGCCAGCGATCTAACTGCCGCTGGGCTGATCTGGCCTCCCAAGTCGCGGGCCGCAGATTGGCCGCATGCCACTCAATCCAGGCTGTCCAGACTGGCGACCGCCGCGCTGCAGGCTTGTTAATTGTTACTGCTTCGAATGTTCAGGTAAGATTCAGGCAACTGACGGTGAGTTTTGACAGGCAAGGTTCAGGCATCGGCTGTGGTTTCTGATCTCTAATTTGCTGGTGTGTCGAGTGTGTATATATGTTTCAATGCTTTATATACTTTATTAGTGCTGAAACTAAGTCGAGATGTGCAGGTTTTGTTTTCGACCGTACTATGCGCGCGTGAATGTGCAGGCAGGACTGCCTTTGACATTTTGTTGCCAACTGTGGCACAACTTGTTAGATAGAATGTGAAGATATTTCTTTCATTGTTGTCCAAAATGCCGTCGCATGAGTTTTAATTTTAGGTTTATTGTGCAATTGAACCCTATTTCAGGTTCAATTCATGGCTTCAGGCAGCGGACGGTGGTTTTTGACCTTGATATTGCATGTGTGTGTCCACGGTCGGAGTGTCATGTGTATGTGTCAATGTGTTATATACTTCATTGCTGAAATTAAGCTCAAGATGTAGATATTTGGTTTTCAGTTGTAGTAGGCCTTAGCATGTTGGAACGGCATCATACAAAACTGATCAGGTTGCATGTACAATTCCCTTCTCCCCACTTGACCACTCCGCCACATACCTCGTAGCGTAAATATAATGTTAGCTGGTCAATATAATCTTTAATTCAAATTTAAATTCAAAATGTGTTTGACTCGTCTCTCAGCATTTGACCATTGTGCCACTACCAGTTAGTGCAAATATAATGTTACCTGGTCAATATAATGTTTGGTGCAAATTTTATACAAAAAAATTCTTCAAACCCCATCTTAGCACTTGAGCACTCTGCAACATACTGGTCAGTGTAAATATAATGGCAGCCAGTAACTATAATCTTTAATGCAATTTTTTAAGAAAAAATCGACTCCTCTCAGTGGTTGACCACTCTACCATGCACCAGTTAGCGTATATATATATAGCAAGTCAATGCAGTCCTCAATGTAGTTTATAAATACAAAACTACCCTCTTAGCACGTGAACACACTGCCAGGTACCGCTTAGCTTAAATATAATTGCAGGCCCTCGTTAAACGAATCCACCTTTTCCAGAAGCCTTTATTTTTATGTTTATATCTAGAATGTATTTGTAATCAGGGATAATCTATTTGAGTAATTGGTTTCTAATTGGTATTCATCCGCAAAAAGTATGATATTTCTATTCTCTAGCGCTCGTCATATAGAAACGGTATCTAGCTCATCCCTCTAACCCTTGTAAAAGAAATCCTTCTTCTCCTCGAAATCTACTACTAGAAAATATATTCTTTTTTGCCGGTGCGAACCCTTCTTTTCAATAACAACCATTGGCAAGACAAGCGAAATCCGAATACTAATCCAAGGAAAGCCCATCCGTACTTCCCTTTGTTGTTGTTCCTCGAAATCCTCTACTAGTCATTGGTTTGAAAGCAACGGAATCCGGTATAGGGGGTCGTGGGCAGGTTATTTAAGAAAAAAGTCGACTCCTCTCAGTGGTTGACCACTCTCCCATATACCAGTTAGCGAAAATATATAGCGAGTCAATACTATCTTCAATGTAGTTTATAAATATAAAACTACCCTCTTAGCACGCGAACACTGCCATGTACCGCTTAGCTTAAATCTAATTGTAGGCAGCCAATATAATATTTGATGCAAATTAAAAATTCAAAATTGGCCTGACTGGTTTCGGCCAAAAAATCCAAGTATTTTTCTTATTTTCAGAGAACCGGTTGTTGCAACCCTCTCCAGGAAAATAAAATGACGTCAAGAAAGAAAATATCTTGCCTACAGTTCAGTACCCTATGTGTGTTGAGCCAGTTAAATTTGCCGTACATGTTGGTCCTATGGTTGTAAATGCCTCGGCAGGGCAAGCTGGACTCCTACAGCCGGACCCATGGAGAGGTTGACGCGCCCACGTAGCAGCAGTAGGGTGGCTGGTAGACGACAATGCTGACAAGTTTGCGAATGCGGCGAGTGTGCCTGGCAGGTCAGAGCGTGATGGCCAGCCTCAGTTGCGAGTGATACTCAACATGTCTAGCATCGCAAACCGGTGTAAGCCAGCTCACGAGAAATTGTGTGCTCAGCCCAAACCAAGTTTGTTACATGAGCAAGCAGATCCAAGTTCGTCTCATACTATTACGAGCTTAGTTGAGCCAGGACACCAGTTGTTTCGGCTTGATCTGTTTCCACATCTACTTCCCACCTTTCCGGTGTCTCCCATTCCCAATCTATAGTAGTCTCTTTTTTCCTTTCTCGCATTGTTGTTTGTAAATGTTGGTGCATGAAAATATTAGTTATGAGGTAAAACTCAAGAGATCAGGAAGCATGAAGAGAGCGACTCCACTGATGGTTCTCTATATATATTTGTAGTCCTGCAAGGTGTGGTGGGTGAAATAGTTCTCTTGGATTAATAACATGACATGATTCTTCAAGCAACATCTTCGTAAATAGCCACTGTCTTCAAGCAATGCATCAAAGGCGTTTAATGCTTTAAAAAGTTTGGTACATACTTGATCTACCTAAATTTGATCAACCCACTCATTTAGTTCTCTCTTGTCCTTTTCTAAATGAAACATCAGATATGTTCTAATCCTATGGTGAAAACGGTTTGCGATTTGGATGCACTTGAACAGACAAAATATTCTGAATAAACGAATATATGAAAAAAAGGAGAAACTCCCATATTGCACTTGTAGTAACCAGGGAAGGTGGAAATGACCTTTGCAAAGAGTAATTGTTAATTTATTTATGCTGGAACTAATGGTACCCCTTAATTAGTTTTTTTAGGGATACCCGTGAAAAACAAAATCCGCCGAAATTGTCGAGGTCCAAGAATATCTGGCCCCCCAGACAACCATGACACGGCCCAGGTCGAGGTCAAAATAGTGGGGAACTCGTATGTGCCGCTCATTGCATTGAATTGCCAAGCGCACGGACAGGCGAATCCAACTTGACCGGCCAATTAGCATAACACGGTGAAAAATCGCCAAAATTTGTGCTTGAAGCGACCTCCTGTGTCTTACCCGTGTGCCTATCCAACGGGATTAATGAGCTTTGTTGGTATAATATGGCACATGAAGCTAAAGGTAATGTCAGATCCAACATTTTATCGAATCCCAAACGCGAACCTTATTTTGAAGAAGAGGTTTTTTAAAGCGAATATTTTTCCAATTTAGAAGAAAAATAAAGAACGTGATTTTTTTAATATATGCAGCATTTTGATAACCAGAATATTTCTTGAAAATCACGAGAACTTTTTGAATATGTGCACAAATTTTTGAAAAGGGAAATATTTTTTAACCTCTGAACAAAATTTTGAAACGCGGATATTTTTTTCGTGAACAATTTTTGAAAGGAGAATATTGTTTCAAACTCAGAACAATATTGGAAAATTAGAAAAAAAATCAAATTTTTTTATGAAATCACCAACATTTTTTAAAACTATGAAATATTCTTAAAAAACAAAAATGGAACATGAACATGAGATAATAAGAAGAAAAAAACAAAAAAAAGATGAAAAAGAAAAAGACGACCAATAAGAAAACCGGAACAAGCAGTAAAGATACAGAATAGGAAACTCTTCCAGAACGGCCGTAAACAGGAAGCATGTGCTAGCGTTCAGTGGACCGCCCTGCCTCCTCTGGGTCCAATGCGAGCACACGGTTTGTCGGGTTTATGGGCCGGCCCTTTGACCGGGCTTATGCAGTCGTCACTCAATGCAAATGCATCTCCGTAGATAATGGAAGGTCCTAAGGGCTTACTTACGATAACAAAATGGAGACTGACATGCTTCTGGCTACTACGTCCATATAGCCACAGTTTTATTGTTCCAGACACCTCCTATTCCCTAATGCTTTTTCACGACTTCTTATGTTCTTCTCTTGTCTATTCAAATCGTTACTCCTATTTAGCTCCTCCACCACATATTTGAAATTGTTGTAGAAGCAGTGTTGAAATAGCAGAGCTTAATCATACATGTAGACATGCCAAATGACTAATACTCATGGATGAAGGTTGTTAAACATTATTATTCTATATCGATGGCATGTCATTACTGAATTGGTCAAGCACAAGCTCAGACTTCATCATGATACTACCATGCCCTAGGCTTGCCAGAGAAATCGATGTGCCAAAACAAAAGGATGAGAGCTCATCCTACAGAAAAAGCACGATGGCCACATGCAACACATAAAGACCTTTCAGCATGCAATACATCTAACTTCAACTATGAAAGAATGTGGGCCGGCGATCCCGCCCCGAACCCAAACGGCCGGGTATCGCCTCGGCGCGCCGGCACAAACAAAAAGCAGCATGGGCCCACTTTGTCGGCGAATAGAAGCCGACTGGAAGCCCTTTTCCCGCCGTTTCCTCCCGCGCTCACCCCTCTCTTCTCCATTCCTCCCGCCAAACCCAGCCTCCTCACTGCCGTTCCGCCGGTCATGCCGCCGAAGAAGTACGTGATGCTGCATGCCGCGATCGATCCCACCGGCGCCGCCGCCCAGCTGAAGCAAAGGAAGCCGAGGGCTCCACTCTCCAAGCCCCCCGGCATGACCAATGCCGGCTGGAAGGCGGATGTGGAGCGCCGGGAGGCTGTCACCACTGACAGGCGCAACAGTGCCAAGAAGGCGAGGGAAAAAGCGGCGTACATTGCGGCGGCGGCGGCGGCGGAGCGTGCCGCCGAACAGGCGGAGGTGGCGCGCGCGGCGATGGCAAATCCACCCGGTGGGCACCCGTACGCAGCCTGGAGCCAGCAAAGCGTTGGCTCTCCGGCCGGGTTCTCGTCGTCGCCGCACCAATGGAGCACGCCGTCGCCGGGCTATGCCGATGGGGACACTCACGGCGGTTTCAACCCCAGCATCACGTTCCCCCACGGGCGCCCTACCCAGCGCACGGCCTCGCCCGCGTTCGCCGTCCTGCAGTACCCGCCTTACACGTACTCGCCGCCGGACTACGCAGCCTCACCGACGCCCCCTCTTCGCCGCGGCCTCTACTCGCAAGCCTCGTCCACATCGCATCTCGGCGACGCCGACACGACGGAGGCCGACATGGACGACATCACCGCAGCCGGCTCGGCTGCCGCCGCCGCTTCCCCCGGATTCACTATGCAGGATGGCTCGATTGACCTCGCCGACATGGACGGCGAGGGCGACTACGGCGAGGAAGAGCCGGAGGAGGAGGAAGAAGAGGAGAAGGAGCCGGCGCCAACGAAGAAAGGCAAGAAGAAGAAGAAGAAGACGGCGGCCAAAAAACATGGCTTGGTTGAGCTTATTATCTTAGATCGTAACAAATTATAGTTGAAAGTGAAAGGATCCCTTTGTGACACCCCCGTGTCCACCTGGTGGTGCGGTACCATTCGGTTGATACCCATGGGCTGTTCCATACCAATGATATTAGTCGTGCATATCTAGTTTATATCTTTTTACACATGCCCCATGGCCGAGATGGTATGGTACGTCTATGGAATATGAGTGGTTGACCCTAGCTCGGTATTTTTTGTGCGATGTAAAATCAACCACAGACATGTAGCTTGGCAGTGAGAGGCAAAATCTACCACGGACATGTAGCTTGGTTGTGAGAGGCAAAATTGGTGCCACCGACCGGACTTGTCCAGTGGGTAGTTTTTATTCCGTGAGTGTAGCACTTACGGAATAAAACCTACGTACTGCACGTACGCGCTAACTCCATCCCTTGATTTCAGCATGACTCCACCTCGTGATTTTAACCTCTTCCCCATGAGTGCTCCAGGTCAGTCTGTAAGGGGATTCCGTAGCAGTAATTCCGTAAGTGTAGCATTGTTGCCGGTAGCTCTGGCTACTCGCACGGATGTGCATAGTCAACAGGTGATGGCTGTTCGTCCATCCTACTTTTGAGCAAAGCGCCATTTGGTAATAGATGCAGCACACATCTGGGAGGTGGATCTACTTAAGCCAACTCTATCTTACTCACTGGATTGTCCTTTTGTCCAACCTCAGTTAGCTGTTTACTGTCATCAGTTGGTCTCTGATGGGATACATGTGTGTGTCAATTGACAGGGTCGTTCTCACATTGATATGCATGGTACAAGACTGTCCCGTGTCCCTTGATTAACCAAGAGCTGATAGTCGTGCTTTAGATAATTGAATGTGTATTGACCTCACTAGAGGTGTCTCTGCCCGTAGAGCTATGTTGTTCTTCTTTCCAACGCCCCCTATTCCCAAATTTATTCTTCCCAACGCCCTGTTGGTTCACACAGTTTTTCATATATCAGCTCATCGGCCACCAAAAGTAGAAAGCATGGCATAAATGAGTTGAACTAGTAGAGCGCTGCTCAATCCTCTTATATATTGGTTACGAAGCAGCGGTATTGATGCACTGATAGCGAACAAGTAGTATTCATGGTTGGAGGTTTTTCGGTCATATTCATTTCGCATTAATTTCAGGTCACACTTAAATTTTCAAATAGCGGGCTAAGCCTCCTAGCGGCGGACCTCTTCTAAATACTATAGCATGCTATAACAGTGCTATAGCGAGCTATTTAAATTGTTTGCTCATGTGTTTGGGCAAAAGACCCTTAGCGCATGACCTCTTTTAAACGCTATAGCAGGCTATTTAAAACTGTGGTCACACTTAACTCTTTGTAATGGTCAAGATTATATGCCTACGTCCTCCTTTTAAATCCTAAGCTTGAAGGCACAAGTTACATAACCGCGAACTGATGCTAAGCTTGGATAGTAAGTCAAATCAATGAAACCGAAGCCAAAACTAACACAAAGGACAAAGCTAAGGTTTATCAAAGCCTCAGGAGGCTTCATATTCACATTTACTCATGGCATCTCGAAGATATTTTATACACTTCTTATGGTACATGACCTTTTTGATTAATTAGGTCACTATAATTCACACTTTGCATAGATTGCTCAACTCTTCTACTGTTTACTAAAAAAAGATTGTGCATCTCAGTCCTCCATAGTGCAACTAATCTTTCCATTTTGCAAAAATGGTTCTGCACCAAAAGCTCTGTCCTCTTATACAATTCAAAATGTCGGTTGTCCCGACGAATACAGGAACAGAACATCGCACGAGTGCCGCACCGCTAGACTAAAAACTAAGGCGAGATCATGGGTTATTAGCACGAAGTGGAGTCTGATTAAATTTCATGCAATGCCAAGTCGGTCTTAATGCTCGGTAAGTATATTAATATATGTGACATGTCTGTAGTCATAATCTAGAGTCTTCGGTTCAGCTCTGCCTTGGTGTAGCCTAGTGGATACTTCAGATCAGTGCAATATACTGCACCGGGGCGGCATTTGGGACTTCGTGATATGAAGCTTACATTGTCCATGTTATTGACGAAGGTGGTAGCCCAACGCCTAGGCGTGCCGCAAGACTAGGTGTCTTGTATATTGAATTTGGTCTTGAATACATGGCACTTTGATTCCAATCGAGCCCTTACTCATAACGACTCACAAGTAGGTCATGGATATCACCTCCCCTTGTGAAGGCACACGAGATGCCACAAACTTTATAGTGCAGATCGGATAGATGAACAGCGGTAAAAAATAAGAAGGTGTAGAAATATAATTGAGATTGTGTGCTGACGTTAAATTGCACAGTATGTTATATGTCTATGGATGTTGTTGTTGGCTAGACCATGTGAACTTTGTTTTAACCGGGGTAGACAATGTGGACTACCTGTAGCGCTCTGCCAGCAAATGGTGTTTTAACATCAGAAGAACAACTCGCTGTGTAGAACACACAGCCAACTGCATCTCAAGGTTCACATGCACAAGATAACTACCATGACATGCCGTAAACAAGGTAGAGATTATATGTGGCTGGTTTGGAGCAAGAAATGGCTCAGCCGTACATGCAGTCTCCAAACATCCAGTCGCTATGTAGACTGCACGGGATACCCCATTTCCACTTGTCATTCGATTGGACTAATATTCTCGTACTATGCGCTAGACTGAAACTAAGGGTGCCCTTCCTGATGTCTCATATTCCTATTCTTGCATTCATATTGTGCTAAAATTTAGTACAAGAAAAAAAGATGATAAATCTCTTGAAATATGGCGTGGTCTCATTTATATATGGATGGTGAATCATACATGCAGTGGTTGGTAGGAACAAATTTCTTCAGATGTTTTGTTTAAGGAAGATGTCCTCCATAATTGATGGCAGTCTCCAATGCTATACATCAAGGACACACGACGACCACGACAAAGACAAGGACAAGGGGGACAGCATGGAGGACTCCATCGACACAGAGGCTTGGAACAAGCTGGGCTTCAAGGAAAAGGCTGGCGGCTCTTCACAGGGGGCTGGCACAATGGTGGTGGACTCGGCGACGTCCTCCTCCAGCAGGCCTTCCGTGGTGCGGGGTTTTGACCAGCACGGTTCGAACATTGGCGCGCCTGCCCTGCCTCTGCTGCCTGCAGCTGAGCCGGTGACCTCTGTATTGAGGCATCGTTGCTCCTCAGTGGGGAAGACGCGTCATCGCCGGTGCTGTCTGATGCAGCCCTGCAGCGCACGCCAGTGCCTACCATGGGCAAGGCGCTCCGTCTACCTCTGGAGGAGCGCATGTGCATTGGTTGGGTTCCCCGGCTACGTGGGAACACAGCAAGCAAGAGCAAGAGTGGCTTAGGCTGTCACGTTAAGAAGATGCGGGCGCAAGGCAAGGGCCCCTCGTGTGCCTGCCATGCATGGGTGCCTGAGTGTGCGGGCCATGCCTCGTCAGGTGGTGATGGTGCCGCCTCTCCGGGGCTCCCTGGCTTCTTTTTTTTGAAACAGGCAAAAGACTTGCCATTTCATTGATTAAGAAGAAGAGTAAACATGGTCCAAATACAGCAGCCACAGAGTGGCGAAAGAACGACAACTACTCACGGGGCAGAATCACATCTAAACCCTTGGCCCCTGCAGAAACCCAAAGGCTTGCCTCATCAAGGATCCTGTCCACGATAATCATCGAAGGCGTAGAAGTATTTCTAAAAACCCTAGTGTTCCTCTCCTTCCATAGCTTCCAGGAGACCAACATAAGGAGCAAGGCCATTCCTTTCCGAGATGGCGAACGCGCAAGGGAAAGCTTAGTCCACCAGTCGTTGACATTGTTCATAGCTGCCCAATCATGCGTCGAGAGGTCAACCAACCCAATCCTCGCCTTAACCGTGTTCCAGATGGCGATCGAAAAGCGGCATTGGAACAGAAGATGGGCCGCCGATTCCTGGACCTGGTTGCAAAGCGGGCACAAGCCGCAATTTGGCCAACCCCTTCGTTGTACCCTATCAGCCGTCCAAACTCTGTTGTGGATGACTAACCAAGCAAAGAACTTGCATTTAGGAGTGGCCCACACCTTCCATATGGTGTTAAGCAGAGGCGTGATGGTATGCCCCTCGAACTGCATCTTGTAGGCCGAGGAAGTCGAGAAGGTACCGTTGTCCGTGAACTTCCAAGTGATCGTATCTTGCGTGTCGTGGTCAAGAATAACCCCCTCCAGCTTCTCCCACAGAGTGGCGAATTCCTGAATATGCCCGGCAGAGATGCCTTCTGTCAAGTTGATCTGGGTGACCCAAAAGTCTTCATTTAGGGCCTTTAGTACAGAGCAGGTTTTCCTTTTGGATATATCAAAGATTCTGGGAGCAATATCCATTGGCCTCAACCCATCGAGCCAAGGGGACTTCCAGAAAAGAGCTTTGGAGCCATCTCCAATTTTCACCGTCGTACACGCAGCGAAAAGGTCCCTATCAGCCTCGTCGCAAGGGGTGCCAAGCCCGACCCATGGTTTGGGTGTAGCAGACCACTCGAACCAAAGCCAGCGGAGGCGAAGCGCGGTGGCAAACTTCCACAAATTCAGAATTCCAAGTCCGCCCATAATCTTCGGTCGACTGACCCGCTCCCAATTGATCTTGCACTTGCCTCCAGTGACCTTATCGCAGCCAGCCCATAGAAAGGCCCGTCTTAAGGCATCAATCCTCTTGAGATAAATGGGGATGGAAGTGAGAACCGCCTTAACCAGGACGGACCTACCAGGGGCAGCCATGAGTTGCCCAGTCCAAGGAGCAATCTTGCGTGCAACTTTATCTTCAAGGGGCAAGAAGTGTATTGCTTTGAGTCTTGACACCGAGGGGGGCAGCCCAAGGTATGTCATGGACTCCCTGGCTTCGGCTCTGGTGTACGGGCGGCGGCTCCTTCTGGAGATGCGCTGCGAGAGCTGGTGTCAAAGACGGCACCAATTTCCAAGGCCAACCACTCCTAGGCGGTTACCGTAGCTCCAGTGCAGGCTAGTGTGCGGCCTAAGGGGACGGAGGGGGACTTGAACTCGCTCAAGGGCACGCAAATGCGTACGGCGGAGAAGAACCTCGAACTCTCAAGTAACACGACCACCCGTTTTCACCATACTTGCTGCTTTCTTGGAAGCTCATCTTCTTGGTGCTCTGGATTGTGGTGTTGATCACTCTTGTGCGGGATCAGCGGTGGAGATGTTATCTTTGATTCGTGCTAAAGAACTTACGCAAGCGGCCTAAGCAGAGGCGGTAGCTGCGCGCACGACCAAGAATGTGCAGAATAAGGGGCTTCTGTTACTGCAGTCGTGCGGCTCGTTGGGGTGGGAATGATGGCAGAGGCAGTCGGCGCGTGTTTATATAGTGAAACCATTTGCAATCTCTTTTAAATCGCATCAAGTTATCCCAATGAACCGTGTGTAATATTTGTCTCGCCAAAGTGTGACACTTCGCCCTTCATCCTTCGCCGTGGGGCGGCCATCGCATATTTGTTCTTGTATGTCGACGACATCATTTTCAAGGCCAGCCCAAGCCTCTTCTCTCATAGCTTGTTGTGTCTCTTACCCAGTTGTTCTCTATGCGTGACCTTGGTGACATCCAGCCCTTCTTGGGCATCAATGTACATCACAACACCTCTGGCCTCTTTTTATCTCAAGAGTACTACGCCAAGGAGATTTCAGATCGTGCAGACATGTTAAACAACCACCCCATCTCTACACCTATTACCACTCGTGCTAAACATTCCTCTACCGACAGCAAACCATTTTCTGATCTCTCCAAATATCGCAGCCTCGCCGGAGCTCTTTAGTATCTCACTCTTACTCGGCCAGACCTCACATATGATGTCTAACAGATCTATTTGTTCATGAATGCCCCTCTCAACACACACTTTCAGGTGTTCAAGCGCATCTTTTATAGCACATATGGCTTGTAGCTTTATCGCTCCTCGCAGCATGATCTCATCTCTTATAGTGATGCTGACTGCGCCGGGTGTCCCGATACTCACAAATCAACATCTGGCTTATGTGTTCCTGCACTCTAATTTGATATCTTGGTCGTCCAAACGATAGCATAAGGTCTCACGGTCCAGCGCTGAGGCCGAGTATCGTGCCTTGGCCAACTATGTTACAAAGTCTTGTTGGCTGCGCCAACTCCTCACTGAGCTCTGCCGCCCTCCGTCATGAGCTACCGTTGTTTACTGTGACAGTGTCAGTGCGGTGTATCTGTCTTGTAATCCCGTCCAACATTAGCGGACGGAGCATATCGAGATTGATCTTCACTTCGTTCGGGGTCGTGTGGCTCTTGGTGAGGCCAAGGTGCGTCACATAACGTTCCGACTACATCACAGATTGCGGATATCGTCACCCAGGGGCTGTCGTCGAAAGTGTTTTGTAATTATCGCTCCAGTCTAAACATCCTGTCGAGTGAGGTTTGGACTACGGGGAGGTGTTGAATTGTAACGTGTCATAGTCTGTGTGTGTGTGTGTGTGTGTGTGTGTGTGTGTTTGTGTGTGTGTGTGGGTGTGTGTGCGTGTGCGTGTGTGTGTGCATGTGCGTGTGTAATACAGTCAGCGTTTTCCATCATTCTTCTCATTATATGTCTAGGGGTATCACTGTTCGCTAGACAGTGGGGACTTAGCTGTAGACCGCACAAGATTGGCTCGGCACTACTTTCTGTTTCCAAATATCCAGTCGCCACATAGGCCCCACAAGATACCCCATCTCGTACTATGCGCTAGACTGATACAAAGTGTGCACTTCCCAATGTCTCATATTCCCATTTGTTTTACTCATATATTGTGCTAACATTTTGTAGAAGAGAGAAAGGTGATAAATCTCCGGAAATATGGGGTGCACACTGAATCGTGTGGTGTCCATTATATATGGATGGTTAACCATACATGCAGTGGTTTGTAGGAACAAATTTCTCGAGATCTTTTGAAGGAAGATGGCCTACATAAATGATGGTAGTCTCAAAAGCTATACATCAAGGACACGCGCTCTCTTTTGTTTTACTTGTTTGTCCAGGCTTGTGCTGGTCGTTTAGAAATTGATGAGTGAGCCAACTCATTTAGTTCACTCTCCTAATGGATTTGTATCAAGTACTCCTCTGTATCAAACTATAAGACACATTTTGACACTAAGAGGGATTATTTTTTTGGCAAATAATTTGTATCAAGTATTTATCCATGACGCTAAACTAGCACCGACCCAAAATGTGTAATTAGGGTGCATATACCATCCTAGATAGAATGATTTCCCATTCTTCGAGCCCAGATGGTTTTTGGAACGCATACTATTAGTGTTAGGGTCTTTCGTTGTCAGGTTCGCTTAATTGACGCCCCCACGCCCCCACGTCTCCTCGCCGACCGTCACGGGAGAGACCAAGATGAAGCGCCACAACTTTCTCTCCTCCATCCCCCTCACCTGTTCGTCGGAGAAGGAGCGGCCGGCGAAGCCGCGCCATCTCCGGGGAAGGTGGTGACTGGGACCTTCCGCTTGGTTCGTAGGATTTGTGGCTTCATCCGCCCGATGGCTGCACGGCACCGGCGTGTGGATGTGCAGGGCACCCTGGGTGCGTGGAGATGGTCGTTGGGTGCC
>LT934117.1:715964289-715986715 GCA_900231445.1 Triticum turgidum subsp. durum | reverse complement strand
CTTCACATAATTTACCCAGGTGGGGGGGCCATGGCCCCTGCAGACCACAACATAGCTCCGCCGCAACTAACAAGGCTCGAATGTGCTCGCCAGCAGCAGTCTCAAGGCGCCGCTGTGATGGCCAAGCGGTTGCTGTAAGCCTACTGGGTCATTCGGGTTATTCCCTTCCCCGTTGGTCGCTCAACGTGGCGGCGTGGCATGCTTGAAGCCTGGCCTGGAGTGCTCGGGGGTGGGCAGAGTGTTGTGGTCGGGAATACAACGCCAATCAGATGGTTGTGGGCGGACACCCATTGGCCATGGTGATCTGCTTTTGTGCTCCTGTTCCTGCCATGTTCGCCCTTGGGCAGGCTGGACTAGGCAGGGCTCTCTCCGTCCAGGTGGAGAGGGAACAGAATAAACCACCCGAGACGGAGAGAAAAAAGGCAACAGCATCAAAGGGGAGGAGCGACCATGGATGAAACACGGCATGGTAGGAAGAAGTACATGTAGACATGAAGCGGCCGCCTAAAGACCTATAAGCATAACGAAAACAGAAAGGTTGATGAGCAACAAGAAGATGAGAACGATCAACAGGGAGTAGAAGGTGCGTGTACGCAACAGAGAGAGGGAGGAATAAGAACAGGGACAACCGAACCACAATGCGTCCTTGTCGGTCTGATACCAAATGTTGGAATTTCACCATCAGGATCAAGCACATAAAATAACCCGACGAACACACGCACCAAAACCTTTACCTAATAATAAAGCAAATTGGGTTTCTGTCGTACATCATTAAAATTACCCTCGAAGTTGCCACAAATTACCCACTATGCCACCCATAAGTTAAAAAAAAACGTTTCGTTGGACTGCATCCGCCTCGGCTTTGGTTGATAAGAAGTGACACCCTTTAGTAATAGCATTGAACGTACCTATCTTGCTGGCTGGAGACAATTGTTTTTACTCGGGAGACCATGGTTCGACCCTCTCCCACTGCCCTTTCTTCCTTCTTTTTTCTTTCTTTTCTTTGGCTATACACCGCTCATTAATAAGAAGTCATCCCCTCACAGGATATGATTATACATACGTGACTGACTGGTTGGAGCCTAAATCTTTGAACTACGAGACCCAGGTTTGCATCTTGTTCCACCCATCTTCTCTCTTTGTTTAACTTTTTTTTGAGATTCAAGCATTTCTAATATATTCATACCTTTCAAACCGTACCTCCAAATCTAACTCGTTATATATGAAAATTTCTTTAAAAAATGTGTAGATTTCAAAAATGCATCATAGTTTCTAAAATTGTGTTTAGTATGCATCATAGTTTGATGCTCTCACAAAACCTATTATTTACACCATAGGGGATGTTGATTCCTACCAGCTACCATAGGCTAAAGATAACAACAGATGCATAAATCACCCTCTCTATTTTCATACAGTGCAAAATAACCAACCCCTATATGATGATGTACACTAAACAACTGATACGAGCTTGATGTAAATCAGTGGCATAAGGTTGATTACCATATTGTTTGAAATTGTGTTCGTATTCTTTAAAAAACTATCGCTGTTGATATGCAACCCTGAACATTTCATATGCATGTCCTTACAAATTGAATGTTTGCAGTGGAGCCGTCTAATAGTTTGCAACCAAATTAAGTCTTGACTTGAATTACGGTTGCAAACACATATATCAGCAAGACAAAGATAACGCTCTTATGCATGCTATGATTCGGTACTAAAATATACTTTGCTATTTTCATCCTAATGCAACATTTGCTTGGCATGACCGAGGAGGAACGATAACAAAGGCGTAAAGAGATGACTACAATTAGGTACATGTTTTTGTTGTCTAATAAATTGGAAACACCTTGAGCTAGCTACTAGTGAGTCCAATTGTGACATGGACTTGACTAGCCTAAATCTACGACTGCAACGGGCATATGCCAAAGATCCTAACCGGCTCTCCTAATCACCGGCAAGCTTGATCACCCTTTGCTAATCCTAATCGTATGACTCTACGTACTAGTACTTATCGAAGTATAACACATATGCTTGGATTACTCTAACAAGTTCTAACGCCTGCAGGCTGGAAAGGGTGGGCGAGCTATCACAACAAACCGAGTACAGGCAAGAGGAAAGACAAATCCAAACCTTGATCAGGTGGAAGAACAGGGGCAACTAAAGAATAGATCAAATCCCGGAGCAGCTGCAGCCACGACAATGGAACGATGAGCACATGGGTCAAGACAGGAACAACGAAAGTCGAGAGGAAGCCAGAAACTCAGTCAGCCGAAGAGCACACGGCGCGACAACAGACGAAGCATGTGGCAGATCTGTGCGCGGGGAGCCTAGGGGTTGCGCCCAAGGCATCCAACCATGAAACGGACGGCATATAGGGCACTTCTCGAGTAGCACTCTCACCTGAGAAGTGCCCTGGCATGAGGGAGATACTCCAGTATCCTTTATACGAGTAATTAGAGAGTGTCAGTGAGACTCAAGGTAAACGTCATGGTATAGACGCCTCCTACCACACAGAGGGTAGTGCACGAATTGGTGGCACTGTTATTTCACCACATGATGGACCTCATTATCTGCGAGGTGGCCAGGATCAATCATCAATGGTGTTGGCTACTTCACGTATTCCTTCATCGACTTTTGTGCCAGTAGCGGCAAAAGACTCTCACAGTCCCAAAGGGCAGCTCCAAATTAAGTTGCACTATTAATTTACAAGGCGTTCGGCTCCAAGCATAGTATCTCAAACACTAGCTTGCGCAATCTCCCTAGCACATGCCATTCTTTTTTTTAGTTTATTTATTTAGGACTATCCATACGGGAAAAGGAAGTTGTGTGACCCAATGCACTGGTGCGCATCTCTGAGTTGACTGCGTGGAGAGAATGCAACGAGAAAGCAGCAAGCGGGAGATCTGGACTAGAAGTGCTTGAGTTGACCGTTGTACATCTGTTTTACTAAGACATCGCTTCTGTCTGAACGTGCAAATTACTATCTTCGGGTTAGGCTAATTGAGAATGGTGCTACACTGAAGCAACAAAAGAAGGAGTACGGACTTCTCTCCTATCTCAAACTGTCCCATTCCCGATGTCTCACGTTCTCAACCTATGCTCGCTCTCACTTTTCTTTCTTGCATTTGTGGCCTAACACACCGATCAAGAGTAGCAGATATATTTATAAACGTATCTTACTTCCAAGGACGCAATATGTTATTGGTGATATTCATGTCAGACTAATAACTCGAGATGCTGTTTTCATGGGACATCTTCATAAGCAAAGACCGACAACAAGGTATATTAATCAAGGGAATGTGATGCTTTTGATTCAATGTTCGGCTCGAACTATCAGGATAGTTCAAAATTGGCGATGCACTTCATTTAATTCACTTTTGTTGATTTTTTTTCTATTTAAACCAACGCAGCAGAGGCATCTTCTATATCTAAATAGCTAACCCCAATAACTATTTTTTTCAACATGCAGGCATTCCACATCATCGCACAACATGCATAAGAAAAGACTCAACCCCACTATCATATGTCTAAACATGCAAGCATGCCACTTCATCATGACATGCATGGAAAACATACAAACATACATGCGAATTTTTATTTTATATATATATATATATAATAAACATTGTACAACTGTATTAAAACATACCCCCTCTGTTTTTATTTCTCCGCATATTAGAGTTGATTGAAGTCAAACTTCGTAAAGTTTGACCAAGTTTATAGAAAGAATATAAATATTTGCCATAACAAATATATATGATGCGAAATTACAATAAAAAATGAATCTAATGGTATTGATTTGTTATTGTACATGTTAATATTTTTGTCTATAAACTTTATCAATGTTTACAAAGCTTGACTTTGACCAAAACTAATGTGTGGAGTAATAGAAACAGAGGGAGTAATAAATTATATGTATTTTTAGTTTAGCATTTTATGTTATTACTTCAAATATTTATGTTTCATCAAACGACTCACATTGAAATATGTTGCAAAATATTCCGGCAACAACGTGTGGACTATCATCTAGTTAGTATAGTATTACCATACTAAGAAAAGATACCCTAAAATATAGTAGCAGATAAGTCAATGACAACTTTGCCATAAACTAGAAAAGAATATTAACATTGTGAATTACTAAAATTTGCCATGATCCATGCACTAAAATTTACCACGGTTCATACAGAAAATAATTTCCTCGGTCAAAATACTAGAATTTCCATGGGAAAAATACTAAATTTGCCTTGATGAGTTAATTAAAATTGCCACGGTGTGAATTAAATTTCCCATGGTTAATTACTAAAAATTTCCATGGTTAATTTATAAATTTCCCGTGAAAAGTAGTTCAAATACAATGATAGCTTTAAATCTAGAAGAAAAACAATAGATGAAACTTATGATGACAATTTTTGTGTAAACACCACGGAAAATTCAGTGTAACAACATGGCAACTTTTGGACCCAAAAAAAGTCGTCGAAACATGTCTATATGGATTTAGTTTTGAAGATCTCGTGGATATAGATTTAAAGATGAAAACGGATTTTTCAATCGGATTCTTTATTTAATAGATAAATCATTTTTATGGGCAAAAACCAAAAAGATTCCGCTGATATCATCTAGTTGATGTAGCAAAATGGATGGTAATAGGGGCGTTTGGACCATCTTGCGTTGTATCACACGTGTGGCACTTGTCATTTGGGAAGAAATAAGGAAACAATTTCGGTGTTTCAATTTCTGCCATGCTAGGATTTCTCTTGTCTTTTCCCACATATTTTGAAATTTCTTCACATAAAAACATCATATTAATCTTGCAAGAGCTAAGATGTCACCCCTGTTCCACTAGGAGAAGTATTCGATATCGTGTACAACTTTCAGATGATTCTGACCATCCATTTTCCGATGTTTCCTTTGCTCAAGCTTAGTATCCTTTCTATTTTTTACATTGATTTTATTTAAGGAAAGAAGTGGCCACTGGAGGCATTCGTGACCTCAACAAATAATAATATGCGGTGAATGTGTGCATCTCATAGGAAGCCCCGTGATGGACACAACCCTACAGCACGGACACAGAGTGATGGAACATGGCCATTTCGTCCTCCTAGACATTCCCGCAACACAGTACCTTTCATGTGGCCCATTGTACACAAGGATAGTTGTGTTCCTTGGTTGAAATTTCCAGCAATGGAAGGCTATTCGTCTTTTCGTTGTATCCTAGTAAATGTGCAGATCATTCAAAATTTTAGTTTGAGTTAGGGAACTAAATATAATGTGATGCTTAGGATAACAAAACTATGGCCTTACCATGTTGGAACGACATTATAAACACTGTTGAGGTTGCATGTTCAACTCCTGTCTCCACACATGACAACTCTGCCACATAGCGCATAGCATAAATATAATATTTGAAGCAAATTTAAATTCAAAGTGTGTTTGAGTCATCTCTCAGCATTTGACCCTTGTGCCACTACCAGCTAGTGCTAATACAATCGTACCTGGTCAATATAATATTTGGTGAAATTTTAAATAAAAAAATTCTTCAAACCCCATCTCAGCACTTGAGCACTCTGCATCATACTGGTCAGTGTAAATATAATGGCAGCCACTATTTATAATCTTTAATGCAAATTTTAAAAAAATCCGACTCCTCTCGGTGTTTGACCACTCGGCCGTGTAATTGTTTCCGTAAATATATAGCCAGTCAAAATAGTTTTTAATGTAGTTTACAAAACTACCCACTTAGTACGTGAACATTCTTCCACGTACCGCTTAGCTTAAATATAATGCTAGGCAGTCAATATAATATCTGATGCAAATTTCGAATTCAATTTGGTCTGCATATTTTCAGCGAAAAAATCCAAGTATTTTTAGTATTTCTAAAAACCGGTTCTTCCAACCCTCTCCTGGAAAAGAAAATGATATCAAGAAAGAAAATATCTTGCCTATAGTTCAATACAATTTGTGCGTTGAGCGAGTTACATTTGCCATTCAGGTTGGTCCTATGGCCGTAATTGCCTCAGCGGTGCAAGCTGGGCTCTTATGGCCAGGCCCATCAAGAGGTTGACGTGCCCACAGAGCAGGAGTAGGATGGCTGGCAAACGACAAATCTGACAAGTTTGTGAATGCGGCGAGTGCGGATGGCAGGTCAGAGCGTGATGGCCACCCTCAAGTGCGACCGGTAGTCAACGTGTCTAGCCTCACAAACTGGTGTAAGCCAGCTCACGAGAAATGGTTTGCTCAGCTTGAACCAAGTTTGTTACATGAGCAAGCCGATACAAGTTTGGCTCATACTATTACAAGCTTAGTCGAGCCAAGATTCTTGTTGTTTTAGCTTGACTTGTTTCCGTCTCTACTTTCCACCCTTCTGGTGTCTCCCATTCTCAATCTGTAGTAGTCCCTCTTTTCCTTTTTGGCATTGTTTTTCGTAAATATTGGTGCATGAAAATATTGTTATGAGGTAAAACTCAAGAACTCATGAAGCATGAAGAGAGCCACTCCACCCAGTGGCGGAGCCAGGAAATGTGGTTCAGGGGGGCCAAGTGCCGTCAAAGTACGTTAAGGAGGGCCAAAGCATAGGAAAATAGACTTTTAGCATCAAAGTATTGCTAATTATGCACTGTTCATCAGTGATTTAGCAGCAAATTCCCAATGTCAGGGGGGCCAGGGCCCCTGTTGGCCCCCCTATCTCCGCCATTGACCTCACCGATGGTCCTTTATATATATTTGTAGTCATGCAAGGTGTGGTGGGTGAAAATAGTTCTCTTGGATTAATAACATGACATGATTCTTCAAGCATCATCTTCGTAAATAGCCACCATCTTCAAGCTATGAATCAAAGGCGTGTAATACTTTTTAAAGTTTGGTACAAACATGATATTCTTAAATTTGATTGGCCACCTCATTTAGTTCTCTATTGTCCTTTTCTAAAAAAAACATCATATGTGTTCCAATCTATATTTGTTTGAGAAAATAATGGTGCTTCCACGAGAAGCACATATTTGCTTCCGCAAAAAGCACAGTTGTGCTTCTTGGAAAGGAAAAAAAATCAAAAACTTATTTTTGATTGCACTTTTTATTTTTTGTTCACTAGAAGTACATATTTGCTTCTGCGAGTTGTGCTTCTCGAAAGGGGAAAAAATAATTATTTTGTTTTTTGCGTGAATTTATGGTTTGCTTCCACGATAAGCACGCTTATCATGGAGGCACATATTTGATTCCACCAGAAACACTGTTGTGCTTCTCGGAAAAGAAAAAAAGTTTAAGAAAATATTGTGCGAACTTATTTTTTGCTTCCACAAGAAGCACAGATTTACTTCTCATGGAGGCACATGTTTGCTTCCACGAAAAGCAGAATTTTACTTCTTCGGAAAGTGAAAAAGATCATGATTTTTTTCATATTTTTGTCTTGCTTCCCCTAGAAGCACATATGTTCATCTTATGGAGGCACATATTTATGCTTCTCTTGAAGGGAAAAAGATAAAGAAAAAAAAGAAGAAGATGCTTCTGGCTTCTATTTTTTCTTCCCATTTTTTCTTTGAATGGCTATTTGGGGGTACTATGCGTGTAGAGTACCAGAAACACTGCATTAAACTGATCCTTACTTGTTATGAGCCCAAAGTAATTACATGTGTCTGAAGTCATCCCTAGGAATTTTCATGACTAAGAGCACCTACAGCCTGGCGCCTCAAACCAGCCTTATACGCCCGGGCGGGCCGCCCAGACACTGTCCTATCATGATTTTTTGATCTAGATGGGCCCCTCGAACAGCCCTCAAATGCCCGGGTTGATTGGCACCCCCCATATCCTGCCCAAAGAAGGGGCGGATATGGGGACGCTCGGGTGCGCCTGGGCACGCCTGCCATGTCGGACCCGGCCCATGCTAGGCCATCGTACCCACATAAAATCCTAACCATCCTCTCGCCGGACCAAACCCTAGCCACTTCACTCCCCTCCTCCACCCAAGCTCATATCCGGCATGGCGGGCAGTGGATCCGAGTCCTTCACAGGCACATCCATCGACCCCGAGGTCATCCCACATAGCCCCGAGGAGGACATGGCCGTCCGGCTTGAGCTCTGCCACGCCCGGGAGGAGGCCCGTGTACAGCTACGCTCGGACTCCATCCGTCGGAAATCCATTATGTCCACCAAAATGGCGCATGGACCCAGCAGTAGACCGGCCGTAGAGGCCTCACCGGAGGCCGTGCATTCCGTCTGGTGTCTGAATGCGCTGGCGGACGCGCAACCCCTCCGGTGGCGCTACGACATTAAGGACGCACCATCGTCCGACGAGGCCATTGCACGGCATGCCCGCCGTGCAAGTCACTAACACGAGGCAGCTTCAGCCCTCGCGGCGGTGGATGTCGCGAGGCGGAGTCGCATTCTCCGCCACCCCGTATAGTGCATCATTTCGGACGCCGGAACCGCATCGTGGTGGACGTCAGCAGCTCGTCCCCGGAAGGATCCGTCATCGATCTAACATCCACCGGTACCCAATGTGTTCCGGGCTCCGACGAGGAAGAGTAGGGCATGGGAGACTGCGGCACCTTGAGCCCCGGGAGCCGGCTCGTGTCCCATGCCCTACCCTACCTTGCGGGCAACCAGACCAACACTCTGACGGGTGCAGCCAGCTGCCGGATATGGCCAGGGCGGGCGGGAGCGGAACCGGACAAAGCTCCCATCAAAGATCGCTGCATTGCATGTAATAATATGGATTTGATGTTTCTAATTTGAGGTATCGAGATGTGGAATGTGTTTTTTGAGGGGTGACCGGTGGCTATCCGCGGACGTGCCCGGGCGCGTCCGCTGGCGTTGGAGTGGTCAGATTTGTCATGTCCGGCTGTAGATGCTCTAATTCGCCATCTATGAGACATTTAATGATTCCTATGGTAGTACGGCAAATAATTGAATTTTGATATACGTCTACCTCACAAAATGCACAAAAATTGTGGGGAAGATAATAGACAAGAACATTTGAACCATTATAGGTAATTTCCTGGAAATAAATTACAAAAATCACTATCATATGAAATATCAAGCACATAGTACCCTCTTATATACATTTCCAAACATTTATGAACTGACATGCATTCCATAAGCACATAGAGTCTCAAGGGTACATGCATTTGTTCTTAGGGAGCCAAATCTTGTGACCAGTCAAACAACCATGTCATTCAATCCTAATGGATATTGCTACGTTCTCAGGCCTGAAAATAATACATTAAAATGAACTCCAATTACTTTTTTATAGAAATATGTGGAGACCTAATATCAGATTTCACGCAATGTCTTGAGAAACATCAGGCACTTACTCCCAAATATTTTAATTTTAACTAGATAGAAATATTTATTTGTCCCAAATCCCATGTTTTGGCTCAGTAAGTGCAAACTTGTATTGAGGTCTCATCGAAGGTGCTAATGAGCACCGACCACCCATGTTTTTTTGTAAAGCCCACAAACAAAGAAATAGGGAAACAAATTTGGTGCTTTATTTACTATCTATGTTAGGATTTCTATTGTCTTTTCCAACAGCTTTACAAATTTGTTAACATAAAACATCATACTAGTCTTGCAAGAGCTAAAATATCACGCCTGGTCCACTAGTAGAGGTATTTGATATCCTGTACGACTTGCTCAGATGATTCTGAGCATTCTATTTCCGATGTTTCCTTTTCTCAAGCTTGGTATCCATTCTGAGTTTTACATTGATTTTATTAAGAATACAATTGGCCAGTGGAGGCACTTGTGGCCTGAAGAAATAAGCATAAACAGTGAATTTGTGCATCTCGCAGCAAGCCCCATGCGCAAGCCTGCAGCACGTACACAACGTGGTGGAACTAGGACACAGTGTCCTCCTAGACATTCGTGGAACAAAGTACCAATCATGTCGCCCATTGTATCTAAGGATAGTAGCGGACCTTTCTTGGTCGAAATTTCCAGCAACGGAAGGTTACTCGTCGTTTTGCTCTATCCTAGTAAATGAGCAGATCATTCAATAATCTAGTTTGAGTTAATGGACTAAATAAAATGTGAATGCTTATAAAATAACAAACTATGGCATTGGCATGTCGGTGTCGGCATCATACAGAACTGTTGAGGTTGCATGTTTAACTCCCCTCTCCACACTTGACCACTCTGCCACATACCGTGTAGTGTAAATATAATGCTAGCCGGTCGATATAATATTTCATGTAAATTTAAATTCAAAATGTGTTCGACTCACATCTCTGCATTTGACCATTGTGCCACTAACAGTTAGCATAAATATAATGGTACCGAGTGAATATAATATTTGGTGGAAATTTTAGACAAAAATTTCTTCAAACCCCATCTCAGCCCGTGAGCGCTCTGCAACATACTGGTCAGTGAAAATATAATGGTAGCCAGTAATTATAATATTTAATGCAAATTTACAATTTGTTCGACTCCTCTAAGTGGTTGACCACTCTGCCACGTACTCCCTCCGTTTTTATTTACTCCACATATTAGTTTTGATTGAAGTCAAGCTTTATAAAGTTTGAGCAAGGTTTTAGAAAATAATATGAAACAATTATAGTAACAAATTTATATGATTTGAAAATATATGCAATGATGAACCCAATGGTATCGATTTGGTGGTCAATATATTTTTCTACAACTTTTGATAGTATATAAAGCTTGAGTTCAGGCAAACCAAATAAGAAGATTAAATAAAAACGGAGTGAGTACCGGTTAGCATAAATAAAATGGTAGCCAGTCAATACAGTATTTAATGTACTGTTTGAATACAAATTTATTTCACTGCCCTCTTAGCACGTGAACACTCTGCCATGTACGGCTTAGCTTAAATATAATTGTAGGCAGCCAATATAATATTTGATGCAAATTTAAATTTAAAATTGGTCTGACTGTTTTCGGCGAAAAAAGTCCAAGTATTTTTATTATTTCCTGAGAACAGGCAAGCTGGACTCTTACAGCCGGACCCATGGAGAGGTCGAGCAATAGGGTGGCTGGTACACAACAATGCGGACATGTTTGCGAATGTGGCGAGTGTGGTTGGCCGGTCAGAGCGTGATGGCTACCCTCAATTGAGAGTGGTAGTCAACGTGTCTAGTTAAGCCAGCTCACGAGAAATGGTGTGCTCAGCCCAAACCAAGTTTGTTACATAAGCAGGCCGATGCAAGTCAAGCTCAAACAATTACGAACTTATACTCGAGCTAATACTCCTGTTTTTTTCGGCTTGACTTGTTTCCGCATGTACTTCCCATCTTTCCGGTGTCTCCCATTCTCAATCTATAGTAGTCTCTTTTTCCCTTGCTAGCAATGTTGTTGGTAAGTGTTGTTGCATGAAAATATTAGTTATGAGGTAAAACTCAAGAGCTCATGAAGCATGAAATGAGCCACTCCACCGATGCTCCTTTAATTATATTTGAAGTCATGCAAGGTGTGGTGGATGAAAATAGTTATCTTGGATTAGTAACATGACATGAATCTTCAAGCAATATCTTCGTAATTAGCCACCGTCTTCAAGCTATGCATCAAAGGCGTGTAATACTTTTTAAAGTTTGGCACACACTTGATCTTATTAAATATGATGAGCCCACTCATTTAGTTCTCTCTTGTTGTTTTCCAAATAAAACATCAGATGTGTTCCGATTTATATTTGTGCGATAAAATAGCATGAGAAAATAATTGTGCTTCCACGAGAGGCACATATTGGCATCCGCAAAAAGCACAAACTTATTTTTGTTTGAACTTTTTATTTTGTGTTCACAAGATGTACAGATTTGCTTCCGAGAGTTGTGCTTCTCAGAAACGGAAAAAAAAATTGTATTTTTTGCCTGAATTTATGTTTTGCTTCCACGAGAGGCACGCTTATCATGAAGGCACATATTTTGATTCCGCGAGAAACACAATTGTGCTTCTCGGAAGGGAAAAAACAAAAAAATGTGCATACTTATTTTTTGCTTCCACGAGAAGCACAAATTTACTTCTCATGGTGGCACATATTTGCTTCCGCGAAAAACACTGTTGTGCTTCTTCGGAAAGGGAGAAAATCATGATTTTTTTTCATGTTTTTTTCTTGCTTCCACTAGAAGCACATATTGCATCTCATGGATGCACAAATGTATGCTTGTCGAAAATAGAAATAGATAAAGAAAAAAAAAGAAGATGCTTCTGGCTTCTACTTTTTCTTCCAGTTTTTTGTGAAAAAAGGGTTCATTGAAACCTATTAACATCTAATTTTGAATATCTCTATGTGAGAAATCCAACGGTGAAAACGGTTAAAAATTTGGACACGTGGTTCAAGAGATAAAACATTAACAAAATGGTGGTAACTTGTCGCAACCTTAACTATGATTTCGGAGATACATATACACCCGAATAATAATAGCAGTATTTTTTATTAGAGAAAATAACAGCAGTAAAGTGGAGAGATTATCTATTGGTCCGTAATTAGGTGGAGCCAGCCTATGAAGCCCACCCACCACTAGTCCCAGCCAGCCTCTTGCAGTCAATCCCGACCGCACGTGCAGCCAGCGATCTAACTGCCGCTGGGCTGATCTGGCCTCCCAAGTCGCGGGCCGCAGATTGGCCGCAGGCCACTCAATCCAGGCTGTCCAGACTGGCGACCGCCGCGCTGCAGGCTTGTTAATTGTTACTGCTTCGAATGTTCAGGTATGATTCAGGCAACTGACGATGAGTTTTGACAGGCAAGGTTCAGGCATTGGCTGTGGTTTCTGATCTCTAATTTGCTTGTGTGTCGAGTGTGTATATATGTTTCAATGCTTTATATACTTTATTAGTGCTGAAACTAAGTCGAGATGTGCAGGTTTTGTTTTCGACCGTACTATGCGCGCGTGAATGTGCAGGCAGGACTGCCTTTGACATTTTGTTGCCAACTGTGGCACAACTTGTTAGATAGAATGTGAAGATATTTCTTTCATTGTTGTCCAAAATGCCGTCGCATGAGTTTTAATTTTAGGTTTATTGTGCAATTGAACCCTATTTCAGGTTCAATTCATGGCTTCAGGCAGCGGACGGTGGTTTTTGACCTTGATGTTGCATGTGTGTGTCCATGGTCGGAGTGTCATGTGTATGTGTCAATGTGTTATATACTTCATTGCTGAAATTAAGCTCAAGATGTAGATATTTTGTTTTCAGTTGTAGTAGGCCTTAGCATGTTGGAACGGCATCATACAAAACTGATCAGGTTGCATGTACAATTCCCTTCTCCCCACTTGACCACTCCGCCACATACCTCGTAGCGTAAATATAATGTTAGCTGGTCAATATAATCTTTAATGCAAATTTAAATTCAAAATGTGTTTGACTCGTCTCCCAGCATTTGACCATTGTGCCACTACCAGTTAGTGCAAATATAATGTTACCTGGTCAATATAATGTTTGGTGCAAATTTTATACAAAAAAATTCTTCAAACCCCATCTTAGCACTTGAGCACTCTGCAACGTACTGGTCAGTGTAAATATAATGGCAGCCAGTAACTATAATCTTTAATGCAATTTTTTAAGAAAAAATCGACTCCTCTCAGTGGTTGACCACTCTACCATGCACCAGTTAGCGTATATATATAGCAAGTCAATGCAGTCCTCAATGTAGTTTATAAATACAAAACTACCCTCTTAGCACGTGAACACACTGCCAGGTACCGCTTAGCTTAAATATAATTGCAGGCCCTCGTTAAACGAATCCACCTTTTCCAGAAGCCTTTATTTTTATGTTTATATCTAGAATGTATTTGTAATCAGGGATAATCTATTTGAGTAATTGGTTTCTAATTGGTATTCATCCGCAAAAAGTATGATATTTCTATTCTCTAGCGCTCGTCATATATAAACGGTATCTAGCTCATCCCTCTAACCCTTGTAAAAGAAATCCTTCTTCTCCTCGAAATCTACTACTAGAAAATATATTCTTTTTTGCCGGTGCGAACCCTTCTTTTCAATAACAACCATTGGCAAGACAAGCGAAATCCGAATACTAATCCAAGGAAAGCCCATCCGTACTTCCCTTTGTTGTTGTTCCTCAAAATCCTCTACTAGTCATTGGTTTGAAAGCAAAGGAATCCGGTATAGGGGGTCGTGGGCAGGTTATTTAAGAAAAAAGTCGACCACTCTCCCATATACCAGTTAGCGAAAATATATAGCCAGTCAATACTGTCTTCAATGTAGTTTATAAATATAAAACTACCCTCTTAGCACGCGAACACTGCCATGTACCGCTTAGCTTAAATCTAATTGTAGGCAGCCAATATAATATTTGATGCAAATTAAAAATTCAAAATTGGCCTGACTGGTTTCGGCCAAAAAATCCAAGTATTTTTCTTATTTTCAGAGAACCGGTTGTTGCAACCCTCTCCAGGAAAATAAAATGACGTCAAGAAAGAAAATATCTTGCCTACAGTTCAGTACCCTATGTGTGTTGAGCCAGTTAAATTTGCCATACATGTTGGTCCTATGGTTGTAAATGCCTCGGCAGGGCAAGCTGGACTCCTACAGCCGGACCCATGGAGAGGTTGACGCGCCCACGTAGCAGCAGTAGGGTGGCTGGTAGACGACAATGCTGACAAGTTTGCGAATGCGGCGAGTGTGCCTGGCAGGTCAGAGCGTGATGGCCACCCTCAGTTGCGAGTGATACTCAACATGTCTAGCATCGCAAACCGGTGTAAGCCAGCTCACGAGAAATTGTGTGCTCAGCCCAAACCAAGTTTGTTACATGAGCAAGCAGATCCAAGTTCGGCTCATACTATTACGAGCTTAGTTGAGCCAGGACACCAGTTGTTTCGGCTTGATCTGTTTCCACATCTACTTCCCACCTTTCCGGTGTCTCCCATTCCCAATCTATAGTAGTCTCTTTTTTCCTTTCTCGCATTGTTGTTTGTAAATGTTGGTGCATGAAAATATTAGTTATGAGGTAAAACTCAAGAGATCATGAAGCATGAAGAGAGCGACTCCACTGATGGTTCTCTATATATATTTGTAGTCCTGCAAGGTGTGGTGGGTGAAATAGTTCTCTTGGATTAATAACATGACATGATTCTTCAAGCAACATCTTCGTAAATAGCCACTGTCTTCAAGCAATGCATCAAAGGCGTTTAATGCTTTAAAAAGTTTGGTACATACTTGATCTACCTAAATTTGATCAACCCACTCATTTAGTTCTCTCTTGTCCTTTTCTAAATGAAACATCAGATATGTTCTAATCCTATGGTGAAAACGGTTTGCGATTTGGATGCACTTGAACAGACAAAATATTCTGAATAAACGAATATATGAAAAAAAGGAGAAACTCCCATATTGCACTTGTAGTAACCAGGGAAGGTGGAAATGACCTTTGCGAAGAGTAATTGTTAGTTTATTTATGCTGGAACTAATGGTACCCCTTAATTAGTTTTTTTAGGGATACCCGTGAAAAACAAAATCCGCCGAAATTGTCGAGGTCCAAGAATATCTGGCCCCCCAGACAACCATGACACGGCCCGGGTCGAGGTCAAAATAGTGGGGAACTCGTATGTGCCGCTCATTGCATTGAATTGCCAAGCGGACGCACAGGCGAATCCAACTTGACCGGCCAATTAGCATAACACGGTGAAAAATCCCAAAAATTTGTGCTTGAAGCGACCTCCTGTGTCTTACCCGTGTGCCTATCCAACGGGATTAATGAGCTTTGTTGGTATAATATGGCACATGAAGCTAAAGGTAATGTCAGATCCAACATTTTATCAAATCCCAAACGCGAACCTTATTTTGAAGAAGAGGTTTTTTAAAGCGAATATTTTTCCAATTTAGAAGAAAAATAAAGAACGTGATTTTTTTAATATATGCAGCATTTTGATAACCAGAATATTTCTTGAAAATCACGAGAACTTTTTGAATATGTGCACAAATTTTTGAAAAGGGAAATATTTTTTAACCTCCGAACAAAATTTGAAACGCGGATATTTTTTTCGTGAACAATTTTTGAAAGGAGAATATTGTTTCAAACTCAGAACAAAATTGGAAAATTAGAAAAAAAATCAAATTTTTTTATGAAATCACCAACATTTTTTAAAACTATGAAATATTCTTAAAAAACAAAAATGGAACATGAACATGAGATAATAAGAAGAAAAAAACAAAAAAAAGATGAAAAAGAAAAAGACGACCAATAAGAAAACCGGAACAAGCAGTGAAGATACAGAATAGGAAACTCTTCCAGAACGGCCGTAAACAGGAAGCATGTGCTAGCGTTCAGTGGACCGCCCTGCCTCCTCTGGGTCCAATGCGAGCACACGGTTTGTCGGGCTTATGGGCCGGCCCTTTGACCGGGCTTATGCAGTCGTCACTCAATGCAAATGCATCTCCGTAGATAATGGAAGGTCCTAAGGGCTTACGTACGATAACAAAATGGAGACTGACATGCTTTTGGCTACTACGTCCATATAGCCACAGTTTTATTGTTCCAGACACCTCCTATTCCCTAATGCTTTTTCACGACTTCTTATGTTCTTCTCTTGTCTATTCAAATCGTACTCCTATTTAGCTCCTCCACCGCATATTTGAAATTGTTGTAGAAGCAGTGTTGAAATACCAGAGCTTAATCATACATGTAGACATGCCAAATGACTAATACTCATGGATGAAGGTTGTTAAACATTATTATTCTACATCGATGGCATGTCATTACTGAATTGGTCAAGAACAAGCTCAGACTTCATCATGATACTACCATGCCCTAGGCTTGCCAGAGAAATCGATGTGCCAAAACAAAAGGATGAGAGCTCATCCTACAGAAAAAGCACGATGGCCACATGCAACACATAAAGACCTTTCAGCATGCAATACATCTAACTTCAACTATGAAAGAATGTGGGCCGGCGATCCCGCCCCGAACCCAAACGGCCGGGTATCGCCTCGGCGCGCCGGCACAAATAAAAAGCAGCATGGGCCCACTCTGTCGGCGAATAGAAGCCGACTGGAAGCCCTTTTCCCGCCGTTTCCTCCCGCGCTCACCCCTCTCTTCTCCATTCCTCCCGCCAAACCCAGCCTCCTCACTGCCGTTCCGCCGGTCATGCCGCCGAAGAAGTACGTGATGCTGCGTGCCGCGATCGATCCCACCGCCGCCGCCGCCCAGCTGAAGCAAAGGAAGCCGAGGGCTCCACTCTCCAAGCCCCCCGGCATGACCAATGCCGGCTGGAAGGCGGATGTGGAGTGCCGGGAGGCTGTCACCACTGACAGGCGCAACAGTGGCAAGAAGGCGAGGGAAAAGCGGCGTACATTGCGGCGGCGGCGGCGGCAGAGCGTGCCGCCGAACAGGCGGAGGTGGCGCGCGCGGCGATGGCAAATCCACCCGGTGGGCACCCGTACGCAGCCTGGATCCAGCAAAGCGTTGGCTCTCCGGCCGGGTTCTCGTCGTCGCCGCACCCATGGAGCACGCCGTCGCCGGGCTATGCCGATGGGGACACTCACGGCGGTTTCAACCCCAACATCACGTTCCCCCACGGGCGCCCTACCCAGCGCACACCCTCGCCCGCGTTCGCCGTCCTGCAGTACCCGCCTTACACGTACTCGCCGCCGGACTACGCAGCCTCACCGACGCCCCCTCTTCGCCGCGGCCTCTACTCGCAAGCCTCATCCACATCGCATCTCGGCGACGCCGACACGACGGAGGCCGACATGGACGACATCACCGCAGCCGGCTCGGCTGCCGCCGCCGCTTCCCCCGGATTCACTATGCAGGATGGCTCGATTGACCTCGCCGACATGGACGGCGAGGGCGACTACGGCGAGGAAGAGCCGGAGGAGGAGGAAGAAGAGGAGAAGGAGCCGGCGCCAACGAAGAAAGGCAAGAAGAAGAAGAAGAAGACGGCGGCCAAAAAACATGGCTTGGTTGAGCTTATTATCTTAGATCGTAACAAATTATAGTTGAAAGTGAAAGGATCCCTTTGTGACACCCCCGTGTCCACCTGGTGGTGCGGTACCATTCGGTTGATACCCATGGGCTGTTCCATACCAATGATATTAGTCGTGCATATCTAGTTTATATCTTTTTACACATGCCCCATGGCCGAGATGGTATGGTACGTCTATGGAATATGAGTGGTTGACCCTAGCTCGGTATTTTTTGTGCGATGTAAAATCAACCACAGACATGTAGCTTGGCAGTGAGAGGCAAAATCTACCACGGACATGTAGCTTGGTTGTGAGAGGCAAAATTGGTGCCACCGACCGGACTTGTCCAGTCGGTAGTTTTTATTCCGTGAGTGTAGCACTTACGGAATAAAACCTACGTACTGCACGTACGCGCTAACTCCATCCCTTGATTTCAGCATGACTCCACCTCGTGATTTTAACCTCTTCCCCATGAGTGCTCCAGGTCAGTCTGTAAGGGGATTCCGTAGCAGTAATTCCGTAAGTGTAGCATTGTTGCCGGTAGCTCTGGCTACTCGCACGGATGTGCATAGTCAACAGGTGATGGCTGTTCGTCCATCCTACTTTTGAGCAAAGCGCCATTTGGTAATAGATGCAGCACACATCTGGGAGGTGGATCTACTTAAGCCAACTCTATCTTACTCACTGGATTGTCCTTTTGTCCTACCTCAGTTAGCTGTTTACTGTCATCAGTTGGTCTCTGATGGGATACATGTGTGTGTCAATTGACAGGGTCGTTCTCACATTGAGATGCATGGTACAAGACTGCCCCGTGTCACTTGATTAACCAAGAGCTGATAGTCGTGCTTTAGATAATTGAATGTGTATTGACCTCACTGGAGGTGTCTCTGCCCGTAGAGCTATGTTGTTCTTCTTTCCAACGCCCCCTATTCCCATATTTATTCTTCCCAACGCCCTGTTGGTTCACAGAGTTTTTCATATATCAGCTCGTCGGCCACCAAAAGTAGAAAGCATGGCATAAATGAGTTGAACTAGTAGAGCGCTGCTCAATCCTCTTATATATTGGTTACGAAGCAGCGGTATTGATGCACTGATAGCAAACAAGTAGTATTCATGGTTGGAGGTTTTTCGGTCATATTAATTTCGCATTAATTTCAGCTCACATTTAAATTTTCAAATAGCGGGCTAAGCCTCCTAGCGGCGGACCTCTTCTAAATACTATAGCATGCTATAACAGTGCTATAGCGAGCTATTTAAATTGTTTGCTCATGTGTTTGGGCAAAAGACCCTTAGCGCATGACCTCTTTTAAACGCTATAGCAGGCTATTTAAAACTGTGGTCACACTTAACTCTTTGTAGTGGTCAAGATTATATGCCTACGTCCTCCTTTTAAATCCTAAGCTTGAAGGCACAAGTTACATGACCGCGAACTGATGCTAAGCTTGGATAGTAAGTCAAATCAATGAAACCGAAGCCAAAACTAACACAAAGGACAAAGCTAAGGTTTATCAAAGCCTCAGAAGGCTTCATATTCACATTTACTCATGGCATCTCGAAGATATTTTATACACTTCTTATGGTACATGACCTTTTTGATTAATTAGGTCACTATAATTCACACTTTGCATAGATTGCTCAACTCTTCTACTGTTTACTAAAAAAAGATTGTGCATCTCAGTCCTCCATAGTGCAACTAATCTTTCCATTTTGCAAAAATGGTTCTGCACCAAAAGCTCTGTCCTCTTATACAATTCAAAATGTCGGTTGTCCCGACGAATTCAGGAACAGAACATCGCACGAGTGCCGCACCGCTAGACTAAAAACTAAGGCGAGATCATGGGTTATTAGCACGAAGTGGAGTCTGATTAAATTTCATGCAATGCCAAGTCGGTCTTAATGCTCGGTAAGTATATTAATATATGTGACATGTCTGTAGTCATAATCTAGAGTCTTCGGTTCAGCTCTGCCTTGGTGTAGCCTAGTGGATACTTCAGATCAGTGCAATATAGTGCACCGGGGCGGCATTTGGGACTTCGTGATATGAAGCTTACATTGTCCATGTTATTGACGAAGGTTGTAGCCCAACGCCTAGGCGTGCCGCAAGACTAGGTGTCTTGTATATTGAATTTGGTCTTGAATACATGGCACTTTGATTCCAATCGAGCCCTTACTCATAACGACTCACAAGTAGGTCATGGATATCACCTCCCCTTGTGAAGGCACACGAGATGCCACAAACTTTATAGTGCAGATCGGATAGATGAACAGCGGTAAAAAATAACAAGGTGTAGAAATATAATTGAGATTGTGTGCTGACGTTAAATTGCACAGTATGTTATATGTCTATGGATGTTGTTGTTGGCTAGACCATGTGAACTTTGTTTTAACCGGGGTAGACAATGTGGACTACCTGTAGCGCTCTGCCAGCAAATGGTGTTTTAACATCAGAAGAACAACTCGCTGTGTAGAACACACAGCCAACTGCATCTCAAGGTTCACATGCACAAGATAACTACCATGACATGCCGTAAACAAGGTAGAGATTATATGTGGCTGGTTTGGAGCAAGAAATGGCTCAGCCGTACATGCAGTCTCCAAACATCCAGTCGCTATGTAGACTGCACGGGATACCCCATTTCCACTTGTCATTCGATTGGACTAATATTCTCGTACTATGCGCTAGACTGAAACTAAGGGTGCCCTTCCTGATGTCTCATATTCCTATTCTTGCATTCATATTGTGCTAAAATTTAGTACAAGAAAAAAAGATGATAAATCTCTTGAAATATGGGGTGACCACACACTTGGCGTGGTCTCATTTATATATGGATGGTAAATCATACATGCAGTGGTTGGTAGGAACAAATTTCTTCAGATGTTTTGTTTAAGGAAGATGTCCTCCATAATTGATGGCAGTCTCCAATGCTATACATCAAGGACACACGACGACCACGACAAAGACAAGGACAAGGGGGACAGCATGGAGGACTCCATCGACACAGAGGCTTGGAACAAGGTGGGCTTCAAGGAAAAGGCTGGCGGCTCTTCACAGGGGGCTGGCGCAATGGTGGTGGACTCGGCGACGTCCTCCTCCAGCAGGCCTTCCGTGGTGCGGGGTTTTGACCAGCACGGTTCAAACATTGGCGCGCCTGCCCTGCCTCTGCTGCCTGCAGCTGAGCCGGTGACCTCTGTATTGAGGCATCGTTGCTCCTCAGTGGGGAAGACGCGTCATCGCCGGTGCTGTCTGATGCAGCCCTGCAGCGCACGCCAGTGCCTACCATGGGCAAGGCGCTCCGTCTACCTTTGGAGGAGCGCATGTGCATTGGTTGGGTTCCCCGGCTACGTGGGAACACAGCAAGCAAGAGCAAGAGTAGCTTAGGCTGTCACGTTAAGAAGATGCGGGCGCAAGGCAAGGGCCCCTCGTGTGCCTGCCATGCATGGGTGCCTGAGTGTGCGGGCCATGCCTCGTCAGGTGGTGATGGTGCCGCCTCTCCGGGGCTCCCTGGCTTCTTTTTTTTGAAACAGGCAAAAGACTTGCCATTTCATTGATTAAGAAGAAGAGTAAACATGGTCCAAATACAGCAGCCACAGAGTGGCGAAAGAAGGACAACTACTCACGGGGCAGAATCACATCTAAACCCTTGGCCCCTGCAGAAACCCAAAGGCTTGCCTCATCAAGGATCCTGTCCACGATAATCTCATCGAAGGCGTAGAAGTATTTCTAAAAACCCTAGTGTTCCTCTCCTTCCATAGCTTCCAGGAGACCAACATAAGGAGCGAGGCCATTCCTTTCCGAGATGGCGAACGTGCAAGGGAAAGCTTAGTCCACCAGTCGTTGACATTGTTCATAGCTGCCCAATCATGCGTCGAGAGGTCAACCAACCCAATCCTCGCCTTAACCGCGTTCCAGATGGCGATCGAAAAGCGGCATTGGAACAGAAGATGGGCCGCCGATTCCTGGACCTGGTTGCAAAGCAGGCACAGGCCGCAATTTGGCCAACCCCTTCGTTGTAGCCTATCAGCCGTCCAAACTCTGTTGTGGATGACTAACCAAGCAAAGAACTTGCATTTAGGAGTGGCCCACACCTTCCATACGGTGTTAAGCAGAGGCATGATGGTATGCCCCTCGAACTGCATCTTGTAGGCCGAGGAAGTCGAGAAGGTACCGTTGTCCGTGAACTTCCAAGTGATCGTATCTTGCGTGTCGTGGTCAAGAATAACCCCCTCCAGCTTCTCCCACAGAGTGGCGAATTCCTGAATATGCCCGGCAGAGATGCCTTCTGTCAAGTTGATCTGGGTGACCCAAAAGTCTTCATTTAGGGCCTTTAGTACAGAGCAGGTTTTCCTTTTGGAGATATCAAAGATTCTGAGAGCAATATCCATTGGCCTCAACCCATCGAGCCAAGGGGATTTCCAGAAAAGAGCTTTGGAGCCATCTCCAATTTTCACCGTCGTACACGTAGCGAAAAGGTCCCTATCAGCCTCGTCGCAAGGGGTGCCAAGCCCGACCCATGGTTTGGGTGTAGCAGACCACTCGAACCAAAGCCAGCGGAGGCGAAGC
>LT934117.1:715945192-715957885 GCA_900231445.1 Triticum turgidum subsp. durum | reverse complement strand
GGATCTAGCTAGGGCGGGGCGTCGGGGATGAGAGAGGAAGAGAAGGGAGAGTAACGGGCGGGGCGTGGCGTCCGTTAGTTATTCGGCTCTTTGCCGTTCGCCACTCTTTGCCGTCTGCTGTTATCTCTCTTTGCCAGGTAGGGGTGTTAAGTTTTTTTAAAACGGGCGGGTGGGTGGGGGGCACCTCCCTCTTTGCCGTCAGCTGGCTGACGGCAAAGATTCTTTGCCGTCAGCTGGCGGACGGCAACGAATTGGCACATGGCAAAGAGGTTCTTTGCCGTCTGCCGTTTCTTTGCCGTCTGCTTTTCGGTAGCTTATGGCAAAGAGCTTCTTTGCCGTCAAGATCTGGCAGATGACAAAGTAGCTGATTCCAGTAGTGATATAGGCAAGTTATTTGTCCCGGTTCATGGCTTGAACCGGGACTAAAGCACCCCCTTCTGTCCCGGTTCAAGCCACGAACCGGGACCAATGGTTGTGGGCCAGGAGCGAGGACCATTGGTCCCGGTTCGTGGCTTAAACCGGGACAAATGGTTCCACACGAACCGGGACCAATGCCTACGAGGCCCCGGCCGGCCCCCTGGGCTCACGAACCGGGTCTAATACCCCCCATGTCCTGATTCTTGAAGAACTGGGACTAATGGGCTGGCCAGGCCCGGACGGTAGCCGTGTTTTCTACTAATGTATGTTGTAAGGCTACAAAGAGATGCAGCAATGATTGTACAAGTATGCGAATGAAGACGTTAGGAACTCCTGTTGCGGGCGTCATGGATAACAATTTTTGACAAAGGTGCACCGCTTGCAGCGGCCTGTGACACGATGCTCTATAATACTTTTCAGGTTGATGTACCGTTCTTGATTGTTTCCATTCTGTACAATTATTTAGCAGAAGTTGATTGTTTATACAGATATAAGCTGCACTATTAGATTATTATAGAGCAGAAGTAGATATTATTTATGTGCCAAATTTTGTAGTTTTAACTCCTGGTATTGCACCGTTACGTTGCGATGTATTGTTCTTTGTACTAATACAATTTTCTTGACATTTTCCCTAGACAACAGAATATTTCGCTTTTCCATGTATAAGTACAAAAGCAATAGTATGTTCATGAGTCAACCTATGTTGTAGACTATTTAGATGTGGTTGTGATGTGCATGCATCAGTTTTAGTGAAATTCATCATGCTAAACTGGTGAGCTCGCACTTAACAAAGAATATATGTTAAATTTATGGTGGATTATTTGCACGGAGTGTCTATTTAGTGTTTCTTAAGACAGATGTTATAAATCATTATTTATGACAGAAAGTTTGCTTTTTGTCTCTCTGTTATTTGTGGCATATATACATGAATCTCCCAAAGTGGGCGGAGAAAAAAATAGAAAATATGATGCCACTACAGTACTAGAAAGAGCTGACGATGCTATACTTGGAAAATAATCATGCCTCTTTTTGTTCTATGTAAACAGTGAAATAAAAGTAGAAAGAGCTATCAGATATTAATAAATGGAGTATTTGGCTATTGGCCATCAAGTGGGTGAACACTACTTATTCATCACTTAGACAAAGCACATGGCGATGCTGCGTTTACTTTGACCTGCCTACACACTATTTTTAGGTATCTAAATATTGTGGGTCAATAATGATTTCTAATCTATCTATATATTCATGTGTATTCCAGGAAAACTAGAGAATATATTTTTGGTTTGTACTGCACTTATATCATGATTGTACATTCTAACTTTGTTTCCTCCAGTTACTATTATTTCTTCGAAAACCATGCAGGAGTTCTGTTTCCGCCAATCCTGAAATACACCACAAAGGAAATATGTTGTTGCAATTTTGCCTTATACAGGTTCCCGCATTATCCATTATTTATATGATTTGTTTGTATCATTGGTTCTGATCTGTCTAGATGTATTATCAAGGCTTGAAATTTCTTCTTCTATCTCTCTTTGAATCCATAATTGAAACAATAATTCAATGAGTACCATCATAAGAGTATGGTACTAAAATATTTCATAATTGCGTATTTAAAAATTGCAAACACATTCATGAAGAAAAATGATGAGGTTGCATGCATCATTAAGACGACGTATACATGCAAATAAGATGTCACTTAGAACTTTGAAAGTAAGAACTAGGCCGTGCAGGCGCACGAGTTGTTGACTAGTTGTTACTAGGGCCGTTTTCACCGCGCTGAATCTCTTTTTGGCCCGGTCTTTCTCCAATCCCGGCTCTGCCTCTGATCTCAACAAGCAACAGAAATAAATGTTGTACGTGCTCTAGAGGTGATTGTACAACAAATGCTCAGATGCCTCACTGTTGTCTATCCTACACAGATTTAAATGCTGCTCCAGGTGAATACAGACCCTTGCCTAGAGGAACAGACAATGTGAATTACCAGGCGAAGCAGTGACACTAGGGGTTCTCATCCCGATGCCTTCTATTCTTAACCAATAGTTTCACCATTTTATTCATGTACTAGTTTGCCTGACAGTTGGTGGAGTAATCGATTAGAGCGTGACATGCCACTGGTGGTATATTTATTCTTGAAACACTGCAAGTGTACAACCTTCATATATAATGAGTCTGCCTACCGTAGTGAGTAAAGTATAATGTTAAGACTGAACTCACGTACAACAAATGGTTATACTTTAGTATGGGATACAATAGAGGCTATGCCTTCGAAACCAAATTGTAAAGTACCAGGCTGTATCCCTCTTAAATAACTACATTCTATATTTTTCGACAAAGGGTGAATTTTATTGGCTCAAAATGGAGCATCAAAATGATAAACAATAGCCATTCTAGTATTGATAATTATAGTAGGCTTGAAAACCGAGCACATTCACCGAATTCTGAAGTTCCAAGTGTTGATAAACAATAGCTATTCTAGTATATCATGCTCAAAGGTCTTTATGTGTCGCATATGGCCACATGCCTGATCTCTAGCTATAAGTGATTCAATCAAGACGCACTCGACAAATCTCTCGTCAGTTGCTATTGTCTGTAAGAGGATACAAACACAATGAGCATACCCGGCCTCTGCATTACTACAATGCACATAGCCAATACCAACGCAGGCACACAAAAACCTGCCAGCAAATAGCAAAGTGATAGAAGACCAAAGCTATGCGTAGTCGAGAAAAAAAACCAAAGCGATCTGATCCAATCGGCAAACTAAATTAACAATCATATCCGTACCAACCATCTCATGACACCACATGAATGACGAGGTTCCTCGACAACAATGCCTTTAGGAAGCGAGCAATGATCAATCGCCGCGTTCACCAGATCCAACCACTCAAGATCAGGATCTAGGTTTTCACCCTGAAGAACTAGTCTGTGTGTATCCGAGCAATGCCTTCAACAAGGTAATGACATAAAAACATCGCCATTTCCTGGCATAACCAATCCTAGTCACCTAGGGTTTCACCCCTGTGCTTGAGACCTGGTGGTCGAGTAACACCACCATCAAGTCGCTCACGTGTTGTCGCCACCACTATCCGGCGATCCCAGCAACTACTTACGATGTCTGATCGCTGCCGTTGCACCACCATCCCTCTGCGTCGAACCATTGTCCATAGTTTGCATCTCATCGTCGAACTCAACCACCGGATCTGAAGGGAGAAACCCTCATCAAAACCTTTCGGTGGTCACCGTGATCAGGGCTATAGCGCCACTATAGCTGTAGCCTAGTATTTGAATCTTTCTTCAAAACACAGTCCCTTTGAACTATTTGCTTTAAAAAGGTAAACATCCACATTACCTTTGCCTTGATCTGATTTCAAAGAAGCAAAGAAAGATTATTGTGTACAGCCAAGATGTGAATTGCAGTTTGATAGATTGCACAATTTATATGTTTTGGTGATGCCGTAGCTTTAAAATCAGGAGTCCAGTGCAAAATCAAAATTAGACCCTATATTTTCAAAATATAAATTAAAATATTCTGTATAATTTTTTGCGAAGCTACAGATTATTTCAGCGCATTCACATTTTATATTAAAATGGAAATCTATCCAAAAAGAAAATATAAATGAAGTATCAGGATGAACAAAAATTATCAGAGTAGAAATTAATAGGGGGGTGAAATGTTGGAGACGATGAATGGAAGCACATCGGATCGGATCGCTCTACTAAGAACCATGCAGTGATTGAGAAAGAAAAATAGAGACAGAGAGAGAGACGTGAGGTTGGCCTGAAGAGTTTCCCTAGTAGGAGTACGTTGGATTTTAGGGTGAGTCCTTTTCATTTATTTCTCTGTTAAAAGGCCATTAGTACCTAATCTCTTGACCTATAGTAATACTAATCTCTGATATGGAGAGAAGGCTAGCTATGGATACGGGCCTGTTCATGACAGAATAGGCTAGCTATATGGAGAGGAGGTGATATGGTATCATATTACATATTTCGCCAAATCACGGTTTTGTAAGAGCAAGCTACAACCGGAATCGCGTTGCATAGTGTCACTAGATTGCAAAAATAAGCAATGGTATGAACACATACAATGTTTTCTACCAAAATGCATGGAATTCTTTTCTCTATTAAAAAAAAGGATTTCGCCCTTTTTTTATAAAGCTGAAGCATTGCAACAAAACAAAAGAAGAAATGACAAAAAATACAAGATGCTCAGGAATAGATGGCATGCTCCGAATTAATGCACCAAGAACATGCTTTAACAATACGGAGCTCAACGTCGCCAGTCTGCTTGTGGAGCTTGTCGTGGCCGGTACACTATACGAGGCATTCTATTGGCCCAGTGACATGCGTCATTCCTCCCCTGGCCCAGTGACATGCGTCATTCCTCCCCAACCAGCCACTAGATCCGGCAAGCCAGAGGTTGTCCAGAGCTGACTTTGCAAGACGAGGATCACACAAAGAGACCATCATCTTTAGAGACAGTGCTATGGGTCAACGGGGCAACCCGTTACCCCAGACGAGCACCTACCGTAAGCTGAACACCCGCGCAGCCAAGGGGAGTACCCACTCTAGCCACCCACCGCTACGAAGGAGACATGCTTGCTTATAGAACCCCTGCCTCCCACAAAATTGTGGGGGAGCAATGACCTCGCCGGAACCTTCCTTGGCAACCGCGCGACCGTGCCGAGCGACTACATCTGGCAGTGGCAAGATGATGGAACGGGAGGGGAGAGGGTGGCGGCGAAGTTAGGTTTCACCCTGAAGACCCCATAGGTGGGCGACACGAGGGTCCTCTCGTTGGTGATGTTATTGGGACACTAGCCATCTGCGTGTGGTTTCTGGTGCAACTATTTGCTTCTCGAGATTATACAGCTGACAAAAAAACAGATGGATAGGATGGCCTGCCCCATATCTTTAAGTCAGACTTTGGAATAGGATCCAACTCTAAGGAACAAGAGGATCCAACTCTAAGGAACACACCATTAACTTCAAGGATAACAGTACCGGGAGGTATGGTATTTTGTGAGTGCGTGTTACTTATGGCTGTGTGCATAAGAAATGGTCGAGCTTATGGAGCGTATAGAAGGGTGTTGCGCAAGAGCATCTAACGTATGATTACATCATCTTCGCATGGCTTGAAGTGTTTCATTCTCGATTCCTCCCATTCTCAAGTTAGCCTCTCATTTCTTTCACTACAAAAAAATACACTTCCGTGATGATACGTATTTGTCATAGTAGGTCCCGTTTTTTGTCATGCATGTACATCCATGACGATTTTATGACAGAATCAAGATAGTCATACCTGTGATGTCGTAGAAGTGTTCCATGACATTACCAAATTATCATCACGGAAGTGTTCACTTTCAAGACGATAAATCGCGCGTCACAGAAGTGATTTCGTCAAGGGTGACCGACACGGTACATCCACCATAACGGAAAGCCGTTAAGCTATCGGGTCAGGTTTTGGATACGATAACCCGTTAACAGCCCGGACCAATGGAGATTTTCCACGTGTAAAATCATCATTGGCTGGAGGAAATACGTGTCGGCTCATCGTTGGGACAAATGTCATCCACTCATTGGACAGAAGGTGCTTACGATACGTCGACATGTGGCACGACCCAACAGAGGCACATTCCTGTGAAAAGGCCGGCCTGTTTGACTTGGTCAAAAGGTGGCGGGCCGGCCAATGGAAAGCCTGTTAAAGGCCTGTTCGCGTATAGCTCATATGCAGCCCGCTAACCCAAGGCCGGTTACGCTCTATCTGAATTAGGACCAGTAGCGTCATCTGGGCCATCCAATATGATTCCAGCCCATATATGGCCCATGTATGGCCCATGACATCTTTCGGCCCATATGAGGCCCTTTGTAACTCTTGACCCATTAACAACCCGTGGTGAAACTGGCCCGCAATAAACAGTGTATCACTTTATACCCATTAACGGCCCATGGTGAAACTGGCCCATAATGAACAGTGTATCACTTTATACCCATTAACGGCCCATTATTCCATTGGGCCGTTTCCAGCCCATGTTATCTTTCGTCCTTTTCAGGACCCATTTATTCTTGGGCTCATTTCCAGCATTCGGTTACTTACGGCCCGTTACTGTCATTTTCTGCTTGTGGGCCATATTCAGCCTGTTGTTACAGTCGGCCCGTCTGTGGCCCGTTAATACGTTGGGCCGTTTTCATAGCGTCATCAAATACGGCCTATTAACGACGGCCCGTTATGGTCGGCCCATGAACGAACAATTCCAACTCTAGCCCGTTTACGGCCATAATGCGGTCAGTATTTGCCCATGTTTGGCCGATCGATCGTTCGGCCCATATAAGGCCCATTGAGGATACGGCCCGTAGAAGGCCCATTGTGTCTACGACCCGTAGAAGGCCCATTGTTTCTACGGCCCGTCGAAGGCCCATTGTTTCTACGGCCGGTAGGAGGCCGAGTGCCACTACAGTAAATATGTAGCCCATGGTTATTGTGGCCTAGTTTTAAAAACTAGGTTATTGGGGCCATTAGCAAACCGCGGAAAAAGAACTGCACTGACTACAAGCAAACAAATAAACAAGACAATAAGGAAATAAATAACAAGCAACTTATGCTAGGCTATCACGGCTATTACACATATTACATCCACTGGGCATCAAACTTCGCCACTAGTGCAAATATAGGAAACAAAGCAGCATATAAACGCTACAGCAAAACAAGTCCAGAACTGAAACCACTTCAGAAGAGCTCAAGAAACAATATCCTGGGTACCCATAATGCTGGCAAGATGCTTAGCAAGCTTATTAACTTTCTCCTGTTTGGCGCTTAAATCCTCCAGCGCTTGCTATTGCACAAGAAAGTACGCATCTGAATTATGAAGGGACTTCCTCAGTCCTTCGGCTTCTTGCCGCAGCATAGCTGACTGATGCCTTTCAGCTTGTAGCTGAGACTGAAGAAGCCGAAGTGATTCAGGCAGCAAGTTTGGAGAGCTTGTGCCAATGGTACTGGCCAGTAACTCGAACACTACATTAACGCAGGACTGTGGGGTTTTCTCACTGTCTACAAGATCGTTTTTATCACCTTTCTTAGAGACCAACATGGTTGTCTCACTATCTTGAACCTTATCTGCATTACTTTCTCTACCATTGCATAGTGGGGTGCTCTTCTCCAATATTCTGTTTCACACTACAAGAGAAACAAGCAGACACATCACAGGTTTAGCTTGAAGTATACAAAACTCATTTTGGTAAACCGGTTTAGTAGTAAGGTGGACAGGATAATAGCATGAAACAAACATATATCTACGTACTATGGTCACTGTATTGTCCATATCATTCTAGTTTATGTTGCCTACTCAAGATAGAGACCCAGTTTAAGTCATATATTTTTAAGACACAGCAGCATAGACAGAATATAAGTGTGAGAAACTACACGTCATTGGCAGCACTTGTAATGTGCATAACATGAGTACATAAATGTTTATACAACTTAAACTTAAATCAACATAGAGCAAGAAGTTATAATAGCAATCTAGTTAAAGAAATAGGTATAAAACCTACCTATTGCGCCATTGGAGTTTCAATTGGATCCTTCAAATTCGAAAGTAGTTGGTATGAGTATATACGGTGATGCAATAGCAAAGGAGTATGGACCATAGCTACGGAATCTGACCTGAGAGCAGTTGCTCTTCTTCTTTAAATGTGGAGTTTGGGTTAGCTGCGGTGGTCTTCGTGCTTTGGGCACTGCAGTAGCTTTACAAACTGCTCGTGCGGGGGTACTCTGTGGTGGACATGGTGCTTTGTCAACTAGAAGTGGGTTACTATCCGCAGGGGTTGCGGTTAGATGGGTTGTAGCTGGTTCTCTACCCAACGGTGTAAGTGTGCAATCTTGAAGAGTCTTGATTATGTGTGGTGGGGCTAGTTTGCGGGCCAATACAACCATGGTTCTATCTGCATCGATGGATAGCACTGTCTTTTGTGAAGAATGGGTTTTTACTCCCTTAGATACTGCCATCACCCCCTCCAATTCAAATGGCTGATAAACAAGAAAAGAAATTGAACGTACAGACATTGTTTGATAGACAGATGTGGTAATTCACATATATGTTGTCCAACCAAACAGGACAACAATTTCACATATATGATGCCTAACTAAACAGGATAGCATGACATAGTTTCAGATATATGATGGATAACTTAACAGAATATAATGCATAATTCAACATATGATGAGTACCTAAACAGGATGACATGACAAAACTATATGATGTCTTTCTAAAATAGGTTGGGATGAAATAATTCACATACATGTTGTCTAAGTATATAGGATGGCATGATATAATTGACATAATTGATTCATATACTAAGTAGCTGGCACTCACATGTATGATCTCTAAACTAAGCAGATGGAATTCAATATTGTGCAAATGATGTCTAAACTAAGCAATGCAAGACACCATATGCATCATATGAGAAATATAAAATATTGCAACTTAGAGCATACACCTCAGGTGGGATATAGGACTGGTCATCTCTCTCTGAATCCTCCTCTGAGGAGCTCCATGTAACCATCGAGATATATGCTTAAACAGATACCATTGCCTGCTTTGAAGACCTTGTTTTCACTCCAGATTTTTCCATAACCAGCTCAAATGGCTGATACACATGAAGAGTAGTTCAATATTCATAAATTGTCGAGAAATGGAATACGTAATGAAAAAAAAGATGACATGAGATAATTCACATATATGATGCCTGGCTACATGGCGGTGCATAATTCATATATATGATAACTGGCTGAAAAACATGGCATTGCATAATTCACATATCTGATATAGAAAGCAAATAGCAGGCATTCACACAAAGCATGTCAGATCTAAGCAGATGGCATGGCAATGCAAGACACCATATGCATGATATGAGCAATATAACCCAGCCAAGTTAGAGCATGCACCTCGGTGGGGGGGGGATACGAATGGTCATCTATCTCTGAATCCTCCTCTGAGGAGCTATCTGTAACCCGCAAGAAATCTGCATCGACAGGTAGCATTGACTGCTCAGAAGACCTTGTTTTCACTCCGGATTTTCCCATGACCGACTCAAATGGCTGATGCACAGGAAGAGTAGATGAATGTATAAACATTGTTGACAAATGGAATACATTATGGAACAAATATGGCACGATACAATTCACATATACGATGACTGGCTAAATGGGATGGCATTGCATGATTCACGTATATGATGCCTGGCTAAATAAGATGGCATTGCATAATTCCCATATACTCCCTCTGTTCCTAAATATTTATCTTTTTAGAGATTTCAAATGGACTAGCACATACGGATGTATATAGACATATATTAGAGTGTAGATTCATTTTGTTCCGTATGTAGTCACTTGTTGAAATCTCTAAAAAGACAAATATTTAGGAATGGTGGGAGTATGATATAGAAACCAAACAGGTGGCATTGACACAAAGCAAATCTAAACTAAGCTGAGGACATATAAGATATATAATGTAAGCAATGCAAGGCACCATATGCATGATATGATCAACATCAGCATGCCAGGTTAGAGCAAACACCTCGGGTGGTAAACAGGCATGGTCGGCTCCTTCTGAATCCCCGTCTGAATAGTTATCTTCCTCTGGAATACAATCTGGAAATGCAGGAGGGGGGGGGGGCACTTCGCCCACCATGGAGCGGCGTCTGCATGAGATTATATACCCACTCAACGGTCTTCTCTTTTTCTCTACATGTTCAGTATGATTCTGTATAATATATGACATGCATAATAAAAAAATAGTTAGATTTTGTAAGGCCTAAGGGGTGCATGCAAAAATCAAGACTGATGGTAGCAAACGAGTGGATGGATCCAAAACTAATGATAGCAGGTAGATTATAGCTTCAGTTTAAAAAGATAGACAATGGATCATCTATTGTTTGTTGCCCACCCAACATGAACCACATAGAAGACCCTAGATGAACCAGATAGTAGACAAATACTATTCGTTGTTGGCTCGATATGAGACCCATGGTCATTTAAAAACTCAAGTTTGAACGATAAAGTAGCAGGTAATAATAACCGATGTATAACTTAAGCAAACACGAAAGACTGCGACCTCTCTTCCGGAACTATGTGATGTCTACTATGCAACCTTCTTCTTGTAGACGTTGTTGGGCCTGCAAGTGCATAGGTTTGTAGGACTGTAGCAAATTTCCCTCAAGTGGATGACCTAAGGTTTATCAATCCGTAGGAGGCGTAGGATGAAGATGGTCTCTCTCAAACAACCCTGCAACCAAATAACAAAGAGTCTCTTGTGTCCCGAACACACCCAATACAATGGCAAATTGTATAGGTGCACTAGTTCGGCGAAAAGATGGTGATACAAGTGTAATATGGATGGTAGATAAAGGTATTTGTAATCTGAAATTATAAAAACAGCAAGGTAGCGAGCGATAAAAGTGAGCGTAAACGGTATTGCAATGATAGGAAACAAGGCCTAGGGTTCATACTTTCACTAGTGCAAGTTCTCTCAACAATAATAACATAGATAGATTATATAACAATCCCTCAACATGCAACAAAGAGTCACTCCAAAGCTACTAATAGCAGGAACAAATGTAGAGATTATGGTAGGGTACGAAACCACCTCAAAGTTATTCTTTCGGATCGATCTATAAAAGAGTTCGTACTAGAATAACACCTTAAGACACAAATCAACCAAAACCCTAATGTCACCTAGATACTCCATTGTCACCTCAAGTATTTGTGGGCATGATTATACGATATGCATCACACAATCTCATATTCATGTATTCAACCAACACAAAGTACTTCAAAGAGTGCCCCCAAGTTTCTACAGGAGAGTCAAGAACGTGTGCCAACCCCTATGCATAGGTTCATGGGCGGGACCCGCAAGTTGGTCACCAAAACATATATCAAGAGGCACATGATATCCCATTGTCACCATAGATAAGCACGGCAAGACATACATCAAGTGTTCTCATAAAAGACTCACTCCGATAAGATAAGTTCAAAGGGTAAACTCAATTCATCACAAGAGAGTAGTGGGGGAGAAACATCATAAGATCCAACTACAATAGCAAAGCTCGGGATACATCAAGATCGTGCCATAGAGGGAACACGAGAGAGAGAGAGATCAAACACATAGCTACTGGTACATACCCTCAGCCCCGAGGGTGAACTACTCCCTCATTGTCATGGAGAGCACCGGGATGATGAATATGGCCACCGGTGAAGGATCCCCCATCCGGCAGGGTGCCGGAACGGGCTCCCGAGAGGTTTTTGGTGTCTACACAGGCTTGCGGCGGCGGAACTCCCGATCTATCTTCATATAGGATGGTTTTAGGGTACGTAGGGTTATATAGGCGAAAGAAGTCGGTCGGGGGGTGCTCGAGGGCTCCACGAAACAGGGGGTCGCGCCCTGTAGGGGGGGGGCGCCCACTATCTCCTGGGCTCCTCGAGGATCTTCTGACTTGATCTCCAAGCCTCCAGGATGATAATCTTCCAAAAAATCACATTGCCGAAGGTTTCATTCCGTTTGGACTCCGTTTGATATTCCTTTTCTTCAAAATACTAAAACAGGCAATAAAACAGCAATATGGGCTGGGCCTCTGGTTAATAGGTTAGTCCCAAAAGTAATATAAAAGTGTATAACAAAACAGATAATAAAATAGCATGAATGCTTCATAAATTATAGATACGTTGGAGACGTATCAGCATCCCCAAGCTTAATTCCTACTCGTCCTCGAGTAGGTAAATGGTAAAGAAAGAATTTATGAAGTGTGAATGCTAGAGGTGCACAAGTTTGGTCAATGATAATTTCAATCACCTTTACTAGCATCATAATATGTCATAACAGTAGTTCATCTCATAAAACTTTCATAAACTAGTAACAAGCAATTCACATGTTAAAGCATGGACCATAAACTTTCTTGAAAACTAGCAAACTTCATTCTTAGTCATCAAACAATTGCAATTCATCTTACTTTCAGGAAGAGTCTATGTCAGAGCTTTGGTTTAGCAAACATCACATACTCAACTATCATATAGTCTTCTACAATTGCAAACACTCACGCAATACTTGTGGTTATGAAGTTTTAATCGGACACAGAGAAAGATTGGTGCTTATAATGTTGCCTCCAAACTTATTCACCTTTGGGTGATGTCAACAATAATAGTTCATGCTAACGTACATCCAATTGGATATATATATCAGGATCACCCTAACACAAAGTGCTTGCCAAAGGATAAAATGAAAAAAG
>LT934117.1:715896959-715932257 GCA_900231445.1 Triticum turgidum subsp. durum | reverse complement strand
GGTGTAGTTATGTAGGAGTAATGAAGAGAGAGAAAGGTGGATAGGAGAGAGAGAGTAATGGGGGAGAAGTATTGAGGAGAAGAAGAAGAGTGAGAGTGGGAGCATGTGGTGGAGGTAGGGGGAAGGGAAGAGAGGAGGGGGAGGTAGGGGGAAGGGAAAAGAGGAGGGGGAGGTGAGGGACGGGTGGGGAAAGGTGTTGGGTTGGTGCGGGTTAGCAGTAGCGCGGGACATAAAACGCGCTGCTGATAAGGATTTAGCAGCAGCGCGCTTTGGGATACGGCCCTACTGCTAACTGGGACAAAAAAGTGTGGCAATTTGAAATTTACCAGCAGCGATCCCGGAAAAAGCGCGCTACTACTACATACTTAGCAGTTGCGCAGTTCTTGCGACCGCGCTACTGCTACTTAGAGTTAGGTGAACACTGCCGGTCGATATTTGTAGCAGCGCATTTTAGGCCGAGCGCGCTACTGCTAAATCCTTATCAGCAGCGAGTTTACAGGACACGCGCTACTACTAGTTAGCAGCAGCGCTCCTTTTTGAACCGCGCTGCTGCTAAGATTCTGTGTATAGGCTTTTCCCTAGTAGTGCTCCAGGATGATAATCTTCCAAAAAATCACGTTGTCGAAGGTTTCATTCCGTTTGGACTCCGTTTGATATTCCTTTTCTTTGAAATACTGAAAGAGGCAATAAAACAATAATATGGGATGGGCCTCCGGTTAATAGGTTAGTCCCAAAAGTAATATAAAAGTGTATAATAATGCCCATAATCATTCAAAACAGATAATAAAATAGCATGAATGCTTCATAAATTATAGATACGTTGGAGACGTATCACTGTGTAGTCCTCAGGTTCATCTGCTCAGTCAATGATGGTAATGCAGTTGGCGTGGCTGCCGGCAATGGGGAAGATGATCTGAGGCGGTGAAAGAAAGTCTGCAAGGGGGATCTCTGTTGCTGTGAACGATTCTGTCGATGGGGCACCTCAGGTGGGGTGGATGACGGCACGGCAGGAGCAGGACATAACACACAGAGTTTTCTTTGACGCCTATCTGAAAATGAAGTAAATCTGTAAGGGATCCTTAGAATTGGAGGATTCTATAAACGCAGGGACAGGAAAAACATAGGAATAGGATCAGAATGCACGTGCAAAATAGAGCATTTGGAAACATAGGATTTCAGTCAACCTAGGTGTTTGGTTCACATGAATTAGAAGAACACAGGAATGGAGAAACGTGGTCAAATTAATTTGAAAAGGATGTCCACGTGAAAATAAAAAAATAACCATCTTATTATGCCAGTAATGCAATTAGTTCTGTTCTTCATGCATATTAATTTGAAAAGGATGTCCAAGTGAATAAAATTCCTACATTTTTTCTTCGAAAGAGACACCAAAGGAAAAAAACTCCTCCAATTTTGCTTTGCTCCACTCCTTCTAACAGATTTGGACGAATAGTAGTTCCATAGCAAAGGATCCCTGAGAGATCGACATGAATGCAGAGTAACAAAGTGATGCGACGAGTGTACAACCTCTTTGGCATAGCCTTGTGGACCTCAGCATCATTGGGTTGGACATGGAGGATGGTGATGCTGGTGTGACTGTCGGAGGCGGGGAAGAATATCTGAGGCCCCTGGAAACGGCGCTGAGGGTACTGCTCCGCTGTGATGGACGGTTCCGTCGTTGGAGCAGCTCCGATGAGGTGTACGGCGATGAGGCTGAAGCAGGACAAGACAGACAACGTTAATCTGAAGTGGAACCCTAATATCATCTGCAATAGATGATGTAAAATACATCACCAAGAAGTGCTAGATGTAAAATGCATCAGCCGCGCCACGGCCGCTCCGACAGATGCTGTAAGTACTGTTCACTCTGAACTTAACTGATGAAAATGAAATTTATAGTCGAAACTGAATTTTACTGTCGAAACTAATTGAACTAGTTGCAGAGCATCGCAATAGATGTTTAGGGCGTTCGAGCACTAGTAGCAGAGAAGCAGTGATCTAAATCAGCAGACGCTTGAGCAGAGAACGCACTAGCAGAGGGCAAGTCATGCAGTAGCACCGCGAGCGAGTGCTAAAGCAGCAACTCCTGTAGTTGTCGGAGGCCAAGCAGCAGCAGCAGCGCAAGCGAGAGCAAGAGCAGAGCAGCAGCACACGAACAAAAGCAAGAGCAGTGCAGCAGCGCGACTGAGGGAGTCCCGGATTAGGGGGTGTCCGGATAGCCGAACTATCATCATCGGCCGGACTCCAAGACTATGAAGATACAAGATTGAAGACTTCGTCCCATGTCCGGATGGGACTTTCCTTTGCGTGGAAGGCAAGCTTGGCGATACAGATATGTAGATCTCCTACCATTGTAACCGACTTTGTGTAACCCTAGGCCTCTCCGGTGTCTATATAAACAGGATGGTTTTAGTCCGTAGGATAGAAGAACAATCATACCATAGGCTAGCTTCTAGGGTTTAGCCTCCTTGATCTCGTGGTAGATCTACTCTTGTAATACCCACATCATCAATATCAATCAAGCAGGACGTATGGTTTTACCTCCATCAAGAGGGCCCGAACTTGGGTAAAACATCGTGTCCCTTGTCTCCTGTTACCATCCGCCTAGACGCACAGTTCGGGACCCCCTACCCGAGATCCGCCGGTTTTGACACCAACATTGGTGCTTTCATTGAGAGTTCCTCTGTGCCGTCACAATCAGGAAGGATGCCTCTTCTCGTCTTTAAAGACGGTACCATTGCCAAAGGAGCTTTGGCCGCTGGTCAAGCTATCCGGCTAGGTGGTTTTCTTATGACCGCCTGTTCGGCCACCGCTTCGACGATGACCTCTCGGGTCATCAAAAGCGATCTTCGCATCAACTCGGAATTCGCCGAGCAACTAGATCCGATGGAGCTCTCTTTCGTAAACGAGCTCTTGGATCGCATCGCCGCCCTGGTAGTCGCTACAGACTACGATGATATTGGGCTTAAAATCGATCTGAGAGAAATTAACTCTCCCCAGGCTACCCACCATGTTGCTGTGGTAGAAGAACAACGCGGCGACTCTTCTTCTATGTTAAAAACCAGTTATGTCCGGATTCCCGATCCCTCCATGCCGGATTCCCGCGGAGGGACGGACGTCAATCGAGTACTGAACCTAAAGTCAGACAGCGGACTAGATTCGTTGGACGACCTCCAGCAATCCAAGCTTCCAAATCTGGAAACTCCTCGGCCTTTGAGCCTCAGATTGGGCGGGGTTCCGAATTTAGTTCCACCCGCCCACCCAAACACAAGCGATCTATCTCAAATACGGCAAGAGCCCGATGAAACAGTGCATCATTACTGGGCCAGATTCCTCCTGGTTATGGACAGGATAAAGGACTGCCATGAGGAAAGCGCAATCTCTATTTTCTGCAACAATTGCACGGACAAGGGAATCATGAATGCCATAAGTCGTCGCGAGGTCACGCGCTTCCCCTAGAAGCACATATTTGCATCTTATGGAGGCACACATCTATGCTTCTCTAAAAGGAAGAAAAGAAGATGCTTCTGGCTTCTATTTTTTCTTCCCTTTTTTTCTTTGAATGGCTATTTGGGGGTACTATGCGTGTAGAATACCAGAAACACTGCATCAAACTGATCCTTACTTGTTATGACCACAAAGGAATTACATGTGTCTCATGTCATCCCTAGGAATTTTCAGGACTAAGAGCACCTACAGCCGGACGCCTCAAACCAGCCTCATACACCCGCGCGGGCCGCCCGGACACTATCCGGTCATGAGTTTATGACCCAGACGGGCCCCTCGAACGGTCCTCAAACGCCCGGGTTGACCGGCACCCCTCATATCCAGCCCAAAGACTGGCACCCACGCTGGAACATCCGACCCCACATAAAATCCTCCCCATCCTCTCGCCGGACCAAACCACTTCACCCCGGCATGGCGGGCAGTGGATCCGAGTCCTTCACCTCCAGATCTGTCGACCCTGAGCTCATCCCACACAACCCTGATGAGGATATGGCCGTTCGACTTGCGCTCCGCCATGCCCGGGAGGAGGGCTGCGCATGGCTATGCTCGGACTCCATCCATCGGGAATCCATTGTGTCCGCCCAAATGGCGCATGGATCCGGCACTAGACCGGCCATAGCTGCCTCACCGGAGGCCATGCATTCCATCTGGTGTCTGAACACGCTGGCGGACGCGTAACCCCTTTGGTGGCGCTACGATATTCAGGACACTCCATCGTCCGACGAGGCCATGGAACGGCATGCCCGCCGTGCAAGGCACCAATGCGAGAGGCAGCTGCAGCCCTCGCGGCGGTGGACGTCGCAAGGCAGATTCACATTCTCTGGTGCCCCATATAACGCATATGCCCGGACGGATCCGTCATCGATCTAACGTCCACCGGCACCCAAGGTGTTCCGGGCTCCGACGAGGAAGAGTAGGGCATGGAAGACCGCGGCGCCTTGAGCCCCAGGAGCAGGCTCGTGTCCCATGCCCTAACCTACCTTGCGGGCAACCGGACTAACACTCTGTGGGGTGCAGCCAGCTGCCCGGCATGGCCAGGGTGGGCAGGAGCGGAACCGGACGAAGCTCCTGTCAAAGATAGCTGCGTTGCATGTAATAATATGGATTTGATGTTTCTAACTTGAGGTATCGAGATGTGGAATCCGTTTTTTGAAGGGTGACCGGTCACTATCCATGGACGCGCACGGGCGTGTCCGAGGGCGTTTGAGGGGTCGGATTTGTCAAGTCTGGATGTAGATGCTCTAATTCGCCATATATAAGCCATTAAATGATTCCTATGGTAGTACGGCAAACAATTCAATTTTGAAGTACATGTACCTCACAAAATGCACAAACATTATGGGGAAGATAATAGAGAAGAACATTTGAACCATTGATTTCCTGGAAATAAATTACAAAAATCACTATCATATGAAATATATATCAAGCCCATAGTACCCTCTTATATACATTTTCATTGGAAAAAAATAAGGGAATTATGGCGAGAATAAGATTGAAACATTTATGAACTGACATGCATTCCATAAGCACATAGAGTCTGGAGGGTTCATGCATTTTTTCTTCACTTCCGCTTCGGTACAACCTTCTAAACACATCAACGGAGGAGATTTATCCATACCCCTTCATAAGAAAGGATAGGATGGTCTTTTCTTAAAAAAAATTAGCGGCTGGTTTTTTTAAATACGTCCAGCAGTGTATACGCTGTACGCCTACTGGGCCGGCCCATTAGTGACCGATGTAAAGACTAGAGACTGTGGCCGTTCACGGCAGGTAAAAAAATCACAAAATAAGTACACACACATACTAGGAATCGAACCATGAACCTATTGCACATGAGTGTGAGTGGCTAACCGGTTGAGATGATTAGCTACGATATTCAGGACACTCCATCGTCCGACGAGGCCATGGAACGGCATGCCCGCCGTGCAAGGCACCAATGCGAGAGGCAGCTGCAGCCCTCGCGGCGGTGGACGTCGCAAGGCAGATTCACATTCTCTGGTGCCCCATATAACGCATATGACCGGACGGATCCGTCATCGGTCTAACGTCCACCGGCACCCAAGGTGTTCCGGGCTCCGACGAGGAAGAGTAGGGCATGGAAGACCGCGGCGCCTTGAGCCCCAGGAGCAGGTTCGTGTCCCATGCCCTAACCTACCTTGCGGGCAACCGGACTAACACTCTGTGGGGTGCAGCCAGCTGCCCGGCATGGCCAGGGTGGGCAGGAGCGGAACCGGACGAAGCTCCTGTCAAAGATAGCTGCGTTGCATGTAATAATATGGATTTGATGTTTCTAACTTGAGGTATCGAGATGTGGAATCCGTTTTTTGAAGGGTGACCGGTCACTATCCATGGACGCGCACGGGCGTGTCCGAGGGCGTTTGAGGGATCGGATTTGTCAAGTCTGGATGTAGATGCTCTAATTCGCCATATATAAGCCATTAAATGATTCCTATGGTAGTACGGCAAACAATTCAATTTTGAAGTACATGTACCTCACAAAATGCACAAACATTATGGGGAAGATAATAGAGAAGAACATTTGAACCATTGATTTCCTGGAAATAAATTACAAAAATCACTATCATATGAAATATATATCAAGCCCATAGTACCCTCTTATATACATTTTCATTGGAAAAAAATAAGGGAATTATGGCGAGAATAAGATTGAAACATTTATGAACTGACATGCATTCCATAAGCACATAGAGTCTGGAGGGTTCATGCATTTTTTCTTCACTTTCGCTTCGGTACAACCTTCTAAACACATCAACGGAGGAGATTTATCCATACCCCTTCATAAGAAAGGATAGGATGATCTTTTCTTAAAAAAAATTAGCGGCTGGTTTTTTTAAATACGTCCAGCAGTGTATACGCTGTACGCCTACTGGGCCGGCCCATTAGTGACCGATGTAAAGACTAGAGACTGTGGCCGTTCACGGCAGGTAAAAAAATCACAAAATAAGTACACACACATACTAGGAATCGAACCATGAACCTATTGCACATGAGTGTGAGTGGCTAACCGGTTGAGATGATTAGTGTCTATGAAAAATTACGAACGTACAAGCTTAAGAATTACATTGTCGGGATTTATTGTGCCTACCATAGTATTGCCAAAACCAAGGTACATCAGGGCCGATTTCTTGTTTTGAATCTGCCCAATTAGTGATCAGGATTGAATGGTTTTAACTACCGTAAAGTAATTGTCAAACCTCCTCGCATCCATCAACGCCCCCGCATGCATTGCTGCCCAAACACGCATATATTGGCTGCATGGTGCATGGGCCATGCCCCAATCAGACCGCAACTTTCTCTTAACTGCTTGAAATTAATTTTCATCGATTAACAAACTGGCCATTAATTCAGGCGTAGGGAATAGCAACCACCTTACAAAAGTGGACTTCCTCTACCCTAGAAATCCCGAACATAGGTAACACCAACGTAGAATCCGGACACATTTCCAAATTTTTCGAACACTTGTTGGAAATTCTAAATAAAATTTTAAAAATCAAATAATGTTTGACAATCCAACAATCTTGCGAACAACTTTAACGCATTTTGAAAACATCATTTTTCTAAAAAAGGATAAACATTTTTACGAAAAATTGAACAATATTTTCTAAAAGCATGAACAATTTTAAAGAGATATGTTAGTTCAAAATGTTGAACATTTTACGAACAACATTTTGAACAATTTCAAAGAGATATGAGGAGTGTGAAAACTTAAGAACTAACATGTTGAACATTTTTCAAATACAACTTGAACACTTTCCTTTTTGGCTTATGTGGCAAATGTAAGTTTGTGAATTTCCTGACCAGTTGTGTTTGCATTTTTTAAACTGGGTTTTGTTCTGTTATATAATGGTTTTATTTAAAAATTTCTTTTATTTTTTTCCTTTTTTCAAATTCATGAACTTTTCACAAATTTAAGAAATGTTTGGGTTACAAATAAAAGTTCATGTTGATTGATAATAACGTAAATTATAAATAATAGAAACATCCAAAATTGTTCACAAATTTCAAGAAAATGGTGAGGACATATAAAACATTCATGTTGATTGATAATTAAGAAAATTGCAAATAACAAAAGCATTCTAATGAGGTAAAATTACATGCTCACGAATGGACCAGTCTGCCCTAGTGTGGCGCACTCCTCTCAACTGATGGTTTTTTTTTTGACTATGGATACGGAGCCTTCTGGCCTACCTGGACAACCAACGTGAAACATGGTCGAACTTTATACATAAATGAAATGACCCCAACTTTTGCCAGCAGATGGCCATGTCCATGGCAGGCACCCATGCAGGTTTGAATGATTTCCGGCACCGTATGCAAGTTGCATCACGTCCGGCCATTAATCAGCCATTATTCACCAAGAAAACTCCAGAAAGTTCAAGAATTGTCAAAAACTCAAACAACGTGGCATAGTGCCTTGAATGGGTCATAAAAGCTCATGGAAAACACTATGGGCATGCCCATGGTATGCATCCCTGCCAGGTTTGAAGGATTTCCGACACAGTACGCAAGATGCATCACGTCCGGCCATTTTTCACAGAGAAAACACCAAAAAAATATAAAAAATGTCGAAAACCAAAAAACTTTGCATGGTGCCTCAAATTGATCATACAAGGACATGAAAAAAAATTTGGAGCCATTTCAAGGATGTCGAGAAAATATGTGCACTCAGACAAAGCAGTCTGGCTTCCGGTACACCCTCCGCTAAACATGGTCTAGTTTTGGACATTCTTAAAATGACCCCAAGTTTTGCCGGTTGGTGCGCATGCGTATGATAGATATTCATGCCAGATTTGAATTATTTTCGACACACCGTATGCAAGTTGTGTTACGTTCGGCCATTTATCTCCCATTTTTCACCGAGAAAACTCCAGAAAATCCAAGAATTATCGAAAACTCAAACAACTTGGCATGGTACCTTGAAATGGTCATATAAGCTCAAGGAAATTTTGGGATCATTTGATGGATGCCAAAAAACCCCGCTCTCAAACGGACTCTTCTAGCATACGCAAACACCTGCGTCCAACATGGTCTATTTTTGTACATGCATGAAATGATCTCAACTTTTTCTAGGAGGCGGGCATGCCCATGATAGGCATCGATGCCAGGTTTGAACGATTTCCGACATAATATGCAAGTTGCCTCATGTCCAACCATTTATTGGCCATTTTTCGCCGAGAAAAACACTAAAAATTGTAGAAATTGCCGAAAACTCAAACAACTTGGCATGGTACCTTGAATTGCTTATATAAGTTCATGGAAAAAATCATTTATGAAAAAAGTATTTTGAACCATAATTTAAAACATTTGTTTAAAACTGTTATTTTGGTATTCCAAACAATATTTCAATTTTTTTGACTAGATTTCAAAAATAAATATAAATTAAAAATGGATAAAAATGAATTACCGGAAAAAGAGAAGAATCAAAAATAGAAGGAAAAAAACATTTAGGCCTCGAACCAACTAGGCGACGGTATCGCTCCCGTCAGGCGCCTGTTGGGAATTTCTATATGAGTTTGCAATTTTTACAAAATTGTGCATGTTTTCAAAAAATATACATGTTACTAAAACTCTGTTCAAATTTCAAAAATTTATTGTATTTTCAGATTTGTTTGTTTCAAAAAATGTTCAGGAATATAAAAAAATGTCGGGCTTTAAAAAGATCAGAAGTTAAAAAAATAGTCCTGTTGTCAAAAATATTGAGAAATTAAAATATCTGTATTTGGAAAAATGTTCCCGCATCCAAAAAAGTTCACACATCCAGAAAATGTTTGCTTTTTCCAAATTTTGGTCGAAGTTTTAAGAAATGTTTGTGTGCATTATACAAATCATGTTCTTTAAACCTTGTCGTGTTTTTATATATTTTAAAATTTTGTAATTTTTTTTGTATCTTTATAAAGAGTTCACATTTTTTTAATGAAACATAAGGAATCCCAAAATTTTTACAATTTTTCAAAAAAGTTTGGAGTTTTATAAATTATTTGCTTTCCAAGAAATATTCGACATTTCCAAGTTGTTCATATTTTTTTGAAGAAAAGGTCCGTTTTTTATCAGATTTTTTATATATAAACGCGTTGTTGGTTCTTATAGAATGCGCGCTGTAGCAAATCAAAAGCAACTGCTAGGTCAGTGGTAGATAGCGTTTCCAAAGAGTGCGCCGGTCTGTGTTTGATTCCTGGTGGTTTTCCTTTTTGCGTTCTTTCCCTACGTACAGAACTGATGACGTGATTTAATGGGCCGGCCCAGACGCTTTGCCTCATACAAGAGGTCTCCCTACCGCGTATACGTCCAGGTGGTGAACCATCATACATAAAAAATGAATACGGTACGTCAAAGGTCCATATTACCCTTTATACGTTTTGTGAGGGGGGTTGTACCGAAGCGGGTCTCTTTTTTCTTAGGGAAAATAGAAGGCCACATTCTCGTCATCAAAAACTTGTCACTAGTCAAACAACCATTTTATTCAATCCTAATGGATATTGCTACGTTCTCAGGCCAGCAAATAGTACACTCAAATTAACTCCAATTACTTCTTTTTAGAAATATGTGGAGACCTAATATCAGATTTCACACACTGTCTTGAGAAACATCAGGCACTTACTCCCAAATATTTAAATTTTAACTAGGTAGAAATATTTATTTATCCCAAATCCCATGTTTTGGCTCAGTAAGTGCAAACTTGTATTGAGGTCTCATCGAAGGTGCTAATGAGCACCTACCACCCATGTTTTTTTATCTACCCACAAACAAAGAAATCGGGAAACAATTTTGGTGCTTGATTTACTATCTATGTTAGGATTTCTCTTGACTTCTCCAACAGCTTTAGAAATTTGTTAACATAAAACATCATACTAGTCTTGCAAGAGCTAAAATATAACGCCTGCTCCACTAGTAGAGGTATTTGATATCCTGTACGACTTACTCAGATGATTCTGAGCATTCCATTTCCGATGTTTCCTTTACTCAAGCTTGGTTTCCATTCTGAGTTTTACATTGATTTTATTAAGAATAGAAGTGGCCAGTGGAGGCATTTGTGACCTCAAGAAATAAGCATATACAGTGAATTTGTGCATCTCGCAGCAAGCCCCGTGCGCAAGCCTGCAGCACGTACACAACGTGGTGGAACTAGGCCACTATGTCCTCCTAGACATTCGTGGAACACAGTACCAATCATGTCGCCCATTGTATCTAAGGATAGTAGCGGTCCTTTCTTGGTCGAAATTTCCAGCAACGGAAGGTTACTCGTCGTTTCGCTCTATCCTAGTAAATGAGCAGATCATTCAATAATGTAGTTTGAGTTAACGGACTAAATGTAATGTGAATGCTTATAATAACAAAACTGTGGCATTGGCATGTCGGAGTCGGCATACAACACTGTTGAGATTGCATGTTTGACTCCCCTCTCCACACTTGACCACTCTGCCACAAACGCGTAGTTTAAATACAATGCTAGCCGGTTAATATAATATTTCATGCAAAAATTAAATTCAAAATGTGTTCGACTCACCTCTCGGCATTTGACCATTTTGCCACTACCAGTTAGCTTAAATATAATCACACAGAGTCAATATAATATTTGGTGCAAATTTTAAACTAAAAATTTCTTCAAACCCGATCTAAGCACGTGAGCGCTCAGCAACATACTGGTCACTGCAAATATAATGGTAGCCAGTAATTATAATATTTAATGCAAATCTAAAATTTGTTCGACTCCTCTAAGTGGTTGACCACTCTGCCACGTATTCCCTCCGTTTTCATTTACTCCACATATTAGCTTTGATTGAAGTTGAACTTTATAAAGTTTGACCAAGTTTGACGAAAGTAATATGAAACCATTATAGTAACAAATTTATATGATGGTAAAATATATGCAACGATGAACCCAATGGTATTGATTTGGTGGTGTATATGTTAATATATTTTTGTACAAACTTTTGATAGTATATAAAGATTGAGTTCAAACAAACCAAATAAGCGGATTAAATAAAAATGGATTGAGTACCGGTTAGCAAAAATAAAATGGTAGCCAGTCAATACAGTCTTTAACGTACTTTTTGGATACAAATTTGTTTCACTGCCGTCTTAGTACTTGAACACTCCGCCAGATTCCGCTTTGCTTAAATATAATGGTAGGCAGTCAATATAATCTCGGATGCAAATTTAAAATTCAAAATTGGTCTTACTATTTTTGGCGAAAAAATGCACGTACTTTTATTATTTTCTGAGAACTGGTTCTTCCAACCCTCTCCATGAAAAGAAAATGACATCAAGAAAAAAATTATCTTGCCTACAGTTCAGTACCCTATGTGTGTTGAGCCACTTAAATTTGGCGTACAAGTTGGTCCTATGGCTGTAAATGCCTCGCCGGGGCAAGTTGGACTCCTACAGTCAGACCCATGGAGAGGTTGAGCAGTAGGGTGGCTGGTAGACAACAATCCTGACAAGTTTGAGAATACGGCGAGTGTGATTGGCCGGTCAGAGCATGATGGACACCCTCAGTTAAGAGTGTCTAGCCTCGCAAACCGGGGTAAGCGAGTTTACAAGAAATTGTGTGCTCAGCCCAAACCAAGTTTGTTACATGAGCAAGCAGATCCAAGTTCGGCTCATACTATTACGAGCTTAGTCGAGCCAGGACACCAGTTGTTTCGGCTTGATCTGTTTCCACATCTACTTCCCACCTTTCCGGTGTCTCCCATTCCCAATCTATAGTAGTCTCTCTTTTCCTTTCTCGCATTGTTGTTTGTACATGTTGGTGCATGAAAATATTAGTTATGAGGTAAAACTCAAGAGATCATGAAGCATGAAGAGAGCCACTCCACTGATGGTTCTCTATATATATTTGTAGTCCTGCAAGGTGTGGTGGGTGAAATGGTTCTCTTGGATTAATAACATGACATGATTCTTCAAGCAACATCTTCGTAAATAGCCACTGTATTCAAGCAATGCATCAAAGGCGTTTTATGCTTTAAAAAGTTTGGTACATACTTGATCTACCTAAATTTGATCAACCCACTCATTTAGTTCTCTCTTGTCCTTTTCTAAATGAAACATCAGATATGTTCCAATCCCACCGTGAAAACGGTTTGCGATTTGGATGCACTTGAACAGACAAAATATTCTGAATAAACGAATATATGAAAAAAAGGAGAAACTCCCATATTGCACTTGTAGTAACCAGGGAAGGTGGAAATGACCTTTGCAAAGAGTAATTGTTAATTTATTTATGCTGGAACTAAGGGTACCCCTTAATTAGTTTTTTTAGGGATACCCGTGAAAAAAAAATCCGCTCATTGCATTGAATTGCCAAGCGGACGCACAGGCGAATCCAACTTGACCGGCCAATTAGCATAACACGGTGAAAAATCCCAAAAATTTGTGCTTGAAGCAATCTCCTGTGTCTTACCCGTGTGCCTAGCCAACGGGATTAATGAGCTTTCTTGGTATAATATGGCACATGAAGCTAAAGGTAATGTCAGATCCAACATTTTATCAAATCCCAAACGCGAACCTTATTTTGAAGAAGATTTTTTTTAAAGCGAATACTTTTCCAATTTAGAAGGAAAATAAAGAACGTGATTTTTTTAATATATGCAGCATTTTGATAAACAGAATATTTCTTGAAAATCACGAGAACTTTTTGAATATGTGCACAAATTTTTGAAAAGGGAAATATTTTTTAACCTCTGAACAAAATTTGAAACGCGGATATTTTTTTCGTGAACAATTTTTGAAAGGAGAATATTTTCTCAAACTCAGAACAAAATTGGAAAATTAGAAAAAAATAAATTAAATTTTCAATTTTTTTTATGAAATCACCAACATTTTTTAAAACTATGAAATATTCTTAAAAAACAAAAATGGAACATGAACATGAGATAATAAGAAGAAAAAAACAAAAATAAGAAAAAGAAAAAGACGACCATTAAGGAAACCGGAACAAGCAGTAAAGGTACAGAATAGGAAACTCTTCCAGAACGGCCGTAAACAGGAAGCATGTGCTAGCGTTTAGTGGACCGCCCTGCCTCCTCTGTGTCCAATGCGAGCACACGGTTTGCCGGGCTTATGGGCCGGCCCTTTGACCGGGCTTATGCAGTCGTCACTCAATGCAAATGCATCTCCATAGATAATGGAAGGTCCTAAGGGCTTACTTAGGATAACAAAATGGAGACTGACATACTTTTGGCTACTACGTCCATATAGCCACAGTTTTATTGTTCCAGATACCTCTTATTCCCTAATGCTTTTCCACAACTTCTTATGTTCTTCTCTTGTATATTCAAATCGTTTCTCCTATTTAGCTCCTCCACCACATATTTGAAATTGTTGTAGAAGCAGTGTTCAAATAGCAGAGCTTAATCTTACATGTAGACATGCCAAATGACTAATACTCATGGACGAAGGTTGTTAAACATTATTATTCTACATTGATGGCATGTCATTACTGAATTGGTCAAGCATAATCTCTGACTTCGTCATGATACTACCATGCCCTAGGCATGCCAGAGAAATCGATGTGCCAAACCAAAAAGATAAGAGCTCAGCCTACAGACCAAGCACGATGGCCACATGCAACACGTAAAGACCTTTGAGCAAGCAATACATCTAACTTCAACTATGAAAGAATGCGGGACTTTGATCATTTTTATAAAACTTCAAACTTTTTGCACTCGACGTGTGCCACGAAGAAAATCTGGAAACAAAAAGATAACTTAAAAAAATCGGGAAAAAGAAAACTTAAATTCGTGCACCCTGTTGAAATCAGACACTGGCATCCTAATCCCCGAAATCAGAGATATGTCACGTGCTGGCGCTCCGTTGGAATTTTATTATTATTTTGCAGTTTTTGATCATTTTTTTCAGGTTTTTTGCCGGGTTTTCCCTAGGTTTGGACAAAAAAAAATCAAAAAGAAATCTGCAAAAATACATGTTTTCTTTTTTTTGCTTCCGCAAAATGCATAGATTTGCTTCTCATGGAGGTTCACATTTTCTTGCGAGAGAGGAACAATTGTGCCTCTTGGAAAGGGAAAAGGTGGGGAAAAACCATGCTTCTGGCTTGTCTTTTTTTCCTGAACTTTTTTTATGAAACCTATTAACATGGAAGAAATACAATGGTGAAAAACGTTCTCAATTTGGACTAACAGTATAAAAGATAAACCATTTTAAATAAACGAATTTACGAAAAAATAAAGCTGTCAGGTTGTGACGCACATGCAGTGCGCCATTGATCGCACCTGAGAAAGTGGTAGTGACCTTTGTCATGGGAACCCTCAATTAGTGATTCGCCGAAAACATAACGGCCCGGACAACCATGACCACGGATCAAGTAGAAATAGTATATGCAACAGTAAGTGGAGATTGACTAAAAAAACCTAAAAAAGAGCAGTAAAGTTGAGAGATTTTTGATTCGGCCTGGGGTGCAGCCATCCAGTGGTCACGCAAGGCCGAATAGAGAGGCAGCACACTTGGATCCAGCCAGCCTCTTTCAAGTCAGCCATCCAGTGATCCAGCCAGCCTCTTTCAAGTCTCTCCGGCCGCTGCCGCTGCTCTCCCGCTGCGGCTCGCGTCAGCGCTGCTCCTGCGGTCCTGCCTCTAGCGCCTGCGCTGGCTGCTCAGTCCCCGGCCGGCGGCCACCGCGCTGCACGCTTGGTAGTTGGTACTGCTTCCTTCCATGGCTTCAGGCAGCTGACGGTGGTTTCTGATCTTGACTTTGCTTGTGTGTCCTGTGTATGTCAATGTGCTATATAGGTACTTCGGTGCTGAAATTTCGTACTCCCTCTGGTTCCTAAGAGCATCTCTAGCCGCGCCGCAGGACGGCATCCCACGGCGATTTATTTGCGACGGCGCCGAAAAAACGACCCAGTCGCGCCCCCAGGACGCCGAACTTCGTCGGCTCGGCCCGTTTTTGCGCACGGCGCTTGCAGGCCGAACCCGGCGCACTGGGGGGCTCTCGGGGGCTCCGGTGCAAGGGAAAAGCGTTCCTGGGCCCGCATTGACAGGCGAAAATTCAAGCCACCGGCCCAGATTCGCCTCTGCCCCCACCACCCGCCGCAGCTAGGTCGACCATCTCCCGCCGGGAAAAAAGAAGGGGTTTGGCCGAGCCAGCCTCTTCACCGCCGCACCGGGCACCTTTTCCAACGCTCCGGCCGCGCACAGGGCTGTACGCTGGCGGGCTTGCACCTACCTCACCCATAAGGTGTTCGGTGAATTGCCCGGCCCGGCGATGGACTCCAAAGCTGAGGAGGCGCTCGCGACATTGCTGGATGAGGAAGCCGAAACCGACGTCCAGGAGAAGGAGCATCTCATGGTGCTCACTGCCCTCGCCGGCCTGCTTGTGAGCATTGAGAAGCCGGGCGAGGTGGCTCGGCGCTTGGGCGGGTGAAAGCAAAGAACCAGCATCGTCTGGAAGGCTACTACTTGCTCTACTCGGACTACTTCGCCGACGCTCCATTGCACGGTGAGAAAACATTTCAGAGCCGTTATCGGATGAACCGAAAGCTTTTCCTCCGGATTGTGAATTCCATCCGGGAGTTCGACAGCTACTTCAAGTGTAAGAAGGGTTGCACCGGCACACTTGGATTCGCCTCGATCGAGAAGTGCACGACAGCTATGAGGATACTTGCATACGGAGCTCCCGGTGATTCACTCGACGACTATGGGCGCATGGCCGAGTGCACCACCATTGAGTGTTTCTATAAATTCTGCAGGGTAGTGGTGGCAGTGTTTGGTCCGCAGTACTTGCGAACACCGAATGCGGAAGACACTGCTCAGATCCTAGAACAAAATGAAGCAAGAGGATTTCTTGGGATACTTGGAAGCATCAACTACATGCATTAGAAATGGAAGAACTGTCCATTTGCTTGGCAGGGGTTGTACAAAGGCGCCAAAGGAGGTTGTAGTGTGGTGCTTGAGGCAGTGGCCACACAGGACCTCTGGATTTGGCACTCTTTCTTTGGGATGCCAGGAACTCACAATGACATCAACATCCTATAGTGCTCCCCAGTCTTTGCCAAGCTTGTTGAAGGTCATTCTCCTCCGGTGAACTTCAAGGTCAATGGACGGTAGTACAACAAGGGGTACTATCTAGCCGGTGGCATCTATCCTAGATGGTCAATATTTGTGAAGACCATCTCAAACCCTGTGCCAAGGGGCAAGAACGCCTGGTTTGCGAAGATTCAGGAGGCTTGCAGGAAGGATGTCGAGCGGGCATTTGGTGTGCTCTAATCTCGATTTGCTGTTGTCTCGTACCCCGCTCAGACCTTGTCGAAAGATCAAATGTGGAAGATCATGACTTGTTGTGTCATCTTGCACAACATGATCATTGAGAGCGAGCAGGAAGAGCTAGTGTTTTACACTGAACCATATTACGCGTAGGGTCCTCTTTTCCAAGTTGATCACCAGCTACCGGCAAACTGGACTGACTACCTGAATATGTGTCAGGAGATCTGAGACCCATAGGTGCATCAAGAACTGCAACACAATCTGGTGGAGCACCTATGGAGGCTCAAGGGCGAGGCCGGGAATGACATGTGATGAAACTTGAGTTTTCATTTGTTAAACTATATAATTTGTAGTGAACTATTTGTTTTATGTGAGGAAACACGCCGAAACACGCCGAACTATGTGACGAACTAATTGAATTCTGGGACATGGTGTTGAGTGGCTACATCGGGGAGGAGCCCTGTGATGGCCTCGAAAATGCTTTAGTGGAAGGTACTAACTAAACTTCATACATATTCCTAGCTTCACAAAGAAAGGATGACTAGATCAGTCAACCCATGGTGCCTCGAAAAACCATACCTCGTGTTGTGCTATTTGGACATGTGAATTCAATTGTTAGCATTGATAGATTAGCAAAGCCAGCTTGAGTGCTATGACTAGAGAGCTTATGAATTTCCAGGTCCGGCTAGCTCTACTACACTCTATTATTTGGTCATGTACTTTTAGGTTACAACTCACTAACAAAAAAACATCACAAAATAATCAACCGGATGCAAATAATTTCAGTTCTACATGATGCAAACAATTTCCATTATATAATGTGTTGTTGTTCAAGTTCATATATACACCACTTACTATTCTTCTTGGTCAATAGTCAAATATATGTGGCAAAACTTTTGCTTTTGTTTGAAAATTTTGTTATTCTTAATGATAATTATGGATCTCATTTAATCTAGCAGAATTACTCATGCACAACATACACCAACGCCAAGCTCAGCAGCCTGTTGTTCCCTAACTTCGGACAGGACCTCCACGTGCGCCTTGCCGTTGTCGACCTCAGTACATGCCTGCCTCCCTATGTTTTCGGATTAGCATAATTTTTTTATTCTAAATCAAATGTGTCATGATGATGGTTCTTGGCTGGTGAACATTTGTCCCCTCTTATCCTTTGATGCATTGGATTAAGCTTTGTCCTAGGAAACTTGTTTGTTTTGGTTTAATTTAGGCATTTAGCTTTTGGCATGCACGGGCTTTTGTTTGTCCCGATCAAACAGTAGCTTCTTGATTTCCTATTAGGCAATGTTGCTTATATCTAAACATTTAGCATGCAAATATATTGTTTCTTTGTGGTTTCCATCAAAGATCATCTTTTGTAGTCTTCTTTGTCGATGATATAACTGATCTTTCATTTATTGCTTATAGTGATCATCCTTATTTTGGATTATGCAGGATACTACTTTTTGGTATCCATCAAAGTAAGTTTGCTTGCCTTCTTGTGGCTTATTTCCTCGTTTATGAAACTAGTTTGCATTTAATCATCAATTGCTAAAATCGCAAACTTGCTTGATTTCCTATGACTTCGAGTTTCAGTGCAATACTTTTGGGTTTGTACTTTCTGGTTAAAGGTGATTGATGGACAAACAATTAGATCCAATCAGTTATCTTCAGCACTAAATACTAACGTACTGAGCCAACAACCTATTGGCCCAGTTTTAGAAGGCATCATATTGTTGATAGTCCGCATGCCATTGTTCTTATCATATGTGATCTTAGATTTTACTCGTGTCATCATGCACATCGACTAGAAGAAGGTATAATTGTTTATGCAAGATGTGCATGCTGAAAGATTTGGTTCGGCAAAGTGTGTATGAAAGGATTCATAAAAAAAGGGTGAGTTGTTATTGGACATTGGACCTTTATATCTTTTGCATGAAAATTTTATGACTTGAGGGGCAAATTTCATGTGGAATTTCTTGTTTATCTACTAATATGTATTCTATACAAACAATGTTCATAGCTTATGTTACCACATCATTAGAACAATGCTACCTTTTTAGGCCGAGAAGAGTCGTAAATGATCAAAGTGGTGATTGTGTTGGTGTGTTGGGTGAGCATACCATGGTTTTTATTTCCTAATTTGGTCTATAAAGGGAAAACAATTAATGCCTTCCCCTTTAATGTATTTGATGGTTCAATTCAAGTTAGTGCAAGCATGTGCCAGTTAATAGGACGTTTTATATTTTTTACAAGAAGCGTCGTATGGAAGGATGGGGTGGTTCATTTGGTAACATATTACTCAAAAAAATTGTAGATTACATATGTTTCTCTATCCACACATGCTTTCTCTTTATCGGATAAGTTTCTTTTATTACTGGGAAGCATGTCTCCAATATTATGTATGGGTTATTGGGTAAACAATGCTTTAGCGGGGTGTGATACCATTGGTGTAGCTATTGATTGTTTTGTGTTCCCTCTTTTAGCTTTAGGTGTCCTATTGGAATCTGTATTTCTAATTGTCAGTTTAAGATTTGAAAACAAATTATATTATGTGTTATCTTTCTCTTTAATTAGCTTGAAGTAGGAGTAGCCTTTCTGATATCATCGGCCTATGTGAATAATATTTGTTCAACAGTTAAAACAACCGGTAAACTCACTTGCAAAGGTGGAGATGGAGAGAAAGTAGTTGGTGATCTAGTCGTGCAATGAAGTACGGAGCAAGAAATAGGAATCTGAAAACAATTAACTTCTCATTTTTGTAAGGCTTATTCTTAGGTTATATGTATCATGGCATTGACGATGAGTTTTTCCTACTACTCCGGATGTTGGCCATTTGATGAATAATTGGTGATTGCTCAATTCTTTAGACTCAAATTTAGCAATGTACCAGCAATACAAGAAGAAAGTTGTTATGTGTTTGTTTTATTTATTATTTTTTAAGAATTAAAACATCAACATTTTTTAGACGGCAGATCAACATTAATTTGGATCTCTCATATGTTGATATGAACTTGGATGATTCAACCTAAGAAATTGTTAAATACTTTGGTCAAATACTGGAACAAATCCTTGAGCCAAGCACCGCGCGCCAAAGGCGCGTTTCCTAACTAGTAATTTAGTATGGGCAACAACGGAGGCTATGTTCGAAACCAAAGTTTAAAGTAGCAGGCTATGCCAATTAAGGAAAGTCTAAAAATAATTTGAATCTGCGCTGCATCCCTCTGGAATCACTATATTCTACATAGATGATGTTTAGTTAGGCCCTCCTAGAACCTCTATAGTGCCACTATTGCGGTTTGCCTGCTATTTGAATATTGGTTCAAAACACAGTCCCTTTGAAATATCTGAATTAAAAAGGCAAATATCCACATTACCTTAGCCTTGCTTTGATGTTAAATAAGTAAAGTGATATTATTGTGTACAACCAGGATGTGAATTCTAGTTCGAGAGATTGGTCGGTTTATATGTTTTCATGAGAGAATAGGATATCTATGGAGAGGCGGTGATATGGTATCATATTATATATTTCACCAACTCTGGTTTTGTAAAAGCAAGCTACCATCAGAATCGTATTGCATAGTGTCACTAGATTACCAAAAAGCAATTGTATGAACACATACAAATTTTTTCTACCAAAATGCATGGACTTCATTTCCCTTTCACCAAAAAGGATTTTGTCCCTTTTTACATATAAAACTAAAGCATTGCCACAAAAATTAAAGCAGAAATGGCAAATGATACAAGATGCTGAGGAATAGATGGCATGCTCTGAATGCGCCAAGAACATGCTTTAACAATGCGGAACTCGACATCGCCAGGCCGCTCGAGGAGCTCGTCATCGCCGGTACATGATGTCTACTATGCAACTTTATTCTTGTAGACTCGTGTTGGGCCTCCAAGCGCAGAGTTTTGTAGGATAGTAGCAATTTTCCGTCAAGTGGATGACCTAAGGTCTATCAATCCATGGGAGGCGTAAGATGAAGATGGTCTCTCTCAAACAACCCTGCAACCAAATAACAAATAGTATCTTGTGTCCCCAACACATCCAATACAATGTTAAATTGTCTAGGTGCACTTTTTCAGCGAAGAGATGGTGATACAAGTGTAACAATAATAGTAGATATTGATTTTTGTAATAGGAATAATAAAAAAACAGCAGGGTAGCAAGTAAGAAAATTTAGCACAAACGGTATTGCAATGCTTGAAAACAAGGCCTAGGGTTCGTACTTTCGCTAGTGCAATATCTCAACAATGCTAATATAATTGGATCGTATAACTATCCCTCAACGTGTGATTAAGAATCACTCCAAAGTTCTTATCTAGCGGAGAACATAAGAAGAAAGTGTTTGTAGGGTACGAAACCACCTCAAAGTTATTCTTTCTGATCAATCTTTTGAGCTATCCCTATAAGTGTGAAAAATATCCCTAGAGTTCATACTAAAATAACACCATATGATACACATCAACCAACTATAATGTCACCTAGATACTCCAATGTGACCGCGAGTTTTTGTGAGATCATTATACGATATGCACCAAATAATTTTAGATTCATAATACTCAATCCAACACAAAGAACATCAAAGAGTGCCCAAGATTTCTACCGGAGAAACAAGGCCGAGAACGTGCATCAACCCCTATGCATAGATTACCACAATGCCACCTCAGAAATCTGCGAGTTGAGTGCCAAAACATACATCATGTGTTCTAAAGTCCATAAAAGTCTTCAATCAGATTACAACCTAAATCTGAAAGGGAAAACTCAATCCATCACAACTAGATAGAGAGGGCGAAACACCATACGATCCAAATATATAACAAAGCTTGTGGTACATCAAGATTGTGCCAAATCAAGAACCCCCCGAGAGAGAGATATTAAACACATAGCTACTGGTGCAAACCTAGCCCCGAGGGTGCACTACTCCCTCCTCATCATCGTGGACACCGGGATGATGAAGATGACCTCCGGTGATGATTTCCCCCTCACGCTGAGACGGGCTCCCGATTGAGTTTTCGTGTGTACAGAGGCATGCGGCGGCGAAACTTCTGGTCTACGGTTATTTCTGGGGGTTTATGTATTTATAGGATTTTTTGGCGTTGGCCTCACGCTGAGACGGCCCTCGAGGGGCCCACTTTCCACCAGGGCGCGCCAGAGGGGGGTGGCATGCCCTGGTGCCTAGTGGGCAGCAGCCCCCCGCCTTCGGTGGGTCTTTTCTCCAACATTTTTCTTTTGTTCCAAAAAATTTCTCCAAAAAGTTTCGTCCAATTCCGAGAACTTTTATTTCTGCACAAAAAATAACACTACAATAGTTCTTCTTAAAACAATGTTAGTTCGGGTTAGTTCTATTCATATCATACCAAAATGATATAGAATTGTTGTAAACATGGCTTGAATACTTAATAAATTAAAGATATGTTGGAGACATATCAGTACACTATACGAGCCATGCTATTGGCGTTGTGTCATGCGTTCCATTCCTCCTCGACAAGCTACCAGATCCAGCAAACCAGGTGTTGTCCCGAGCATGCTTTGCAAGAGGATGATCACACAAAGAGGCCATCATCTTTAGATACGATGATCGGGGCCAAAGTGGCAACCCAGTGCCCCGGACAACCACCTACCACACCGACCACCGCCACAACCAATGGGAATGCCTAGTAGCACCCACTCTAGCCACCGGTGGCCACAAAGGAGGCATGTTGCTTATAGAACCCCTGACTCCCATCGTACTGTGGGGCAGCAAAGACCTATACGCCACCTTCCTAGGTAGCCGCACAATCGTGCCCAGCGACTGCATCTAGCAACGGCAAGATGATGGAACGGGAGGGGAGAGGGCGGCGGCGATGGTAGGTTACACTCTCAAGATGCCAGATGTGGGCGACGCGAGGGTCCTCTCATTGGTGATGGTATTCGGACCGCAACATTTTTATATCCAGTTCTCAGATGATAGTGGATTTTCAGCTACCGGGTGACTAGGCAGCCTCTATAACCAGTAAAATCAAATAAATAGAAAAAAAAATAAGAAAATTCTGAAACTTTGCAACATCTGAAACAATCAAACATTGTAGGTGCTTGCAAATTTTCATGCCAAAAAACCGTTCGAATAGCTTTACACATGAAAAAGATTTCATTGCTAGATGTTTTTAGCACTTTTTCCACTAAAATTTGAAATTCATCTGTACACCTTTCTCTACATGATATGTTGACATGAAAACATGCAAGAACATACAAAGTTTGACCATCTTTGATGTTGCAAAGTTTTAGATTTTTTTCTTTTTTTTGTTAACTATTCGTAGAGGGTGCCTAGGCGCCGGGAGCTATTACACCTTTCACATACTCAGATACATCCATCACATTCATCCCATCTACCACCACCCCTCTTGAACACTTCTATAGCATTGATTATGTTGTTCCAAGACACGTCAGGTCATGTCTGGCATTGGGAACCCATCGAAGAATTCCCTAGCTTCCCCTACACATCAAAACCAGCGTGGAAAGAAACTGTATGGACCTTCAGGATTGTGCCTCCGTGAGCCTAGTTATATATGTGGGAACCAACGGGATCCAGGCGATGGCAGTGAGGGTATCCAGCAGGTAGCAGAGCACAGCTAGGGGCCGACCTCAGGGGCGCACGGTAGAAGATGCGGCTTAACGGCCAGGGGACGAGTGGCCAACCACGACATCCCATCTCCCACTCTCCATGCCCAGGAATCTGACGTGTGTTTTCAGGTGCCACTATTTGGTTCTCCAGATTATCCATCTGGCAAGGAAATCAGATGGATAGGATGGTCTGCCCGATATGTTCGAGTCAAACTTTGAAAGAGGATCAAACTCTAAGGAATACACCACGAACTTCAAGGTTCAAGGTATTGGGAGGTACGATATTTTTTGAAGGCATGTTACTTCTACCTACGTGCACCAGAAATGGTCGAGCTTGTGGAAAGTAGAGAATGGTGTTGTGCCAGAGCAACTAACATATGATTACAGCATCTCGGCATGGCTCAATGTGTTTCATTCTCGACCCCTCTCATTCTCAAGTTAGCCTCTCGTTCATTTCTTGATCCTCTCATTGTTGCTGCTAACAGAAGGTGAAGTTAGGCTGAACCTCAGTACCTACTCTAGTGAGATATGGAGAATGCACCAGGTCGATGGCCATGTATATATGCACAGATATGCATAATACTATTATATTTTTGCTGTGTAAGGTCTGGTTGGTGAGAATTTTTATCTGGGATCAATATTGTAAGGCACTTTCATACACAGAACGACATATAAATGGTGACTGTCTCCAATGCTATATGTAAAGAGTATGTGATGCTATTACTTTAAGCTTGGTGGTGAAATATCTTAATCATTTCTAATTTCTGAGCTAACTCATTTAGATTCTTCTTCTTTAACTCGTTCTTGTATCTAAACATTTAAACCATTTCACTCTATTGTGTATATAAGAGAACACCACATATATTGAAAATGGTGGAGGCCAATAACACACTTTGTATGGACAATCCAAATGCAGGTCCAAGAACAAGTAAACCATAAAATGGTGGATACTCTAATCCATCAATAGAAAGTTCCATGTTCTCTGTGGACACGGCGGTACAACCTATTGTGTTTCCTTACATTGTGATAAAATCTTCATCATTTATGTTGTGATGGACACGCGGTTGCATGATGTAATACAATATGCATCTTGTCATATCGATCTAGTTTGAGCCCTTCTCATTATGCCAATAGTTGCCCGAATTTCGATTGCATCTTCTAGCAAGTTCATGTAAATAAGAGAACTTGGTGATAACCTTGGCTGGCTGACCTTTATCAACGACAAAAAAACATGGCTTCGTTGAGCTTATTATCTTAGATAGTAACAAATTATAGTTGATTGTGCTAGGATCTCTTCTGTGACATCCCCATGTCCACCTTGTGGTGTGGTAACATGGGGGTGATACCCATGGGCTGCTCCATACCAACGTTATTTTTCTTGCATGTCTAGTATCTATAGTTTTTGCACAGGTCCTTGGCAAAGATGGTAAGGTACGGCTAAGGAAGATGAGTGGGATGACCCTAGCTCTGTATTGTTTGTGAGAGGCAAAATCTACCACGACATGTAGCAGCTTGTTGTCAGAGGCCAAATTAGGGCCGTGACTAGAGTTGTATATATAGTTTATGGGCTTAGGTAAAAATGGGCCGTTAACTGGCCATAAGACAGCACAACATTAATTCTATCCACAGCCATAACGGGTCATTAATGTGCCATAATACATGACAAGATGAATCGGGGCCAAAGTGTTAACGGTCCACAGATGGGCCGGCTATAACCACGGGCCGAATTTTGCCCAATAGCGTAAAAGGCCAATAACGGACCGTAAGTAATCGAGTGCCGGAAATAAGCCCGAGAATAAATCGGCCTTAAAATGTTGAAAGATAACACGGGCTGAAAACAGCCCAACTGAATCATAGGCCGCTAATGGGTATAAAGCAATTTACTGTTGATTATGGGCCAGACTCACCGCGGGCTGTTAAAGGGCCCAAAGGTACAAAATGCCTCATATGGGCAGATTTTCCCACACCTCGTAATAAAGCTATGGTTTGCTTGGGTGGATAGATCGGGTGACGGAGGTATGTGCTTTCCCATTGTTGTGATTGCTTGGGATTTTTATTTTTCTTTTTACTACACCATGACATAGCTTTGGTCTTGTATGACTGTGGTCCATAATAAACAGTAAATTGCTTTATCCCCATGTAAATTTGTGTGTGTGTGTGTGTGTGTGTTCGTGTTGACTTTTGCATCCTAGCAATGCATAGGTAAACACCTTTAACCAATATATATGTTTCCATAAAGAGGCCCTCGTGCCTGAGATATATCTTCCTTTGAATATTGTATAATACTTCAAAAACCCACCAACAATTGCATCTAGAGTCAATAGAAAACGTTTGTACTCATAATGTCGTCGCCATCTACCTTGAGCTCATGATGCTTGAACAACCATAGAATCTTAGGAGCTGGTATGAGCGCAAATCTAGAGGCCCCTTTATGTTTGGTTCTAAAATGACGGGTGAGGGACATGGGGACCACAAGATTTTTTCCTATCAAATGTTGACAAAAAAAAGCCACCCCTGTTCTCATGTCTAAGAGGGAGGTGAGAAGAACTATCACCACCTTGGTTAAAAAAATGTGCGCTTCAATTCATTTTAAACTATCATGGATATAGAATGATTTGTGGGCTACGTATGCCAACCTAGAATGGTGAATAAGCATTTCTCACTACAGCCTGCGGTACAAATATCCTGGGTGCATTGGGCCAGTTACCCATGGCATACATGTTTGTCTCATGAAGATAAGTGCTTACGTGTGGCAAATTGGGCATGGACGGCTGGATCCATGGCGTGGTTGTCATGCGATCGGAGAAAGAGTCGGTTGGCTTGAGGGCACTCGACATGTCTGACGGTAATGGCCACCCTCAAGCCCATGTGGTAGTTGGTGCATTTGGGCTCGGCAGCGAGTTTGAGCAAGTTCGCATGCTACCGTGCGCTGACCTTAAACCTATTTTCTTACATGGGAAATCACAGGCATGTTCAACTCGTAACTTTACGAGCTCAGCCGAGCGAAGCTTCCACCTGCATCAGCTTGGCTCATCTCCCGTCCAAGATTCTGCCTTCCTGGTGTGCCCAATTGGCAATGTACACTACTCTCTTTATATCTTTCATGTGCTGCTGGTGCATGCAAACATCAGTTACGAGTTAAACCTCAAGGACTCGTGGAGAATGAAGAGAGCTACCACACGCATATCCCATGACTCGTCTAGTTTTTTGTGTGTGCGGCATATATTTGACAGGAGAATAAGATAGTGTCTCGCACAATAGATAGTGATATCTGTTAATTGCGTGAGCACGGAGAAGAAATGTTTATATATGCTCAGCCACCACACTGTATGATGGTGGCTATGTGTTAATGTGTACTGCTAGTCTGCTGCGCCACCACACTGCTGCTTCCACCAGCTCCTTCGCTGCTATGTATGCTTCCCATAAGACCGCGGTCTTGTCAGAGTGCAGACATAAGTAATCGAACGGGTCTCGCGCAGGCTGAGATGTAGTAGTTTCCGCCATTGGTTGACTGCCATGTCGAAACACAACAAGAACAATAGCTGCTCCGATATAAGACGTAATAACAATCTTTGCCCTGCAAGGTGGCAACAATGGTCTTTCCCTCTTAAATCATTTTTCACATTCATGTACATACAACTGGATAGTTTTGGTTTCATTTCTTTCTCTTACCAGTCTCGGGGGCTCATATCCTTGCAAACTTGTGCAAGAAAATGAAGATGCTCTAGTGGATCAACAAAAACATGTTAATCCTATCTCTCGGTGCAACGCACCAGCAATTTTCCTAGTGGTGAATAATTAATATACACCTTTGTCCCTTAGCACTTCAATGATGTAGAAAAATTATGAAATTTAATTTACCCATCTCATTTATACACAGACATCTCATTTATACAACATAATCTCATTTTTAATCAAACTTCCGTTCTCGGACCAACTAGAAAAAAAAATCACTGCAACCAATTTATAACCGATTTTCTTGTCAATTTGACCATGCACACTAGCAGCCAATACAATTTAGTTAGTTCATAAAAAATTCAAACAATATTTACGTCAGACTTTAATTCCAGCTAACGAACATGTTCGACGTGCTATATTCTTTCGAATATAACAAAATACATTAGAAAGAGGAAAATGGCATGACAGAAGAAGATCACCGACAGACACCATCAATCAAGGATCTTGGTCAGCTCAGTTATTTGTTTGGTTCGTAGCAAGACAAGTCGATACTGCAACCCTGATTCAATAGACAAATGCAAGTGCCCACAGGGTGCTGGTTTGCCACTAAGCTACTTGGGTACGATGAAATGGCATAGTTCATATTGACAATATTCGCTGAAGCTATTTAGTACACTGAGAAACCATCCTCCATCCTCTTATCCCCGGCGCCTCCTATTCTATAATGGGTTTCGCAAGTTCTTGTTTTGTTCTTCTCATGCCTCCCAAGGCTAGCTTTTCTTTCATTTCTCATATTTAGTTGCTTCATCGAGTGAGTTTGCTATGCGTGCATACTGTGTGAAGACGGGGCAGTAGCATAGATGTACTCATGTATACACGAGCATGTTCTTATGGACAGTAGAAGGTCGTTGAGTCAGTTTGCCTTGATCCATGTCATGCATAGTACCTACGTGGTCATGATTCAGACAGTTTCTGCCTCGGTGTGCTAGTACGTGCTTGTGTTGTCTTAATGGAGAAGATTCCCAAGTACCTGGTTGATATTGGGTTAGCGCATCTTCAGCACTCACCCCCAAACCGTATACCACATCCGACCGCTGACCGGCCGGACCAGTCAGCAGACCGTGATGTGGGAGCCGGCCATCCAATGGTAGCCGCATACATTTGAATCCGGATTTGAACTAATCAGACCTTTTTCATCAAACACATGGAATTCATCAATGTCCGGATAAAAAAGCGCAAAAACCATTCAGAAATAGCATGGAAATTTGTCTAGAACAAAATTATTTCAAATTCAACATGATTAACCAGATGTTCAACAAGTTTTTCATGGATAGATAATGTTGTCCCACACATTCTACCCCTTAAGATTAATCTAACAATGTATGGGCGTGAATGGTCCGCCCACTGATCTGTAGTACACCATGGCAACACTTGCAGGCTACACAATGTGTACATCAACATAGTGAATGAATCAGTAAACATGTAGAGAAAGAAGATACAAAACATACGATCTCTATGGTTACCACGCGAAATGGCCACATTGCCTCCACCGATCAACCGCGCCACCATCCTAACGAAGTTATGGATGGTGTACCATCGACACGCTAATGACTTTGACATTGCATTCATGAATGATGTGCATGTCATACTGTGCAATGTGCTTTCGCGCATGAAACAAACCATGCATGGACTTCCAAAAGATCCCTCCCTCCTTATGCTCCTACCTACGAAGTCAGCAGATTCGGCCAACCACATATCACACAACAGTTGATCCTCATTGACCGAGTACCCCGCAATCCTTCTTACTCTAAAAAACGATATGAACTTTGAAAAATAAGCTCAACGGGATTTGACCGAAGACATGTCTGGCCTAGTATCCAACATGGTCGGCGTCGACAGGTGGGCGCAGGGTACCTACAGTCGGATCCCGGGTGGACGACACCGTTATACCAAGGCGAGCGGGCATGTGGCTGAGTCTTGTGGATGTTCGACAAAGCCTAGGCAGTGGCCGGAGAGGTACACCGGCAGTGTCGGACAAGGAGGGTGTGGATGCCAAGTAAGAGGGAGGATGGGCGGAATGTGACTTGGAGGGAGCATGTGAGTGGGCAACCTACGTGATGACTGTCCGGACTCTTTCAAAGCCCCCCAACACCAACCCCACCCCACTTGTTCCAATTTCTTACAAAACGGACGTCCAGACTGGTCCACGGACCAATAGGATACCGCATTGGATGGCAGAATGGGTCCGGAAAGCTCAACCCAGACTAGCATGGGCAATTTTAGAGTCGATGTTGGAGATGCGCTTACGATACAGATTGCGATATATCTTCGGCCTTATAAATTGTGCATCTCGGTCCTTCGTAGAGCAACTAATATCTCCATTTTACAAATTGGTGCTGCACCAAAAGCTCTGTCATCTTATACAGTTCAAAATGTTGGTTTTCCAGATGAATCTAGGAAAAGAACGATGCATGAGTGCACCTATCGCTGGACACAGAAACTAAGGACAGATCATGGGTTTTCACCTCGAGGCAGAGTTTGAATAAACTTCATGCAATGCCAAATCGGTCTTCACCGAATGCTCGATAAGTATGTTAATATATGTGACGTGTTTGTAGTCATAGTGAAGAGTCTTCGGCTGAGCTCCGCCTTGGCGTATCCTTGTTTATACTTCAGATCACAGGAATATAGTGCACCGTGGCGGCATTTGGGACTCGATGATACGAAGCTTTACATTGTGCTCGAAGTATACAAGGTCCATGTTATCGATGACGGTGGCGGCCCTCACTCATAACGACTCACAAGTAGGTCATGGACACCACCTCACCTTGTCACCAAACACGAGGATGCCCAAACTTTATAATGCAGATCGGAAAGTTGAACTGCGGTAGAAAATAAAAAGGTGTGGAAATATGATTGAGATTGTCTGTTAAGAAGGTTCGATCGTACAGTAAATTATATGTCAATGCGTACTTAGCTGTAGCGTTCTGCCAGCAGATGGTGTTTTAACATCGGAAGAACACCACACTGTGTAGAACACATAGCCAACCGCGTATCAAGTTTCAATTTTTTTATTTTATTTTAGAAAAGGAGGATGACCCTCGGCCTCTGCATCTGAAAGATGCATGCGGCCATTTTATCGATTATTCACAAAGACCTTATAAAGCAATAAATTAGTAAGTTTGAAGCCCCCATCTTCGCAAAATCTGCTGCTACTCCTATCTAACAGATGAGGGGGTGCCGAAACTCTGGGCCTAATACCAAACAGACCTCGCACCAGTGTCTAACATCTAAAACCTGAGGCTCCAACCAAGCCACACCGCCGGATCTGGGGCACTCACCAGTTTAGCACCCTCTCAAAGGCTGCCGCCGCCATCTTCCCACGATCCATCTTCAGGGCAGGTATCGATGCATCAATTGTCGGGCCTGCAGTCGACGCCACCACGACGTCAGACAACACCACCTCCCTACGCGCGTCCATCATCACGCATCTGTTGCAAAGACCCTGCTGCGTCACACCGCCAAGATTCCACATCGTCGATGCAAGACAAGAAACACCGCTCCACCAGTAAAACCGCCACTGGTCCCTCGGTCCAATACACACCTCCAAGAATGATGCCCCCAAGGAGGGAAGGACACGAGAGCGCCACCATCATCCGATCAATTGATCAAGGGTTAACCCCGGAGGTGTCGAGAAGAGCTGGGAGCTTCACCTTGACGAAGCCTTCAAGAAGGAAACGACGCAAGGACGTCCCCATCACCGGCTCCGGCCACTGACCGAAGACCAGGTTTTCAACCGGATCTGTCCCAAGAAATTCAGCCAACAAAATGTGCACCGTCTCGACCGGCTTCAAAGCCCCGGATCTGGCCGCCTAGATCCAGCGACCATCCACAATAGCACTGCCAACGTGAGAGCCCTTGGCACACGGGAGCCTTGGAGGAGGGTTGCCACCCCACCTCTCCAAAGCGTGAGAGCCGTCAAGATGTATCCCGTGTGCTCGTGAATGTGTCTAATCTGAACCAATCCGGAGACAAAGCTACCAGATCGCCGGCGCAGACTCGCCTTGGAAAGGGACAACAACACGCTATGCCGCCGCGGGGAGTCCGAGCTTCCCCTGCCGCCACCTTCCAGGGCCGCCGCCCCGGGATCCAGGCCGAACGTCGCCGACAAGGTTCACATGTAGAAGATAACTACCATGACATGCAGTAAACAAGGGAGATGTTATATATGTGGCTAGATTGGAGTAAGATATGGCTCAGCAACCAGTCGCTATGTAGACTGCACAAGATGCCCTATTTCGATTTGTCAGTAGAGAAGACTGTCACGCCAATGGAACACATATTCTCGTACTCTTGACTGACGCTAAGAGTGAACTTCCAAATGTCTCATATTCCTATTTGTTTTACTCATATTGTGCCAACATTTAGTAGTAGAGAGAAATGTGATAGATCTCCTGAAATATGGGGTGAACACTCAATCCCGTGGTGTCAATTATATATGTATGGTTTAACCATACATGCAATGGTAGGTCCGAACAAATTTCTCGAGATTTATTGAAGGAAAATGCCCTGCATAAATGATGGCAGTCTCCAATGCTATACATCAAGGACACACGCTCTCTTTTATTTTTCTTGTTTGTCCAGGCTTGTGCTGGTCGTTTAGAAATTGATGAGATAGGCAACTCATTTTGTTCACTCTCTTACTGGCACTCTTTTGTTTTGATACAGAGGGGGTACATTTTTTCCCGAACAATTTGTATCAATTATTTATCTATGATGTGATATAAAGCCTCCACCTTTCTTCCGCCTATGTCTAGAAATTTTCACTTCTCTCCATCTCATGGAGCCTCAGGTGGGCTGCTCACTTCTTGGGACGATAACACCGTCATTTGCACTAAAACTCATTCTGACATCTACTCACTAACATGCTGGTTCGAGTTCAGGGCGACTGACCTATCCTTTGTGGTCACTAATGTTTACGGCCCTTGTGACCACTCACTAAAACCTGTGTTTCTCAACTCCCTATCTACTCTCAAGACGATGATCTCCGGCCCCTGGACTATCATCGGCGACTTTAACTTGACTCTCCGCTCATCCGAGAGATCAAACAATAATTTTAATCGCGCCGAGGCAACGCTGTTTTCATCCATGATTCATTTGCTGCAGTTGCAAGATCTCCTTCTCCTCGATCGCCTCTACACTTGGTCCAATCAACAAGACAATCCAATCTTGGTTAAGCTAGACCGAGCCTTAATCAACGTAGATTGGTCCCAGTCCTTTCCGAACTCTTCGATTATATCTTGCTCTCGTACTACTTCCGACCATGTGCCTATCTGCCTGTCGGCGTCCACTTCGATTCCTAAGACTAAGGTGTTCCGCTTGAACAACAACTTACTACACCTCCCACGTTTCCAAGACTTGGTGAAGAAGAACTGGTCCAGCGTCACCCACAGCCACCTGGACCCTGCGGGCAAGATTTGTCTTAAAATAAAGAGGACTCGATGCATGGCCAAGCAATGGGCTTTCAACGGAAAATCTCCCAAAACCATTGCTAAGAACTGCTCAACCACCATCAATTTTGTGGACAAATTGGAGGAGTCTAGATGTTTATCTCCGTTAGAGCTTCAACTTCGCGTAGCGGTCAAGCTCTTCCTTCACCGCCACAACAAAATTTTGGCCATCTATTGGAGTCAGCGTGCAAAAATTAAAGAGTGCAATCTTGGAGAAGAAAACTCCGCTTACCTCCACACCTGCGCCTCAGTCAGATTCCGCAAGAATCAGATTAAGTCCCTGATGGTTAAGGGATCGAGCTTCACTACCCACAATCAGAAAGAAAAAATTCTACTTCACTTCTTCAAAAATCTTGTTGGCACCCCTGCCGCCTCCTCTATCAACTTTGATCTACCTGGTCTCGTCGCCTCGTCTGCCCTCTCCACCATTGATGCAGCCAGTCTCATCCGGCCTTTCTCTCTATGCGAAATTAAAACCGCTCTATGGGGCATGAATGACAACGCCAGCTCGGGTCCGGATGGCCTAGGCCCTGCTTTCTTTAAAGCCAACTGGGATTTGGTTAAAAATGACCTTCTCAGCCTGCTCCACGGGTTCCACAGCTGCTCCGCTGATCTTAAACGGATCAACAAAGCATTCATAGTTCTCATCCCCAAGAAAATTGGCGCCAATGAACCAGGGAGCTACCGCCCTGTGTCCCTGCAAAATTGCGCTATAAAAATCACCTCCAAATGCCTCTCTAACCGGACTCAACCCTTCATCAACCATATGATCCACCATGACCAATCTGGGTTTGTCCGGGGTAGAGGGATCGCAGACAATTTCACGTATGCTGCGGATATTGTCCAGTCTTGCTTCAAACGCAAAAAGGCTGCTATTGTTCTTAAGCTTGATTTCCAAGAAGCCTTTGACTCAATATCTTGGGACGCCATTGCGGCCGTCTTGCAGGCGAAAGGTTTCCCCCCACTTTGGTGCTCCTGGATAGACCAACTAAATAGATCGAGCCAATCCTTTGTGCTCCTAAATGGGACCCCTGGGCCCTGGTTCCACTGCAAAAAAGGACTGCGCCAGGGCGACTCCATGTCACCGTACCTATTTATCCTCATCGCCGACATTCTTCAACGTCTTATTTTGCACGCTTCGGCTTCGGTGCTCCTTCACCACCCTCTGGATAGCTCTCTCCCGTGCCCAGTCCTTCAGTACGCCGACGATACGCTAATTATCCTTCAGGCTAGCTTGGAGCAATTAACTCATCTCAAAACAATTTTACTAGAATTCTCGGCAGCCACCGGGCTACAGATAAATTTTCACAAGAGCACCTTTGCCCCTATTCATGTTGATGATGCTCTCGCCTCCTCTATGGCTGCGGTGCTGGGATGCCCTGTGGCATCCTTCCCTCAAAGCTACCTGGGTCTCCCTCTATCCACTCACAAGCTCAACCTATCGGCTTTTTTCTTCATCATAGACAAAGTGGATCGGAGACTCGCTGGTTGGAGGGGCCTGCTGCTTTCCTTAGCCGGCAGGGCCATCCTAGTGCGGGCGGTCCTTCGTGCCCTCCCACTCTATGCGATGTCTGCTCTTCTGCTTCCTTTAGGTACAATCCAGGCCATCGATAGTCGCTGTCGAGCTTTCTTCTGGGCAGATCAGGATACGATTTCTGGGGGTCAGTGTAAAGTTGCGTGGGATGCGGTTTGTCCTCCCTTCTCTAGTGGGGGCCTTGGGTTTCTATCGTTGCACCAGTTCAACCAGTGTCTTCTCCTCAAACAATTGCTCAAAATCCACTCCCACTGCATAACCTCCGAGCCAAACCACCTGGCCTCCACCTACGGATGGAGCCACCACCGTGACCTTGGCGACCCAGCGCGTCTTGACACTGTCATCTGGCGCGACATGGCGAAGGGTCTTCCTCTGCTTCGTGCTATCACCAGGGTCATCCCTGGCGATGGTCGGTCCCGGGCTTTCTGGCTAGATTTATGGATCCCTAACCACACCACCACTCTAGAGGTTCAGTTCCCAGCCATTTTTTCCCACACACTTAGACCTAACGCTTCCTTTGCAGCTGTTCTAGTCCACCCACAACTAAACACCTACCTCGCCCCACGACTCTCACATGCTGCAGAAAGCGATCTCGAATCTATCCGCTATATCCTTGTCACGTTTTCCTTGAATGAACAGGTACCTGACCGGAGAAACAGTAGACTCGAAGGTAAACCGCTGACCACGGCCTTCGCATACGGGGCACTATGGATAGACAGGGCGATGGACCCGATGGCGCCTGCAATCTGGAAGAACTATGCCCCAAACAAGTGTCGGCTGTTCCTATGGCTAGCGCACAAAGACAGGCTCTACACCAACGATCGAAGATTCAGGAGGGGCATTGCGACTACTGCAACTTGTCCCTTCTGCAACGACTCCGAGACTATCAACCACCTGCTTTTCTCATGTGCTCAAACTCATCTGATTTGGGCTGAACTCAACTCTCTCTGCCATACTATGCCTGACTCCATCACAACCTGCTGGGGCTCACTGATGAATGACAAAATCCGATCTACGGTGATCATCGCCATCCTGTGGAATATCTGGAAGCGAAGAAATGCTAAAGTGTTCAGAGCTGAAATACAGGATGCGTACAAGCTGCTCCGCGCCTGTGCGGACGATCTCATGTTATGGTCTAATAGATGTTCCACCGAGGTAAAGAAATCTCTTCTCCTAGAGTGGAGATCAATGTTGTTGCTCTTAGTCGGGAGAACGTAACTTTACTATTTTTTTCC
>LT934117.1:715877568-715896786 GCA_900231445.1 Triticum turgidum subsp. durum | reverse complement strand
TGTAAGTTTCACGTTGGTTTAATATATTCGTTCAGGCCGGCGTAAGCCCGCCGTTGCAGCGTCAAAAAACTAGCACCGAGCCAAAAATGTGTAAGTCGGGTGCATATACTGTTCCAGAAATAGAATGACTCCCCGTTCTTTTAGCACACATGATTATTGGACTGCATACCATTAACGTTAGGGTCTTTTGCTGTCGGTTCACGTAATATACACCCCGCGTCCCCCGCGTCGCCTCGCCGGGCATCGCGTGGGAGACCTAGCTCGAGCGCCACAACTTTCTCTCCTCCATCCCCCCGCACCTTGCCGCCACCAGACGCAAGGCCCACAAAGCCGCGCTGGTTTCGGCGAAGGTGGTGGCGGGGCCGTTCCGGACGGTTCGTGGGATCCGCGGCTTAGTCCGCCCGATGACTGCACGACTCCGGCATGTGGGTGAGCAGGGCGTCCTGGGTGCATGGAGATGGTCGCTGGGCAGCCGACAACACTCGAATGTGCTCGCCAACAGCTGTCTAAGGGCGCCGTTGTGATGGCCAGGCGGTTGTTGTAAGCCTGCCTGGACCTTCGGGCTATTCCCTCCCCCGTCCGTCGCTCTGCTGCTGGCCGCCGGTATGAAGGCTTGGCCTCGGTTGTGTGGATGCAATGCGGTGGCGTGGCATGCTTGAAGTGTGGCCGTGATGTTAGAAATAATCCTGACTGAGCATGGTGGCGACGGGCATCAGTGCCCTAGGTCGGGTGTGTGGTGGTGCAGACCGGCATCAGTGTGTTCAGCTCCTTCCTCTACCTCCGTACCATCTTCTCCAGCTAGGCTTAGACCCAACACGGGAGTGCTCGGGGTTGTGTACTCCTGATGGTTGTGTACTCCTGATGTGTAGCGGCTTGTGCATGTGTGAACGTCCATTGGCAATGGTGATGTGCTTCTGTGCTCCTGTTCCTGCCATGTAGGTCCTTGGGCAGGCTGGAATAGGGAGGGCTCTCTCCGTCGAGGTCGAGAAAGAACAAAGCAAACCACCCGATAAAGAGAAAAAAGGCAAGAGCGTCAAAGGGCATGGAGCAAACCACCCGATAAAGAGAAACACGATATGGTACTCCCTCCGTCTAGGTGAGTAAGTCATCTTAGGTTGTGCACCGTGACCAAGGAGGAAGGGAAAACGAGAGTACTTAATGTTCATTTGCTAATTAATAACATTGCATGCAATGAACTAACCACTGCATGTCGTGTTTGGTAGTCTCAAGTCATTAAAACCATGCACACCCCACATCTTTTATTGGTTGACATGTCAAGAAACAAGAAACGAGATAGAACTTAATGCACCGCGCCTAAGTGTTTTGGAAATATTTGGTTTTCGTAATATGACTTACACACCTAGACGGAAGGAGTAGGAAGAAGTACATGTAGGTATCAAACAGCTGCCCTAAAGACCTATAAGGATAACGGAACAAAAAGGTTGATGAGGGACAAGAAGACGAGAAAGAGCAACAGGGCGTAGAAGTTGCGTGTAGTCAAAGGAGAGTGGGAGGAATAATACCATGGACAACTGAACCACAAAGCGTTAGTTCTAATGCCTGCAAGCTGGAAAGGTTGTACGAGCTATTAGAACAAACCGAGTATAGGCAAGAGGAAATAAAAACCCGAACCTTGATTAACTGGAAGAACAGGCGCAACTAAAGAACAGAGCAAATCAAGGAGCAGCTGCAGCCACCACAAAAGAACGATGAGCATATGCGTCAAGACAGGAACAAACCAAAGGCGAGAGAAAGCTAGAAACTCTGTCAGCCAAAGAGCACACGGCGTGACAGCAGACGAAGCATGCGGCAGATCGGTGCGCACATAGCCCCAGGGTTGCGCCCACGGCATCCAACCGCGAAACGGACGGTGCAGAGGGCATTCTCACTTGTGAAGGCCCCTCGGAGGCAGATACGCCAGCATCACTTATACGAATAATGAGCGAGTGTCAGTGAGACTCAAGGTAAAGGCCATGGTCTAGACTCCTTGTCGGTGTTAAAACCGGCGGATCTCGGGTAGGAGGTCCCGAACTGTGCGTCTAGGCGGATGGTAACAGGAGACAAGGGACACGATGTTTTTCCCAGGTTTGGGCCCTCTTGATGGAGGTAAAACCCTATGTCTTGCTTGATTAATATTGATGATGTGTGTTACAATAGTAGATCTACCACGAGATCAACGAGGCTAAACCCTAGAAGCTAGCCTATGGTATGATTGTTGTTCGTCCTACGGACTAAAGCCATCCGGTTTTTATAGACACCGGAGAGGGCTAGGGTTACACAGAATCGGTTACAATGGTAGGAGATCTACATATTTGTATCGCCAAGCTTGCCTTCCACGCCAAAGAAAGTCCCATCCGGACACGGGACGAAGTCTTCAATCTTGTATCTTCATAGTCTTGGAGTCCGGCCGATGATGATAGTTCGGCTATCCGGACACCCCCTAGTCCAGGACTCCCTCAGTAGCCCCTGAACCAGGCTTCAATGACGACGAGTCCGGCGCGCATATTGTCTTCGGCATTGCAAGGCGGGTTCCTCCTCCGAATAATTTATAGAAGATTGTGAACACCAGGATAGTGTCCGGCTCTGCAAAATAAATTCCACGTACCACCATAGAGAAAATAATATTACACAAGTTCATTCTGCTGACGTATTTGGTGGCGTGACATCACACCACTACCAAGCCTTTACTAGAATTGTTTTTATTGTACCACCTCAGCGTGTTTAGCGAAGCGGTTTCCTTGGCACGTCTTGTCGAGGCAGAGATCGTGTTCCCCTTATTCCAGAATTCTCATAAATACGAACGTGGGTCACCCAACTGCGCCTGTTGCCACGCCCCCTCCATCGAAGGCGGGTTCCAAACGGTCACGGGGACGGCTCTTGGTATTCTTCCTCTTTATAATGAGACCAAGGCCCGTTCTTTTTCTTCAATCCTCAATCGAATCTGCCCCTCGCCCCAAGTTCCAACACCCAGGGCTCCAGATTCGGGTACCTTCCACCTTCGACAATGTCCGGCTCCGACCTACGAGGCCGGTGGACGCCCTCTTCCGTCACGGAAGAAGATGTGCTAAAGCTGAGAGACGCCAGGTACTTGACCTACAAGATTTCGCATAGGTTGCCTGCCCGGGGGCAAGTTACTCCTACTCCCGAGCCCGGCGAGAGCGTCGTATTCGTGTCTCACCACCGTCGGGTTTTAGGCTTCCTGATGGATCCCTTCGTGAGGGGGCTCATGTTTTACTATGGGCTAGAATTCCATGACTTGGCTCCGGAGTCCATCCTCCACACTACCCCTCACTTCGGCTTGTGGCTCAAAACCTTCAACGTGGAGCCGAAGATGATTGAAGGGCGTCAGGCAGAGTGCGGCAGGGTGGTTATAAGCAAGAGGGCCGATGCTCCATGGCCCGAGGGCTCTTTTCAGGAGGAGCTCGGCTTGTGGCAACAGGAGTGGTTCTATATCACCGCTCCCAGGGGCAGCAGGCAGAGGCCGCCGCCCGTCTTCCGCTCGGGCCCTCCACAACGGCTGACGTCATGGGTCAACAAGGGGCTTAACTGGGGGCCGTCCAAAGACGTACCCCTTTTGCAGGACCGGATTCGAGGCCTCCAAGAAAGGGAGATTAATCTGGTCGTAGTGGCACATGTTATGCTGATCCGGCGCCTTCTGCCCTGCAAACGTCGCCCCCTCCGCCTGTGGGAATTTAGTCCGGAGGGGCCACGAGCTCTCCAACACTTCATGGGTTTGACACCCGCGGAGATGTACAAATTGTTCTTCGGATCGCAAGAGATGCGTCCAGACTTGACCGAGGACGCTGGCCTAAGCTGCAATCGCCCGGATACTCAAGTAAGTAGCCCTGTGTCCGGACATATTGTCCATTTATTCATCATGGGTTTGCCTTTTAACCAGCTATCCCTTCGACAGGAGTGGATAGCGCAAGCAAAACTGATACACTGTCCGGCCCCCCTCCCTGAGACCACGCCGGATCCCGTGTTAGTCAAAATGTGGGAGTTTGCGCCTTCGGAGGAGAGCGAAGGGGGGCACAGGGAAACTACCACCTCTGCCAAGGAGGCCTTCAATAAGGGGGGAATCGAGAGCCCCTCCTTCCAGGGGCAGAAGAGGACTGCTTTCGAAGACCCGGAGGCCAAGTCCTCAAAGCGGGGAAAGAAATCTGCACCGGAAGGTCCTGTGCCGGGAAGAGCCCCGGCTGCACTGTCTCCTCGGAGGAATCAACCCTCCAGCGAGCCGTAAGTAAAAAAAGGGGAATTTTGTAATAGGGGACGCCCCTGTATTATTTCCAAAGGTAACCGAAGTTTTCACCTTGTAGTTCGGATCTCAGCCCATCTCAGCAGAGCTCATCTTCGGGGGACCTTCGTCCGGAGATGATGGAGAGCGAGACGCCTCCCTCTGCCGCCCCGTCGGGCGGGGCGGACGACCCTGAGGTGTCATCACGGAGGGTCTCCCCGAGTCCGATGGGGCCGGAGAGTTCGGCACCCATTGGAGTACGGCCGGTGGAGCTGCAGGATTTGCTCAAGAGGGCGTCTATCTCAGAAGATCACCGCACGTTAATGAGTATGGTGATTGAGAGGATCTCATCCGCCGAAAGCGGGTTGTATGAGGCCGTCGGAAGTTTGCTGACGGGGTTTGAGGTACGCAAAAAATGACATACCTTTTGACAGTTTTGCACATGGAGTGCGCCCTGTATAGATAGTAGCCCCTGAGACTTGGTATGCTGTCAAAAGCGACAGCGTGCCAAGGATCATAATCTCAGTTATAGAATGTCGCCTTTCCTATGCAGGTGGCGGAATGTTCGATGGCCAGCCGGACTGATGGAGTTGCCGAACTGAAGAGGCAACTCGATGTTGCGGATGCGGACATCGCGCTGGTCAATAAACGACTTAACGAGTCGCAAGGTAGGTGGTTGCTCCGCGGTTGCCTAGTAAGGGAGCTGATGCCCGTTCCTTACAATTTGTATGCTTGATGCAGATGGCGCCGCTGCTGTGGAAGACCTTCGAGCAGAGCTTGCTCGAGCCAAGGAGCAAGCCAGGAAAAGTGCTGCGGCTGCCTCGAAGGCAGCGGAAGAGTTAAAAAGCCGAAAAGGCTGCTCATTGCCGAAGCAGGGGGGAGATGGCCGGAATGGCCGCGAAATTAAAAGATGTTGCCGACCGCTATGAGGTTCTTGAAAGAGAACGCTGAGCGGAGCAAGAGGACCTGAAGAAGGCTGCCGTCGAAGCCAAGGATGCCCGTGGTGCGATGCAGGCTATGAAGGAGGAACTGCGTCAGGCCGGAGACATTGCGGCTGGAAAGCCCTTTCTACTGCGTAGGAAGTTTACGGATCCGAAGTATGCTCAGTTGGGCCAATTGTGTGGTGCGGAGTGCGGCGGCGAGTGCGGCGGACGCAGTCGTGCACTTCCGAAGCCAGAAGGATAACGAAATGGAAGAGCTTTTCTGGTCTCAATTCCATAGTCCGGAGCGTCCACTCCCATTGGCTGATCGGCTGGCTGAGTGGGCTGAGCTGAATAGATTGTACGGACTTGCCATGACGGATGTGGTCGCTCATCTGTGGCCGGAAAGGCCCAAGTCGAAGAGTTATTTTGGCTTGTTGCAGCAATTCCTTGGGGCGGTGCCGCATATCAAGGCGATGAATCGGTTGGCATGCATAGAAGGTGCACGGATGGCTCTCGCTCGTGTGAAAACATACTGGGTGGAGATGGATGCCACCGCTGTTGCATCCCGGGGTTGAGGAAGTCCTGCAGGGCGCTCGTTTAATAGAGTCGCAGTGCTCGAAAGATGTTATGTTTAAATGACATGTATGATTTCTGAGATCATGTTTATAATGCAACGGCTTTTTATACTTGTGCGTTCAAGTATTGAACTATCTCCTGTGCGGCCGTATATGTATGAATAACCTGAAAGTTGCAGTCTTTGGCTTCAGCCCCCACGCATATGGTGCGGGGGTGTTTGCAAAAAAGAAAAGCGTTTTTTCACACTTAATCCAACGTCTTGGTCCTTTGAAGGAGGTGATAGCATAGCAAACTAGGCAACCGGACTATAATGCTTTATCACTTTCACTTAGCCATAGGAGCTCGATGGTGGGCTACTATATAGCCCCTAGAGGCACCGCGCTCTCCGAACTCCGGGCGCGTATGTGCCTGACCGGGAAGCGGTCCTTCGTCAAAGCGGAGGAATTCTAAACATTCCAATAGTCGATCGAGTGGTTGACCAGTCTCTCCCTATATCATGACAGTCAGTTTTCGGCTTTCTCTACTGAGGTGCCCGCCCGGCCGAACCGGGGCACAATCGCAGTAGTTCTCCTGGTGCCGCGTTAGCCGATGGAGCGGAACGTAAGGCAGCAAAACACAGGAGCCGGGCAAACCTAACATTTTACCGAAGACATGATTCGGAGCTGATGCATATAAGGCCTAACTCGAGACGTCGAACACTCCCTGAGGTGTTCGGTCTTTATGATACCGGGCAGAACAATGCCCTAAGCCCTTATTCCGGCGCTGATCTTTTCTGCGTCGTGATTTCCCATTTCCATCCCTTACTTCGGATGTACTCGGGTCGCTGTTGCTGCATCTAGCCAGCCAGCTGTCTTCCCCTGCGCAAAAGCGGGTCATGAGGCTTGTTAGTCCGGCCATTGTTCTTGGTTTTTCCTGGCCGAGGTGCCTGGCGAGCCATTCGTCTCGGACGTTGTGCTTAAAGGCTGCTAAGGCTTCGGCATCCGGACAGTCGACTATTTGGTTCTTTTTGGTGAGGAACCTGTTCCAGAATTTGCGTGCTGACTCTCCGGGCTGTTGAGTTATGTGACTTAAATCGTCTGCATCCGGAGGGCGGACATAAGTCCCCTGAAAATTTGCTCGAAACGCATCCTCGAGCTCTTCCCAACTTCCAAAGGTATTTTCTGGGAGGCTTTTGAGCCAATGCCGAGCTGGCCCTTTGAGCTTGAGGGGTAGGTATTTTATGGCATGGAGATCGTTTCCTCTGGCCATATGTATGTGTAGGATATAATCCTCAATCCAGACTCTAGGGTCTGTTGTTCCGTCATATGCCTCTATGTTTACGGCTTTGAATCCCGCTGGAAATTCATGATCCAGTACCTCGTCGGTGAAACATAGTGGGTGTGCGGCGCCCCTGTATTTGGGTGTGCCGTTGTCTTCAAACGCTCGGCGGGTTGTGTTGCTTCCTGGAGTCTTCTTTTTTGGCCCATAGATAGACCTGATCGGGTCATCCTTTTTCCGAGGATCTTGCTGATCGTGTGCCGGCTTGTGTGCGGCGCCCCTTGCTGCTCTTAGCCTGTCATCTGGTCGTCTATCCGGCCAGGCGGCCTCTTTCTTTTTTGACTGCGGGGGCTCTAAGGCCTCCTCGTCGAATTCGGGCAACAGCTTGCGCTTCGGATAGCTCTTTGCCTGGCGACTAGCGCCATATTTATCTGCGGTATTGAGTACTTTACTCCATCTCATTCTGAGTGCGTCCTCCGCTGTTTTGAGCTTCCGCTTTTGCTTCTTCAAACTTCTTGCAGTAACGACGAGCCTTTTATGAAGGTTCTTATGCTCTGGTGATGTGTTCGGCGTGAGGTCGTATAGGCTCTTGTTTTCGCCGGGGATGGGCTGCTTGTCCAGTTCGTCATATTCGGATGGTTGCTTGGTGGCATGTTCGCCGTCCACTGCTTCGCCCTGCTCTAGGGCCGGGTCCGTATGGGTGCCGTTTTTATCGAGGCGGGACTTCGGGCGGTGCTTGCATCGCCGTTTTGGTTGTTTGTTGGGGGAGTTGTCCTTCGCCATGTCCCGTTGTTCCTCATTGTCGCTTCCTTTTGGTGTATCCACCAAGTATACGTCGTGAGTTGGGGTGGCTTTCCAATGCCCGATAGGCGCTGGTTCTTGGTCATCTCCGGCATCGTCGTCCATACCGTCGATGTCTTCGGAGTCGAAGTCTATCATGTCGGTTAGATCATTGACAGTGGCTACTAAGTGGGTGGTGGGTGGGCGTTGAATTTCTTTGTCATCCGCATCCCAACCATCCTGACCGCAGTCCGGCCAAGGCTCTCCTGATAACGAGAGATACTTTAGCGAACTCAAGATGTCGCCGAAAGGTGAATGTTGAAAGATGTCCGTGGCGATGAACTCCATGATCGGCGCCCAACCGGATTCGATTGGAGGGGGCGCGGGAGGCTCGGAGTCCGGCACCTCGGAGTCACGGGCTTTATGAGGGACGAGATCAGTGTTCGGCTCTATCGCCGTAGAGGTTGCAGCCCCTGAGGCGGTGTCTAACCATTCGTCCTCGATCTGCGCAGCCGGCTCCGAATTGAAGATCGGAGCGGACTCGAGTGCGGCCTCCAGGATACTGTCCGGCCACAGAGCTAAGTCATGCTCGTCGTGACAGTGCGGCGCGCTCGGCTGTGGCTCGAATCCATCGAAGATCAAGTCCCCGCGGATGTCAGCCGTGAAGTTCAAACTTCCAAATCTGACCTGACGGCCAAGGGCGTAGCTTTCGATCTGCTCCAGATGACCAAGCGAATTGGCCCGCAGTGCAAACCGCCGAATACGAAGATTTGTCCGGGGAGGAAGGTCTCACCCTGGACTGCGTCGTTGTTGATGATCGAAGAAGCCATCGAGCGTATCGATGACGACACACAGGAACTCTTAATGAAAGCACCAATGCCGGTGTCAAAACCGGCAGATCTCGGGTAGGGGGTCCCGAACTGTGCGTCTAGGCGGATGGTAACAGGAGACAAGGGACACGATGTTTTACCCACGTTCGGGCCCTCTTGATGGAGGTAAAACCTACGTCCTGCTTGATTAATATTGATGATATGTGTTACAAGAGTAGATCTACCACTAGATTAAGGAGGCTACATATTCGTATCGCCAAGCATGCCTTCCACGCCAAGGAAAGTCCCATCCGGACACGGGACGAAGTCTTCAATCTTGTATCTTCATAGTCTCGGAGTCCGGCAGATGATGATAGTTCGGCTATCCGGACACCCCCTAGTCCAGGACTCCCTCACTCCTCCTACCACATTAGGCCTTGTACAATGAAAGGTGCTTAGGGGAGGTGCTTAGAAAAATAAACCAGGCTTTTCTTAAGCACCGGTGCTTATTTATATAGGATAGACGCTTAACTAAGTGTCTCTCCTGTAGAAATAGGCACCGGTGCTTCAGAAAAATCCGGTTTATTTTTCTAAGCATCTCTGTAAGCACCTCCCATTGTATAAGGCCTTATAGAGTACTGAATGAACTGGTGGTACTGTTGTTTCACCACATGATGGACCTCATTATCAGCGAGGTGGCCAGGATCAATGGTGTTGGCAACTTCATGTATTCCGTCATCAACTTTTGTGCCTGTTAGCAATAGTGTGTATTGTTCTTTTTTATTGCATTGTATGTTATCCAAGAACAGCAAAAAAAATCTCACAGTCCCAAAGGGCAGCTCCAAATTAAGTTGCACTAGTAATTTACAAGGCGTTCGACCCCAAGCATAGCATCTCATCCACTAGCTTGCGCAATCTCCCTCGCGCACATGCCGTCCTTTTTTTTAGTTTATTTATTTAGGACTATCCATACGTGAAAAGGAAGTTCTGTGACCAAAAGCACTCACGCGCATCTCTGAGCTGACTGCATGGACAGAATGCAACGAGAAAGCACCAAGCAGGAAATCCGGACCGGAAGTGCTTCAGATGACCGTTGTACATCTGTTCTACTAAGCCATCGCTTCTGTCTGAATGTGCAAACTACTATCTTCGGTTTAGGCTAATAGAGAATTGTCCCATTCCCGATGTCTCATGTTCTCAACCTATGCTCGCTCTCACTTTTCTTTCTTGCATTTGTGTCCTAACACTCCGATCACGAGTAGTGCATCTATATATAGACGTATCTTAATTTCTAGGCCGCAATATGTTGTTGGTGATATTTATGCTAGATTAATTACACGAGATGTTGTTTTCATGGTACATCTTCATAAGCAAAGACCGACAGCAAGGTATATTAATCAAGGGAACGTGATGCTTTTCTTTCAATGTTCGGCTCAAACTATCAGGATAGTTCAAAATTGGCGATGCACTTCACTTAATCCACTTTTGGTGATTTTTTCTTTTTAAACCAAAGCAGCAGAGGCATCTTCTATATCTAAATAGCTAGCCCTCACTAACTATTTCTCTCAACATGCATGCATTCCACGTCATCGCACAACATGCATAAAAAAGACTCAACCCCACTATCATATGTCTAAACATGCGAGCATGCCACTACATCATGACATGCATGGAGAAAAGACTCATCTCAACATACAAACGTACATGCAAAATTTTAGTTTATTATGCAAATATATATATATATATATATACTAAACATTGTACAACTGTATTAAAACATACCCCCTCTCTTTTCATTTACTCCGCATATTAGAGTTGACTAAAGTCAAACTTCATAAAGTTTGACCAAGTTTATAGAAAAAAATGAATCTAATAGTATTGATTTTTTATTGTACATGTTAATATTTTTGTCTATAAACTTTATCAAAGTTTACAATGCTTGAATTTGACCAAAACTAATGCGTAGAGTAATAAAAACGGAGGGAGTAATAAATTATATGTATTTTTAGTTTAGCGTTTTATGTTATTAGTTCAAATATTTATGTTTTATCCAACGAATCACATTGAAATATGTTGCAAAATATTCCCGCAACAACGTGTGGGGTATCATCTAGTTAGTTTAGTATTAACATACTAAGAAAAGATACCCTAAAATATAGTAGCAGATACGTCAAGGACAACTTTGCCATCTGTTTTGCATGCGTAGGTGTGCGTGTGTGAGTGCGTGAGCTAGCGTGCGTGTGCGTGGGGCCACGCCGTGCTGTTAGCGAGCGACCAGGAGGGGTAGACCGTGTCCGGCGCGCGGGGAGGCCGTGGCGATCACGTACGGGCGCGATGCGTGGAAGCGACCGGAGCGTGGAGGATGTGGGGAAGTGGGTGGTCGAGTGGGCGTGAGGCGAGGCCTGGCACGTCAGTGCTCGCAGGTATATAACCCTGGTTCCTCCCTGTAGCTCGGTGACACGGTCGAGTTTGTGCTCGAGGAAAGAAAGAAGCGTTCGTGCGCTGGAAAAAACTTCTATGTCCACCACTGAACTGATCTTCTTCTTCCTCTCTCTTCCGGTCGAGCCACGACATCAGTGAGTGAGCTAGGTGCCAGTGGGAGGAGACCTAAGGCTAGGGAGTGGCGGCTCCAACAATTGTTATGAGAGCGACATGAAGATCAGGGCGCGCCGGCGATGTTGATCATCCCCTATGGCGGCAGAGCGGGCGAATCGCTGCCGCAGCCGGTGCCGCGGCTCACCAGTGACAACTACATGGTGTGGGCCATCAAGGTCGAGGCGAACCTCGACGCGGCCGGGCTATGGGAGGCGGTGGTTGTGCCGGAGGACGCGGCGGTGGCGTCGAAGAAAACCGCGGCGGAGGTGTGGGAGAGTCTCAAAGCCAGGTATGTAGGATCTGATCACATGCGGGCGGCTCGGCTGGGCACGCCGTGCGGAGAGTTTGAGCTCCTGCGCATGGCTGATGGCAAAAGCCTGGACGACTTCGCCGGCAGGCTCGGTGGCATGGTGGCGCGCTACGCGGCATTGGGCTCGACCCTGTAGGACATGACACTCATCAAGAAACTCCTCGACTTGGTGCCGGACCGCCTGTACGCGGTGGTGGCCGGGATCGAGCAGTTCAGTGACGTCAACATGATGGCGTTCGAGGACGCGTTGGGGCGGCTGAAGGCCTTCGACGAGCAGCTGCGTCGACGCGGGGAGGACGGACGCAGACATGGCGGGGACCATCTGATGTTCACGGCAGCGCAATGGCGGGCGCGGGAGCGGCTTCAAGGCGACCCGTGGGACAACGACAACGGCGCACGCAGCGAGGCATCGGGGTTCGGCGGCAACAGACGAGGCCGGTGCTACAAGTGTGGTGAGCGTGTCACTTCAAACGTGACTGTCAGCAGTGGAAGAAGGCGCCGATAGCGGAGCGAGCCCTGCTAGTGGACGACGTCGTCGAGGAGCGCGGCCTAGGGCACGACTGTTGGGGTGTAATAAGCCGCGGCGTCAAACCTGGCACAACAGGTCCGTGTATGGGCACGCACCGGACACGTCAGGCACGCCGAGTCCGTGGGGTGTGCATGCGTAGGTGTGCGTGTGCTAGTGCGTGAGCCAGCGCGTGTGTGCGCGGGGCCACGCCGTGCTATTAACGAGCGACCAGGAAGGGTAGACCGCGTCGGGCGCGGGGGGAGGCCGTGGCGAGCGCATACGGGACGGATGCGTGGACGCGGCCCGAGCGCGGAGGACGTGGGAAAGTGGATGGGCGAGTGGGTGCGAGGCGAGGCCTGGCCTGTGTGTGCTCGCGGGTATATAACCCTGGTTCCTCCCTGTAGCTCGGTGACATGGTCGAGTTCTTGCTCGAGGAAAGAAAGAAGCATTCGTGTGTTGGAAAAAACTTCTGTTTCCACCACTCTTCTGATCTTCTTCTACCTCTCTCTTTCGGTTGAGCCACGACATTAGAGAGTGAGCTACGTGCGAGGGGGAGGAGAGCTAGGGCTAAGGAGTGTCGGTTCCAACAATCCAGGCCAGGCGTGTAAAAAGCCGCGACGTCAAACCTAGCGCCGCTGGTGCGTGTATGGGCGCGCACCGGACGCATCAGGCGCGCCAGGTCCGCGGGATCAAAAAATGGGCTGGGCCCGTATAGCCGCTGGAATTTTCCGGGTCCGCGCGTTTTAAGGGGTCTCCTAGAGATGCTCTTATGAAGGAAAGTCAGCCGAAAATGGCGCCACTGGATTTTTTTGGACCTGTGCGTGCTCACAGCTCCCACGGGCCCATTGGCGGCCTGCATCGACGAACAACAATCGGAGCAGAGGGCACCAATATCTTTGGGGAGCAACTTTTTGACGAGCGCTCCTTCCGGAGATTCGAAATGATCAGCGCCACTTGGCGTACTCTCTGCCGCTGCGAAGTGTCGCGCTTTGGACGCTCTCTACGGATTTGTTTTTTATATTTTTCTGCGCGCGTTTTCGGCTTTTGAAACACTATTATTTTCTTGCTTTTTTCGACCTTTTGGTTTTTCACCAGTCTTCCTTAGCTTTTGCACCAAAAGAAATTTGGAAAAAATATTTTGCGTGAAAATATGCATTTTTTTTGTTTTTGCGAGAGGCACAAGCATGGCTCTCGGAAACGAAAAAAACATGTTTTTTCTATGAAAAATTCGGCAGACGCATGGTTTTACTTTTGTGAGAGGCACGAGAAACGGAAAAAAATGTGTTTCTGTTTTTTTCCTTCTGCGACAGGTATGGTTGTGCTTTCGCGAGATGCACGGCCGTGCCTTTCGAAAAGGAAAAAAACACGTTTTCTGTTTTTTCTTTGCGCGAGAGGCACGGTTTTGCTTTCGCGAGAGGCACAATTTTGCTTTCACGAGAGGCACGGCCGTGCCTCTCGGAAATGAGAAAAATGCGTGTTCTGTTTTTTTTCCTTCCCGCGGGATGCACGGTTTTGCTTCCGCAAGAGGCACGTTTGTGATTTCGCGAGAAGCACGGCCATGGCTCTTTCGGAAAGTGAAAAAAACATACTCCTTGTTTGGTTTTTGACCGTTCTTTTCGTGGAAAAAAGTCTGTCAAAAACTATCAACATGGGATCTAGTTTTGAAGATCTCGACGCGAGAAATCCAACGGTGAAAACGGTTCGAGATTTTGATGCACAATTTAAGAGATAAAATGTTTTAAATAAATGGGTCTACGAAACGGGAAAACTCCGGGGTTGCGACAAGTGACGCACATGCAGCGTGCAACTTCACAACCCGAGGAGGTGGGAGTGATCTTCGCAAGGAGTACTTCTCAATTAGTGATTTCGATATCTTAGGGCGGTACAAAGGAGAAGGAAGACGCGTCTCTGCATCTCATGAATCTTACTCCAGTTGTGCATTGACAGCAAGCTCCTTTACCAGGTACTCCCTCCGTCCGGATTTATTAGGCCTAAAGACAACTTCTCTTAGACCAAGACACATAATAATTTGCTCACATTAATTCTTCCATTCCACTCCCAATGCACTCTCTCACATGCATGCAGCCAATGAAAAAGCACATATGAAGTGTATTAACATTTCAGCCATGGCACCAACAACAATAGCTTTCAATACAACCAATGAAATGGTTGCATGCATGCACCTTTACAACACGGGGCCTTATAAAAAGGGACATGCTTGTGATGCTGAGAGGCCTAATAAACCCGGACGGAGGGAGTAACATTCACCGAGGCCGTTCAGTATAGCACGGGCGTGGACGAGTCAAGCACCACAGGTGCAAGGCAACCACTTCTCGCGGGTGTTCAGCCAGCCCGTTCCGTATTTGTTTCTTTCCCTATGCCTCCTAGTCCTATCTCATATTTGTTTACCGATAGTCTCTCAATTTTGAATGCATCAGCTCCACGTTCACAGGTACTGCAATTTAGTGTACGGAAGAGGTGTGGAAGTGTGTATGCAAGAGACATTATTGGCTTTTCATGTGTTCTATGGTCCAGATGGGGTACTATATATAGGAGAGATGTGCTGTGGTTAGCTAGGAACCAAGACATGTGCTGTCAATGCTTGTCAGCGCTTTAAGCATTGGTAGACTAATGTTAAAGCCTTAAAATGTTAAAGAGAGTTTTGGGCAAGCTGCGACAGGAAAATCATTCTTCTCTTTACCAATGATTTTGCCGCTCAATGTCGGCTTTTCATGGGTACACAGTAAAAAACTAAGGAAAATCCTTCGCGCCGACAGGTTCAGCCGGTGGCTCTCACTTGCTAATGCATATGTACCTCGCGCACGGGAGCCACATAGCTCTTCGTCCCGTGTGCACTGCTTTCTTTCTTCGCTCGGTCGTTTTATCCTACCCCGATGCCGGACAACCGCTAATGTCGCCCGTCTTTCTCCTCCAAGTCCTCCACCTTTGAAACCCGGCCATGGTCAGCCCATGCACGGCAACCTTTTCTGGTGATCACCTCCCCGATGCGGTGCTCATGTGGCTCCCGCCTCCAAATAGCTGCGGCGCTCGCGTGGCTCCTCCCTCTCCCACGGACACGATGGGGCAGTCTGGTGGGGCGGTGCTGTAACGGGGGGCGGCGGAGGCCATGGGTGAGGCTATGGGCGAGTAGACTGATGGAAGACGACGCCTGGTGCTACAACCTGTCAGTTTTTTTTTTGCTGGAACCGGCTGGGGAAAAAGTTGCAACTAGCTGTTGTTGCAGCACCACCATGGAATCCACTCCATTCATCCATCTAGCTCCACTCCGGCAAAGTCAAACCTCCGCCCCTTGAAGGTGCAACCGTCGTCGAATTTTGCTACATCCATCAAGGCAGAGCTGCAACCTACTACGGCGGTGCCTTTTTTTCTTGCAACCGTCATCCGATTTGGCTACCCCCCCCCCTCCCAAAATTCTTATCTTAGATTTGTCTAAGTACGGATGTATCAAGCCACGTTTTAGTATTAGGTACATCCGTATCTAGACAAATCTAAGACAAGAATTTTCGGACGGAGGGAGTATTACCATAAGAAGAAAAGATACCCTAAAATATAGTGCAAATACGTCAATGAAAACTTTGCCATAAACTAGAAAATAAAGTTGCCATGGTGAATTACTGAAATTTGCTATGATCCATGCATTAAAATTTACCATGGTTCATACAGAAAATAATTTCCGTGGCCAAAATATTAGAATTTCCATGGGCAAAATACTAAAATTGCCATGATCTATAAAGTAAAATTGCCATATCTATAATCTAAATTTGCCTTTATGAGTTAATAAAAATTGCCATGATCCAGGAATTAAATTTTCCATGGTTAATTACGAAAAATTTCCATGGTTAATTTATAAAATTTCGAGTGAAAAGTATTTCAAATACAATGATAGGTTTAAATTCAGTGTGACATCATGGAACTTTTGGGCCCAAAAAAGTCATCGAAACATATATATATATATGGATCTAGTTTTGAACATCTCGTTGATATAGATTTAATGATGAAAATGGATTTTTAATCGGATTTTTTATTTAATAGATAAATCATATTTAAGGCCAAAAACCAAAAAGATTCCGTTGATGTCATCTGGTTGATGTGGCAAAATGGATGGTATAATAGGGGTATTTCGACCATCTTGCTTCGTGTCACACGTGTGGTACTTATCATTTGGCAAGAAATAAGGAAAAACATTCGCTTTTTGAATTGCTAGCCATGCTAGGATTTCTCTTGTCTTCTCCCACATCTTTTGAAATTTGTTCACATAAAAACATCATATTAGTCTTGCAAGAGCTAAGATGTCACGCCAGTTCCACTAGGAAAAGTATTCGATATTGTGTACAACTTGCGCAGATGATTCTGACCATCGAATTTACGATGCTTCCTTTGTTGAAGCTTAGTATCCTTCCTTATTTTTACATTGATTTTATTTAAGGAAAGAAGCGGCCAGCGGAGGCATTTGTGACCTCAACAAATAATCATATGCGTTGAATGTGCGCATCTCACAGGAAGCCCCGTGCGCCTAAGCATTGGCATGGCACAAGCCTGCAGCACGGACACAAAGTGATGGAACTTGGCCACTGTGTCCTCCTAGACATTCCCACAACATAGTACCAGTCATGTAGCCCATTGTATACAAGGATTGTTGTGGTCATTTCTTGGTCGAAATTTCCAGCAATGGAAGGCTATTCGTCTTTTCGCCGTATCCTAGTAAATGTGCAGATCATTCAATAATTTAGTTTGAGTTAGCAAACTAAATATAATGTGATGCTTAGAATAACAAAACTATGGCCTTAGCATGTTGGAACGACATCATACAACACTGTTGAGGTTGCGTGTTCAACTCCCCTCTCCACACATGACCACTCTGCCACATACTGCATAGCATAAATATAATCTTTGATGCAAATTTAAATTCAAAATGTGTTCGACTCGTCTCTCAGCATTTGACCATTGTGCCACTATCAGTTAGTGCAAATATAATGGTACCTGGTCAATATAATATTTGGTGAAATTTTAAATTAAAAATTTCTTCAAACCCCATCTCAGCACTTGAGCTCTCTTCAACGTACTGGTCAGTGCAAATATAATGGCAGCCACTTATTATAATCTTTAATTCAAATGTTTTAAACAAAATCCGACTCCTCTCACCGTTTGACCACTCGGACATGTACTCGTTACCGTAAATATATAGCCAGTCAATACAGTCTTTAATGTAGTTTAATACAAAACTACCCTCTTAGTACGTGAACATTCTTCCACGTACCGCTTAGCTTAAATATAATGCTAAGCAGTCAATATAATATCTGATGCAAATTTCAAATTCAATTTGGTCTGCTTATTTTCAGCGAAAAACTCCCAGTATTTTTAGTATTTTCGGAAAACCGGTTCTTCCAACCCTCTCCTGGAAAAGAAAATGATATCAAGAAAGAAAATTTCTTGCCTATAGTTAAATACAATTTGTGTGTTGAGCGAGTTATATTTGCTATTCATGTTGGTCCTATGGCTGTAATTGCCTCGGTGGGGCAAGCTCGGCTCTTATGGGACAATTTTTCTGCTTTAACCTTTTGTGCTAACAAATTTTAGAATTGACCTCGTTTGTTAAAAAAGATCGAATCTGACTTTTTTTGTCATGCCAACATCCTTAGCGTTTGGCTTACACGGGAGACGCCATGGTCCATGGCGTCTGGACCAAGCCTGCATGAGCTTAGTTGGCGTTGACGTGGCAAAGCGAAACGCCATGTTCCTTGGCGTTTGGAGGAAATGCCATAAATCTTGGCGGTTGGTCCCTGGGCGCTCAGATTTGACTAGCTGCCATCGCTGCATGCATGCACGTCATCTACCTGCCATAGCATGCTTATGTGAGTGGCATGAGACGTAGGTTCTATGCATGCATGCATGCATGGATAAGTAGATCGTTATGTGGCGGAGCACGTTGATTATCAGCAATGAGCCGTGACAGTGTCCCTAGTTCTTTCATGATCTGTTTTATGTTAAAAAGATTCTACTCCCTCCGTTCCAAAATAGATGACCCAACTTTGTACTAAAGTTGGTACAAAATTGAGTCATCTATTTTTGAACGGAGGGAGTACTAGATAGATTCCTTAACCAAGTCCTGGGTATTATCCTTACACTCTTGTATGCAAGTGTCTACAATGTTAGAGCATTTATAGTCGGACACCTCAAACCATCCCTTATATGCCTGTGGACGCGCCCGGTCAGTGACTGGACAAGAGAGAGAAGAAAAAACGCGACCCAATCAGACCCCTTGTATCATTCCTATATGCCCGACCTGTCTGCGAATCCTCATATACATCTCAAATATGGGAGGATATGAGGGCTCGCGGACGCACCTGGGCATTCCGCAACGTAGGACGCGGCCCCACCCTGGACCATCTTTTCTCTTTATTTATTCATTCTTTTATTTCTCTCTTTTCATCTCCAACAATCATATGCAAGTGTCCGGACACATGAGAAAACATTGAGTGTGGTTGCGCAGACGGATAAAGAGGGGCTCAAAATGGACACGCCCGGTCACTGACCGGCCGCGTCTGCGGCGTTTAAGGGGTCATATTTGCTATGTCTGGCTGTAGTGCTCTTAGCATTCTTGCACCATAGTTCCCTTTCAGAGTACGGAGTACATATCACCAACATCACTGAGACGTTCCTCTTTGGTTTTGAATCGAGTGAAATGCATAAAACCATCACAATCATGACCGTAAATGCAGAAAACCACACTATCGTGTCCGTAAATGCAGTAAACCACCATTTTATAAATTAAAACAAAACGCACAACATGTAGCTCTTGACAGTGAAAAAAAAACACTGACCAAAATGTCAATCTCGTTTTGACGTGGCAAATCATACGCGTGACAAAGGGATATACAACGCTGACAAACATCTTCTTCGGTGTGGATCACCATTACGGCGTCCTCTGATGTGTGTGGTGGTTGGTGGGGTGATTATTGTGTAGGCTTTAGAGCGATAGACGATGCAACGGGTCTTCGTTTTATCCTGGAGGAGCTCACCCTTCATAGAGGCATGCAGTGGTTGGGTCCAGTCTTGGGTGTGGATCACCAATACTGTCATTGACCCATCAACCGGAGTTGGTTCCTCGGGAAGTTGCGTCTGCAGCGGCTAACGAGAGGTCGCGTCGATCAGCGCCGCCCTCTGTCCGGTCACATCATGCGGCATCAATGTGGCGCGGTAAGCGG